>OZ005656.1:212129478-212729478 GCA_963930645.1 Salticus scenicus | reverse complement strand
AAAACTGCATATTTACTATCTAAAAAGGTAAGTGATTAATCGTGTTTTAGATTTGTTGTTGTAAGACTGTTAAAAAATTACTAGACAAAAAATAACAATAACCTGTTCATTCAAACGTTAGCGAATTTCCAATAAATCAACCTTATTTGTAGATAATGATCGTTTAACCATACCTTATTACTTTTTTAAGAAAAATTGTAATTAGTCAGGTTTTAAAGAATATCCCATTACCATATTTTTCAAAAAATATTAAACGATATTTTTCATCCTTGGTCCAACAAATATTTTTAAATTAGGTGTCTCTTCTCTTTTTAAATAAATAGTCAAGTAACTGAGAAATACTAATTAATAAAATGATAAAATTAATTTTTATTATTTTATTTTTTAGCATTTTTGCATTTTTACATTGTATTGTCGTTTGTGCTTATGGCGTAAAATTAAGGTTATTTTTGCTCTAATGCAGGGATAGCCAACCCAATGGACTCGAGTTACATGCTGCTCTCCGTCACTGTAAAAAATATGTCCTATTTGCTGCCAGAACTTCTCTGTAATTTGAGAAAATACGTTCTGACAACGTAATTTTTTCGTAAATTACGCGTATTTTACCAAATTACAGAGAATTTCTGGCAGCAAATAGGACATATTTTTTACAGTGTATAAAACTTTGCAGCCCGTGGTGAAATTTATAATTTTATACATTCTGTTAGCAGAAAAAAATTTAATAAATCCGTTTTAACATTTTGGAATAAAAATACTGGTGGTTATAATAGTTGTAAAAAGAGTACTCACAAAGCCTTTTCGGTTCGACGGACAACACTTCCAAATACTTAAATTTTATTTTGCATTTTTCTTTTCTGAAATGACACCACTCGACTTACCGAGCATTAAATAATCAATGGTTGTTTAAATAAATTAAAATAATATAAGTCTGAAATAAATTAACTCAATCGAATAAGGCGTTTAACGCTATTGCATTTCAAATAGTTTCGGCCCATAGGTCATAATGATAAAGAACATTTTGTTGCGTCAGTGTAAAAAAAAAAAAAAATATATATATATATATATATATATATTAGTGCTAGACTTACCAAAATCTATGCAGTTTGCGCGATGGTGATCTATGGCATGTTTACAAATTTTCAGCTCAATCGAATAAGGTATGTAGACGCATCGCGCTTTTAATAATTTCAGCCCGTAGGCCATACCAGTGGCGGATTTAAGGGGGGGCCCCAAAAAAAAAAAAAAAACACCGACATTTACAATTGAATATTGCAATTGTAAATTTTTTATTGGTCTAGAATATCATTTTGAAAAGTCTTAGCCTCCCCCCAAAAGTTGAGTTCTGGATCTGCCACTGGGCCATACTGATAAAGAATTTTTCTTTATGTCCTTGTAATATATATATATATATATATATACACATACACTGTTTAAAAAAAAAAAAAAAAAAAAAAAAAAAACGAAAAAAAATTGTCAGCCAGGACGCCAGTCAAAAACCATTTTCTTCACAAAAAAAAAAACAAAAAAAAAAAAGGTTAAAAAAAATTGGATAAAACTGTAAATATTCCCGTAAAAAATCATAGAATACTTCAGTTAAAACAACGTAATTCTTCTGTGAATTCAATGGAATTTGTTTGAAAAACAGAAAATTCGTTTTTTTTTTTTTTTTTTAAGCATTTTTTTTTTTTTTTTTTTTTTTTTTCTGTGAAGTAAAGAGATCTTTTTTATCTTTTAAACAATGAAATTCTGTTATATTTGCAGAAGAAGAAGAAGAAGAAAAGTTACTTTAACAGAAATATTTTAAAATTTTTGCAAAGAAAACTTTAACTTTTTACAGAAAAGTAGAGATATTTTTCGTAATCATACAGAATATTTCTGCTAAAATAACAGCTTTTTTTCTGCACACATAACAGAATTTCACTGTTTTAAAAACAAAAAAATTGTTTACATCACTAAAAACTGTTTGTAAAAACGAATTTGCTGTTTTTTAAACAGTCATATTCTGTAATTTTAAAGAAAAATCATGTATTTTTTACATAATAAATATAGATTTTTCCGTACATTTACAGAATATATTCATTAGTTTAACAGTTGTTACCTGTAAACATAACGGATAACAACGACTGTATAAAAACAGAAAATCAGTTTTAGAAATAGTCTTTATCTGTGAAGAATACAATTTTTTACTATATACATATATATATGAGTGCTAGTCAAAATCTATGCAGTTCGTTCTACAGTGACTTATGTGTACCAACGTTCGGCTCACTCGAATAAAGCGTTTGTACCAGGGTTTAAACTGCCATTAGTTTTTTTAGCATTTTGCTAAAAGATATTGTATTTTGCTAAACTATGTCAGTAAGAGTTTCGCTAAAAAGCTAAAACTAGATTGTTTCATAAAATATATATAACCACCTCTAGTTTTTATGCGAATATTCATATACAGAAATTACAAAATCACTAAAAATATTGGGAATCATTATCTATTTAGTATATTCGGATTTAATTTCGACTTTTAATGGTTAAATTTAAATGCAATAATTACAAGATAAAAAGATCTTTTTATATACCATGTTTTTAAATTTTCTGTTCAATCATATAAACGCTACCGAAGGCAGCGGGAACCCGGAGCAATTGGATAAATTTTTAAAAAAATTCATTGCTCTCGTGTTTTGAGCTATTATAAAAGTTTCAAATATCTAGCTAGTCGGGAAGTTAGTGAAAAATCGATTGCAAGCTTTGTACTGGTAACGCTGCCGAAGGCAGCAGGAACCCGAAACATTTGGTTAAATATATTTTAAAAATGCATTTTCACCGTATTCTGAACTATTCTGAAAGTTTCAAATGTCTAGCTAGTCAGGAAGTTAGTTAAATAAATTTTCTGTTGAATCATATAAACGCTGCTGAAGGCAGTAGGGACCTGAAACAGTTGACTAAAAGTATAAAAAAAAATGTAATGTCACTGTATTCTGAGCTATTCTGAAAGTTTCAAATGTCTAGCTAGTCGAGAAGTTAGGGAAAAATCGATTGCAATCTTTGTACTGATAACGCTGCCGAAGGCAGCAGGAACCCGAAACATTTGGTTAAAGGTATTAAAAAAAATGCATTTTAACAGTATTCTGAACTATTCTGAAAGTTTCAAATGTCTAGCTAGTCGGGAAGTTTGTTAAATAAATTTTCGTTCGAATCATATAAACGCTGTCGAAGGCAGTAGGGACCTGAAACAGTTGACTAAAAGTATAAAAAAAATGTATTGTCACTGTATTCTGAGCTATCCTGAAAGTTTCAAATGTCTAGCTAGTCGAGAAGTTAGTGAAAAATCGATTACAAGCTTTGTACTGGTAACGCTGCCGAAGGCAGCAGGAACCAGAAGTAGTTGGTTAAAATTATTTAAAAAATGCATTTTCACCGTGTTCTGAAGTATTCTGAAAGTTTCCAATGTCAAGCTAGTCGGGAAGTTAGTTAAATAAATTTCCTGTTGAATCATATAAATAGGAAATCATATAAATAGGAAAATATAGAAGAAAGTCTTGTGGTGGCCACAACATACTAGTTTTTAATAGTAATTAATCATATTAATCAACGTTTTGACTTGAGTGTGACTCGCGTTACATTTCTGTGTGAGTCACGGTTTATTTCGAGTCTTAGATCTTTGAAACTAGTCGGCCTTCGCCCATCTAGCTGTGGATATTTCTAAATATTAATATATATATATATATATTTATTTATTATAATGATTTTATCCCCTTCCCCTCTAATTTAGATTAATGTTTTCAACATAATTCAGTGGTTTTTAGCGGGGACCGAGAAAGAAAACCACATAATCGTCAAGCGATAGTGCTTACATAAAATTACGTCTATCCTGTTAAATTATTACTATTAAACTATTAAAATATTTTATTTATTTACTAGCAGGCTGCGCTCGCTTCGCTGGTCACTAAATTTAAATGAATTTTCAAAAGAATTGAATCGCTGTTTATTTATTATATCACATTATTAAAAAAAAAAAAAAAAAAAAAAAAAAAATGAAATGAAATGAAATGCTGTAATTCTCGTTTTGGGTACCCGCTGCCTACGGTAGCTCCTTTTCTGCAAGCACTGCATCGGGTCCAAGTTCCCATTGCTTACAGAAAAGGTCTTTCCCGCGCACTTCAATCTGGATATTTATCGACGACAGGTGGATCTGCTATTATTTAAGAACTGCGATTTTAAAGATAACTGTATCACAGCATCTATTAAATATTTTATTTTTTGAAGTATATATTTTCTCGCTCTCGTTATCTACGCTATTTTACCACATGATTACGACCACTATAACAAACAAAAGAAAAAGTAGATTCTGTTTTAAAAGGTATTAAATAAAAATAAACAAATAAATTTTAATTAAACTTAAATTTTAATAAGTTTAATCCTTTCTACTATACACTATCATTTTTTTTGGATAAATATTGCAAATAAATAAATAAAACGATTTCCCTTTTAAAGAATTAATTGAAGAAATGAAAAATAAGAAGTTGTTATACTGTAAAAATTACACATAAACATAACAGTTATAAATACGTTTTTTAAATTTTAAATTTAATATACATAATTTTTTCTACTTCATTACCATTTTATTTTCAATAAATACAATAAAGAAATAAAAAAGAAGATTTTGCCTTATTATCCTTTTATTATTTTATTCGTATCTCCAAACCAAAGATAAAAATTTATATGTTCTTTATTTCATTGAATTTTTGTAGTTATGCCGAGATTTTCGAGCGTTACCCCCGCAAAACTTGGGTTTTGTTATTCAGAAGATAAATAGACTGAAATATTGAAAACATTTTATCAAGTATTGCCGATTTCTAGGTTGTAAACATCAGTCAACCTATTTAAAGAACATACAAAACAATGTTACGCGTCATTTACTTGTATGTATTTTCTTTTTATATACATTCTAATTCCGATGTTATGTAGAATTACCCAATTTATATTTATGCAGGTAGGTAATTATTTAGAAATAAATCGTCTGAAATGCTGATTGTCTGTGAATATTAAATGCAACATTATAAATCGAAGTCAGTTCATGAGATATTTCTCCATTCGTGTGACCAAACATAAAATAGTATATTATGACCAATACGAATTTTTTTTCTATATTTTTATTTGCAAATTTACGTAGTGCAAATCATTTATTAAAAGTATTATTTAGGCGAATTTCATCTCAGAGATATATAACATTAGATGTCCAAAGAGAGTCGATTTTGCGATCAACAGACAATATTTTAAGAAATACTTTTTTTTTTTTTTTTCCCTTCTTCTTCTTCTTCTTTTCTTTATTTTTCTTTATTTTTTAGGAAAAATTTAAAAAATCGATAACTTGGTTTTAAATTTTCACAGAACTAAGATACAGAAATTCATTTTAAAAATATTGACGAGGTATTTTTTTTTTTAGGACTGAGGGCCTATTTGTCTCAATCTGGGATTTTTACGTTGTCGATTTCGATAGTTGGACATTTGTCGAAATCTAAAATTTATCGAAAATATAATTGAATAATTTGAAAGCGATATTATAATTTGAAAAAAGAAAAAAAAAAAAAAAAAAAAAAAACTAGTAGTCCTCCGTCCTAAACTAAATTCTGCTTTTGCCAGAATTTCATCAAAATCTTTTTTTATTATTATTATCATTGAAAGAAAAAGAAAAGAAAATTAATAAAAATCAGTATCGTTACAAGCGATATCGAAAAAGTTTTTTTTTTAATAATTTTGAATTAGGAAATAAAAAGTGCGCGTGAAATAATGTGAAATAAAAATAAGTAAAAAAATGAATTTAATGATTTAATGTTTTTGTTTTTCGGGGGCTGCTCATGCATGTAAAAAATGCGTATTAAAACGAGTCGAAGAAGGAAGCGAAATAAGTATTGAGTTATATTACGATAAATACGATATATAATATGATACGATATATTAGACCTATCGTCCAGGGTTAGTAGGCATTTTCGTTGAAAGAAATAGTTTGTTCGTTCGGTGCAACTTGCACATTAGTCCCGTGAGGTACAACTTTCACATTAGTCCCTTGAGGTACAACTTTCACTTTAGTCCCGTCAGATACAACTTGCACATTAGTCCCCTTTAAATATAGTGACCAGCGAAGCTGGCAAAGCATTCATTGATTCACTACCTCAATTGATTTTTATTATTATTATTTTGAAATAAGAAATTTTATGGTGTTTAATGTTTCTGCAAATGTTTGCGTATGCATTAGTGATGCCAAAAGATATTGATTTAAGCGAAACAGCCCGTTTTTTAAAGACATTAAATACTTTTTTTTTTATTATTATTATTAAAAAACACTATTTTTTTTTTTGGGGGGGGGGGGGAATACTTCGCAATATTTCGTAAAAAGTAATTATCTTTGTGTACATCTATATGAAATTTTATCCTATACTGCCCTATTAAAAATTATGAAGAAACGGAAAGGCAACGCCACCTGTTGGACGATTTTCACCAAAAGTTGATAGACTGTAATTATGTCAATGAGCAACTAAATACAAATTTATGTGAAATTCTGTGCATCAGTTCTTTTGCAAGAGCTGCCATAAATTTTTTGTTACACACATATACACAGACACACACATTTTCTAAAAGTAGACAAATCGTGTTTAGAACTTCTCAAAATATATAATTGCATCGGAAATCGGAAATATCCAATACTTTTTTCTATTAAATATAGAAAAATAAGCAAATAATTGAAATTTATAATGAAATTTAGGGAAATTGATATTTAGGTGAACAGAGAAATAAATTTTGAAGTAGAAATTTGGCGAATTTTAGAAAAATTAAAAACAATGTAGATATTTGCGTCCCATAAATGAAGAATTGTTATATTAAAAGATCGATAAATCTAGGCTACCTTAAATCAGCCTACAAACGTGAAAGATGCATAGGTAAAAATCATATAAATGGTACTTCACTGTATTACAAAACTTCAACTCGAAAACTTAAAAATCCAGAAGTGGGTTCTTTTTCCTTTCATATACGGAAATAAAGTATTAGAGTAGTACATATAATACTGTACCATAAGTTTCCCTAAGAATCGAACCCCGTTTTTCCCTCATGTATTTTGTTCGACTGTCATAAAACTCGGGTCGAGGTTATGCAACAAAAAGTAACTACGCAACGACTCTTCTGAAATGTATTGCAGGGAAAGCGACTGAATGAAAGCCTTGCAACGGTCGGACCCATTCAGCTGCAGTCTCGACCCTTTTAAAAGGGCTCAAGTGTTATCTCTGATCTGGAACACAACAGGCAGGGCACTAACACAGAGAAGAGGTTTATTCCATTATACGTGGGCATATGCCGTATAATTAAGTTAATGTCCGAAAGCATCAAAACGATACATAAATAATTCTGTATATTTTATAGAAATACGACACTTAGACTAATGTACCCGCATTTTTCCCTCGCTTGCAAATGATACAAACAAAAGTTTGAAATATTAAGCGAAAATTTGAATAATCTTTAAAGTAGTTTGAGAAATGAAAATAAAAAATTTTGATCTTTGATTTAGTTTCATTCATAATGAATGACTTGCAACATTAATTATGAACGAAATAATGAATAAAAATATAAACAGAATAATGAATAAAAAATATGAAAAATTAGTAAAAAAAGAAAATTCTCCCTTTTATTTTTATTTATTTTTTTTTTTTCAAGTAAGTACACTGTTAAAAATTTCTGTAAATTTAATGTAAATATTTATCCAGAGTCTCTGTAAATTTACAGTAATTCTATAGGTAAAAGTAACTAATCGAGTTTCTCAATCTTTATTCTGTATTTTTACCTAATTTTATGATTTAATTTTTTTAATTAAAATTAAAATTGACTGTTTCTACTTTAGAAAAAGCATTCTAAGTCCGAAATATATTCTCACCAATAAATAATGAAAGTAATATTAGTCATTAACATGAATGTACAATATAAGTTTTTTAACATCGCCGTTTATTTTTCTCTGTAATTTTACGTAAGACTTAAGATAATAGATTACACAGAGTTTTCTGTTGAAATTTTTAACAGTGTAGTTTATAGTTTTTTTTTTTTTTTTTTTTTTTTTTTTTCCAGGTATATATGATTTACTTCACTACACTAAAGTTAAATAATTGAGCTTAATTCTAACGATATCTCACATAAAGACTGTCTTTTTTTATCATATTTATCTTCTAAATATTTATAGCATTATATGTGTATTACATTATTTTTTTAATACTGGTATGTAGCAACATTTGAAAGGGTAATCTATTCGAAAAATTAATTTAAAAATAGCTTTGAAATTACTTGAAATTGCGTGGTTCATATATAAAAACATTTGACACCACTCAATGAAAAATACTTTTAGGGAAAATATTCTGCCATTTGAAAACCAATGAATCATTTTATTTTTAATATAATATTTTCCCTTTTTACTTTCTTCTACATTCACAATAAGTGCAAAGTTAGCTTTAAAAAATCTCCAACCTCCAATTTAATTAAATATTATTATTATGATTATTATTGTTATTGTTATTATTACTATATAAAAATCTGTAATTTTCAGTTGCAAGAACGTTCGCGAATTTCAAAATGTCAGTAGGGGTTGGCTTCGAATTTAATTAAATATTAATTTTCCTTACAATTGGTAATTTTTAACCGAATTTATCTTTTTTTTTTTTTTTTTTTTTTTACTTTTTCCGTATTTAATAGAAGAAAGTAGTATTGAATTCGTATAAATTTTCGACCTGGGTTTTTCGTGCGTCCCCCCCCCCTCCCCGTGGTAACATAGACCTTATATAGGGTCTATATAAGGTCTATGCGTGGTAAAGTTGGGGGAGGGGAGGATTTTATTATGAGTATCATTAAAAAAAAAAAAAAAAAAAAAAACTCGCCTATACCTCCAAAACGAATGGTTGAACCATTGATCAATGATAATTTAAAATAAAGTTATCTATATATGTATATATATATATATATATTCGTTTTTAATAAAAAAAATTACATAATGATTTTTTAAAGATGTCATATAGAGAATAAAATAGACTTTCTTTGGATATTTTGTGCTGTATTACTTTTCTAGAATGGAAATCGTCTGCATTCATCGCGAAAGATAATTTTTTTTTAATAATAATTTAATAAATTATTTTTACTGAGTGAATTTGTATTGGAAAATATAGAAGAAACTCATGTGGTGACCACAGCATACTAGGCTTTACTATCCTTATAATCATTATTTTAAACCAGTCTTTAATTTCTCTCAAAATCGGTGCTAGAAAATTCCTTTTATTATTATTATTATTATTATTATATTAAGAAAAAGCTAAAAACACTGCTTTATACTGTAATTAAAAGAAAAAAAAAAGTCATCACCTAACATAAGTTGGAAGTTGAAAGATTGGCAGCTCGATATATATATATATATATATTCTTTAACCACATTTCCTGCGACCATGGAAGCCTCTGCGCAAGTGCGGATTGAACGTGTCCAGTGTCAAAATAGGGGTGACTGAGAGAAAAAAAAAATACATTTATAAAATCTCTAACTTTCAATCTAATTTAGAGACTTTTGGATTGTGACCTCATAATCACCATAACAGCCAATTTTTAACTTTTGTTAAAATTGGTTCAAAATTTCACTTTTTTTTTTTTTTTTTTTTTTTTTTTTTTTTTTTTTTAAGCGCTTTTATGTTCCAATCAAAAAATTCACGTGATTTATTATCTAACATAATTTAAAATATGTAAGATTGCCAATTCGTAGATTTTATCTAACATATTTCGAAATTTGTAAGATTACCAGTTCGCATTTTTTAAAATTCCAGTGCGAAGGAAAAAAAAAAAAATGAAATCAGTTTATTTGTTTGGAAGCTACAGTACCACAGATAGATAAAGGCTTCAAACTTACAACGCCCTCCTTTTTGTATCCTCGATGAAGAGAAAGTAATGGATTCGTAAAAAAAATTTCTACTTCCAATTTTTGACGATTTTATACGTTTTAAAAGTTTCTGAAGACGTTTCAACTTTTTTTGCAATAATGTCTGTGTGTGTGAGACAAACATTTTGTGGCAGCTCTAGATTATGAACTATTACATTGAATTTCATGAAATTTTATATTTAGTTGCACCTTCACATAAATTAATGTCTATCAACTTTTCAATGCACATCGCTCTACGAGTGGCATCTTCGTTGTCTCTCTGCAGTAATTTACTGCACTGAGAAAAAAAATATACCGCCTTCCACTAGAATGAATAAGTGGCCATTTTCTAAATCCCTTAACTAGAAATATAGATTTCCGAGCTATGCGCATAAGGCACGCCAATAAACTGAATTATCGAGAATTTCTAGTGTACACATTTCTAGATGGTGAAACAATATTCTGAATACTCTAAATATTCTGAATCATTTGTGTTGCGAGAAATTCTCGCTTGATTTTCTAGAATTTGGTAACAAACCAAGATTATAGTTGCTGAAACCCGCTTCTTGTAGTCTCATTTATTTGCAGAGATTTTTAAATAACTTTGCCCTCGAGAATATAGGCAAACTCTCTAGAATTCTAATAGGTGCTTCTAGAACTCGCTTTCCAAGGAGACTAGAATTTATAAGGATGACATGGAACTATTTTTTCTAGAGCCACAATTTAGATTCTAGATGTCAGTTACAGAATTTTTTCTCAGTGTGATGAGATAGTTGAAGCGTATTCGCTCTCTCTCTCTCTCTATCTCTCTCTTTCTTTTCATTTATTTATTTATTTTAGTAGGCTGCACCTTTGAATACTTTATACTGCCTCCCTTAAAAACTTATAAACGTAGAAATTCTATAATAGATATTAAGTGGTATTTTCAACTTTTCCTTTAAAGCTAATGATAAATAAATAAAAAAGAAAAGAAAAGAAAAGAATGCCATATGAGTATATTTAGACGATTTTTGTCAGATGATATTAACCGAGAAGTATGAAGGGGAAAAAATATCCGCAGCAAAATATCTTAAGAAAACATTCTTGTAAAATGCATGCTGGACAAAATTTGTCTCTATTCTACATTCAGTTTTCTGATATGATTAATGGGGGTAGAAATTAAGAAAACTAAGTCAGTAGTCAGTGGTCCGTAGTACAAGTAATTTTGAAATTTTATTAGTCCGTACATACTTTGACTGGTCTATTCACTCATTCTATTATATTTTTTAAATATTTAAAAAATTGTAAAACAAAATAAATTTGCGTGGCAAATATGATTATTATTATTATTTTGTAAATTAATTACAAATACAAATGAAGTCTTATATAAATCAAAAACTTAAACATTAATCAATGAGTTAAATGTCACATATTTACCATATTAAGTATTAAAAGTTAGAAAAAAAAATATATTAAAGTGAAAATAAATTAAAAATTGCAGAGAATAGGTGATATTAACAATTTTAATGAAGTGTACTTACTATTGTTATTAAATACTATTCTGTGACACATTTAAAAGCAATTTTAGAGAAAAGTAAAATATAAAACAATTGAAAAACTTCTAGTCCGGTGGATCACTAGAATTTATATTTTGTTCATCCGTTGAATATTTTTGTGGTCCCTGACCGTTAATTTCAAGCCATGCTTACTTATCTTTCTTTAACCAGCCAACTTCTTCTGCTACTTACCAGAAGAACGCCAATTTTTACCTTCTTTAAGCATATATGGTATAGAGAAAATATTTCTGGGGTCAAATTTTCGAAATTGAGTTTTTGATACACTTACACATTTTGAAATCCCTCGATTATGAATAACAACCCGTTATTCCCAATTTGTATCATATAGAAATACTACGTGAAACTTTCAGTTGAGATTGAGCAAATGGTTCGTGTACAGGGACATACAAAATTATTCAAATACTTTAAGTCTAACATGGACAAAATTTTAGGTAGGTTAGGGGCTCCAGTGATTGGCATGCTCCAGTAATTGACATCTATTCCGAAATAATTAATAAATAATAAATAATAAAAATCATAAAATCATATATTTTACATATAAGAATTTTAACATTTTATGTCAAGTACCGGAGCATAGGGTGCTCATAACTGGTAAAATGAATAACTAGCAATGTCAAACACTGGAACATAGGGGACCAATTACTGAAAAAATAAACTGGCAGTGTGAATTACTGGAACATAGAGTGGATGTCAAATAAAAATTCCTAAAAAAAATAATAATTGTTATCAAACGTATATATTTTAACATATATGTGGTTCTGAATGTCTTTCATACCATATGTACTAACTTAAGATTTTTAAAAATATTTACTGATGACTAGAACATTAAAAACATCAGAGATTGCTCTAAAAGTGTCAATCACTGGTGCACTTACCCTAGTAGAATTTAACATCTTTCAACTGCACTAAACAAAATAAAATGAAGATATATTTTTTTAAATGCAGAAAAGCATGTTTCACATAAAATATATGGTATGGAAAGCACTTATCTTTCGTTTACAGGGTATTACAAAAGTTTTCTGATATACATTAGTGCTAGTATGTTTAGAAACAGTTCGAAGTGCATTTCAATTTGTGTCATCATTTTTTTTTCTTTTCTTTTTGTGCAAATTTAAATACAGTGTTTAGTGCATATACAATTTTCAGATAATATACAGGGCTATTCAAAACTAGTCAAATGAGTTTGAACGTGTGGTGTGGACGGCAATTATCTGAACAATTTGAATTTTTTTAAATTAAATAAAAGACTTAAATATTTCAAGATTGTGTCTACAATATCCAAACTAGAGGATCAGGCGGATGGTACCCCGCGTCACACACACAGAGAAATATATTCCAAATAAAGCTATTTCTAAAACAGCTTTGAACTGCTATTTAAAATATTTTGAATAAGTTCAAATACAAATCTCATTATCTTTCACTTTAAACTGTAATCGTATGTCTGTTATGATGTAAGGTAAGGGGAAAATTGGGCGGATGCCACTCCAGACTATTTGATGAAAGAAAGAGAGCACATTAAATTGTTTAGCGTTTTTATTTTTATTTTCATTGGAACTTTATCATTCAAAAATTGTTTCCATTTTAAGGTCTTGTAAGTTAATTTTCCCATTAATGAAATACTATGTCAATTCTGTGTATTTTGTAATACTTTTTATTTTATATATATATATATATATATATATATACAGGGTTTAACCTGGCAAAAAAATTACTTTAGCATTTTAGCGAAAATAGCCAAGCACTATTTTAGCTTTTTCGAAAGTTAGTTAATTCTTTGGATACCATTGGTTTCTTTTACTTAGCTTTGTTATCGTCAGTTTTGTTTTCTAAATTCCTTTTGTTCATTGATGATTTTAACCAAGCATCCATATTTGTGAATTTAAAAATATGAATCAGGGAAACTATGTTTTGATATTAACAATGGAAAAAGAGGTACTCATATCATATGTGTAAAATGAAAAAGCAATTTAAAAATTAAGTAAAGTGTAGTGGTAGATAATCGTGAAATACTAGTGCTAAGAATGCTTCTATGAAGCAAATTCTGAATTCTGGCGTGCTTTCAAATATTTTTGCATTTAAAATCAATCATTAAAAATAAAAAATAAATCCAAATTACTATATAAATAATGATTCCCAAAAATTTCAGTCCTTTCGTAGTTTTTGCCTGCAAATATTACAAAAAAAAAAAAAAAAAAAAAAAAAAAAATTCCGAGTTATTATATAGAGATATTTTATACAGTTTTAGCTTTTTAGCGAAATTCTGACCAACATGTTTTAGCAAAATATGATACCTTTTAGCAAAATGCTAAAAAAACTAATGGCAGTTTAAACCCTGTTTATATATATATATATATATATAATACACTCTATTGGCAAATATAGATTTTATATATCGCGAAAGATAGGCTTTATCTTGCTGTATCCAGAAGCTTATTAAACACGATTTAAAAATGAGCTCTTTTTTTTTTAATGATTGCTTAAATTAACTTTATAATAAATTTCGTCTTTTCTATCCTAATTAGCATATGTTGAAAATAATGAATCATTATAGTAAGGGATTTCTTAAGGTTATATGTCAACGAATTAATCGGACAAAATAAATGACAGAAATGACATTACTAATGTCATGCCTTGCCGATAAATCACACACACAATAAATAAATAAATGGTATATTACAATAGACACAATGGAAGTTTAACACATTAATGTAAATTTGACTTTTTTGTATTACGTGCGCCTGCATATGAACTTCTATATAATAATATATTTGAAAAATTTTAACCGGATGTCATGTGACTTCTTTGTAAGGCTTTTAAATTTTATTTTTTAAATAATTAAAATATAAAATAACGATTTTTAATTTTAAAACGGGATGTCAGATAGAGAGCCCCCTTTACGACCGTATAGGAGAGTAAGTCTACTGTGTTCGACGGATTAATTTCATATTTACTAAATTCCTTTTAAAAAGGTCATCTATTAAAATATTTTGACATCATAATTTTAAGAAAACAACACTTTATTAATATTTTAAAAAGTACTATATAATGTTATATTTTAACCAACGTTTTATTTCAAAACTTTATTACAATAGTACGGGAGAAATAATATAAGCCATAATTAGAGGCGGGGACGTTTCAGTTGAAGGTTATTTTTTTTAGATTGAAAAATTAAGTAGAATCTTAAAAAATATTTCTTAAACTTGAATTTGAGAGCTATCTTTGAAATTGAGTGGGGCAACCCGAGCCTCACAGCTCTATTCAGTAATAAGGCTATGGAGATAGTGATCAAATAAGGAGGGGCACAACTAGACGTTATAAGTTATATAAGTCCTAAATACTAAATTTAAAGATTCTATGGCTATCCGTTTTTAAATTGTCAAAGATGTCTCTAAAAAGGGAAAGTCACGAAAAAAAAAAAAAAAAAAAAAAAAGGAGGTGCACAACTCGATGTTATAACAGCCCCAAATACAAAATTTCAATGTCCCCAAATATTAACTTAAAAACATATACTAGATAAATGTTTTTGAGTTATTACATGCGTACAGACGTCACGAAAAAATTAGTCAAATCGCTGATATCTCTAAAGAAGTCAAGTAGGGACTAAAAATCCTCTATATGCATGTTACACTATTACAGCTAGATGTTATAAATATAAAATTTTAAGATTATGTGACAAAACATATTTGAGTTGTACAAGATAAGGAAGAGTATTTTAATTCGTGTTAGGTATTTTTTATATAAGACTAAGTTTAAGTACACAATGTCATGTGCATATAGTTTATAGATAATACATAGGGCTACCCAAAATTAAGCTAAACGTTCTTTTCTATAGAAGGTAATTGATGGAAGTGCTTTGCTACTTTTTAGTATGTCGACGAACACAGCTCAAGGAGGAAAATTAATTTTTCACACCCATACTATAAATAAAGTACTTTTTGAAGTTTAATTTTTGACTGCAGTTTTTTGTATAATATCATGTTTTGAGGTTTCCTGAACATGAAAGTCTAATTTTTATCGGTTGATCTGTATGCATACCTGTCATCAGCTTAATTTAAAAACAACAACTGCTGGAAATTTAAATTCGGTATTTTGAAGTTCGTGTTAGATTACCAACACTTGAAAAATTTGATCAAGATTGGCAAGTTCGAAGGCGAATAAATAATAGCCTTGTTTATTTATTCATTTTATTTATTAAATGTTGACACTATAATTAAACGAGAGGCCCCCTCACACAGAATTATATGTTCAATAAAATTATTACTAAACTTATTTTTGATTATTTTCAGAGTAGATTATCATTATAGTATTGAAATACAAAGTATCAGAAAGTTGTGTGAGTGACACGCCAGATTATTTTTCTCTTGTTGAGTGCTTTATAAAGAATAAGTACAAATCCTTTCAGACTTCTGAAGTATTATTGTTTTTAAAAGAAATCTTGATTTAAAACTGTTAAGTTTTTGGAAATGTACCCACGAGGGCAACAGATTGCAGCTTTTTATTTCTCTTTCTCTCTAGGAAAGCTGTTATAAAAACCCAACACTATAAAGTTGTGAATGAAGAATGAAGTATGCGTGGAATGAAAAGCTTTTTGTCATATATGGTCATAGGCACCTCACTAACCCACACGTGGCAAAGTATAAAAGAATATTGATTGAACACCGAGCGTTCAACGGTCGGTACACTGTGAGCCACCAGAATCCTTTTGTATTGTACGGTACGGATGAATTATAGTTGATAGAAAAGCCGAAGAGTGAATTGCCTCAAAAAGTCCTTTACTCAGCAAAACGTTGGTGGAAGAGGGAAGTTTGTCACGCAGCATCGGAAAATTACATTGAATTGTGATCACGAATGTGAAAAGGGAAAGATAACATGTGGATTTATAAAATAAAAAGAGCTGATGTATTGTTATAGGTGTGCTATTATTAAAAAGAATACAGCTATTGTTGTTTAAATTACAAACAAACATGATTGAATTATTAAGAAAAAAAAAGAAAGAAAAAAATAAAAATAAAAATAAATCTATAAAATGAGCTAAAAGAAAGGGTAGAAATAATTTGGTGTGGTCCTGTGCTACTTTATTTTACCCTAGGTTGAATTTTTGCAAACATACATAATCCCCCCCCCTCCTGTTTGAGTATTAAAGCTACAATTATTTTTTTTTTATCAAGATTGTTATAAAATTCAAACTAGAACGTTGTGGCCACCACATGACTTTCTTTTATATTTTCCTAAACCAATTCACTCAGTAAAAATAATTTATTAAAACCGTTATTTAATAAAATTATCTTCCATAATAATCCAGTACGATTTCCATATTAGAGAAGTAGTATAGCACTAAATATCCAAAAAAAGTTCATTTTATTCTCGATATTACATTAAAAAAAAATGTAAAAAATGTTAAAAATGAAAAAAAAAAAAAAAAAAAAAAAAAAAAAAAAAAAATCGATAACTTTATTTTAAATTATCGCAGATCGATGGTACAACCATTCATTTTGAAGGTATTGGCGAGCTCTTTTGAAAAACATCCATCATGAAAATTTACTCTCTACCCCCCCCCCCCCCCCTCCCCCACACACACACACAAGGGGAAGGCGGTGCTCCTATATATACAAAATTGTTTTCCCGGTTGACTATCTCTATTATAAATCATTCTTGTAAATTTCACAATGATCATTAAAAAATAATTCTCTTTATGCACATTTATACAAAATTTTGTCCTATACCATCATGTTAAAAATGTTGAAAAATCGGGATAGCAACGCATCCTGTAATGTAAGACAATTTTTACCAAAAGTTGATAGGCACTAATTTGTGTCAAGCATACAATTTGTATGAAATTCTGTGCAGTAGTTCCTGAGATACAGTTACCACAAAATTTTGGCACACGCACAGCCAGACATTTTCTAAAAACGTTTCAAATCGTGTTCTGCAGCTCTCAAAACGTGTAAATCCCTCAAAAATCCGAGGTCGAAAATTTTTACGTATCCAATACTTTCTTCTATTGAATATAGAAGAAAGTAAAAATACATATATTTAAAACTATTTAAAGAAATTTCTTCCACACCTCAACTAATTTTGGGTAGCATTGTATATTAATTATAAATTATACCCGCAACACGTATTGTATTTAAATTTGGCTTAGCAAAAACATACGTAATGCAAATTGATCCGAAAAATTTGACCCAAATTAACTTCGAGTCATTTTCAACTGTAACCACAATGTATCACAATTCTTTCATGTGGCCCTGTAAACAAACGATAAATGCTTTTCAAACCATTTTTACGTGAAACATGCGTTTGTGAATATAAAGAATCTTAAGAAAAGAAATTATACTGACGACAAATTTCAACTATAGACTTGATGTATTTGAATACATTCGTATGTCAATGTACACGAATCATTTGTTCGATCTCAATAAAAATATCTAATAACGTTCCCATATACAGGGTGTTCCAAAAGTCCCCCCCCCCTCCTAACTCGAAACTGAGTCGAAATTTGAAAAATGGCGAAACACTTATTGAATGAATTCGAGAGGGACCTCTTTTGGTGAAAAAAGTTTGGGCCAGAGGTGGCTGGGGGGCGCTAGGGAGGGCAACTTTAAAATTTCTAATAGGTAGGTATGTCTTGTGATACATCCCTGGAAACGTCTCTTCAAGACAATGATTTTGATATAATTAGGTTCGCCCTACGATGATTATTAAAGGAGATACATGAATTTTTAGACTTTTGAAATATAGGTTTTATATTTATGTATCCCCTTTAATAATCACTGCAGGACAAAACTATTTATACTAAATTCACTGTCTTGAAGAGACGTTTCCGCCCAAAAATATTTGAGCCCGGGCAAGGGGGTGGTAGGTGTGCCGCTAGGGAATGCAACTTTAAAATTTCTAATGGGAAGGTATGCCTTGTGATACATCCCTGGAAACGTCTCTTCAAGACAATGAATTTGGTATAAATAGTTTTGCCCTGCAGTGATTATTAAAGGGGATACATAAGTATAAAGTCCACATTTCAAAAGTCTAAAAACCCATGTATCTCCTTTAATAATCATCGTAGGGCGAAACTATTTATATCAAATTCATTGTCTTGAAGAGACGTTTCCAGGGATGTATAACAAGATATATTTTTCTATTTGAAATTTTAAAGTTGCCCTCCCTAGCGGTCCCCCTAGCCCAAACTTTTTTTGACCAAAAGAGGTCCCTCTCGAATTTATTAAATACATGTTTCTCCATATTTCAAAATTCCGACTCATTTTCGAGTTAGGAGGGGGGGGGGACTTTTGGAACACCCTGTATAATACAGATTTAGAATACCGACTTTGTATTACCTGCTAATGTGTTTGTTTTTAAGTTATGCTGATAATAGACGCAAAGACAGGCTGGCGCATACACAGACCAACCGCTAAAAACATCATTTTGGAATTCAGGGTGGTTTCAAAACGCTAATTATACCAAAAACACAATTTCGAAAAAATGACGCCAAAATAATAATTTATTATTTTTAATCCTATTATTTATTTATTTATTTATTTTATTTTATTTTTATTTTTTAATCTTATGCTTTAGCTTATTCTATGATAAATTCCCCTTTCCCGCATGTGTGTTTGATTGTATATGTATGTACTATGTATGTTATACGTATATGCATACGAGGATACGAGTAACGCAAAGTTTTGAAGATTACTAAGAAATAAACGAAGTATTTGAATAAATTTTATTCTGCATATCAATTTACCCTTAGGAACATAATGTTGTAAGTTACAGCTGTTAATGTTATTTGTTTGGTTTCAGGAAGCCGTAGATTGAAGTAGCTCACTTTCACCCTATTCTACACTGACGGCCTTCACAAGGTCAATAAAAGCAGGAAGAAATGGTGTGACTATGAGTGGCAACTATGGATTGAGACTATGAAGAGAAATCCCCAAAATGACAATTTAAAATTAAGTTTATTTTTTAGTAATAATTGAAACTTTACACCTTTGCATTTATTATATGTTAGTGTATATAATAATTTTGTTGTTTTTTTTAAATTAATACTAAAAACTCCCTAAAAGGGCCCCTTTACCGTGCTATAGAAAACTGGTCCTTTTGAGAGGTGACCTTTAAATAGAGGTTATACAGAAAATCTTAATTTAGACAAAAAATTCTATAAATTGAGGCCTATGTGGCAAACGAATGGTTAGCGTTCTGGTCTTTAGTTGCCGGGTTCGAATCCTGGTATAGGCAGGGATGTTCGTAGCGGTTTGGAATCCGCTTTAAGTTTTAATTCCTGGTCTTATCAATCTTAATTAAAAATAATAATAATAATAATCGTGAAGCGACTCATCAAAACCCTCTGTAAATTGAGTGGATATAATTATTCAAATTTACAGTACTTATTAAAATAGCTTTTTAATAATAATTAGTTTGTTTGAATTTTAAAATATTGCCACGAAAACCTTGTAGACTTTCTTGAGTGAGAAAATAGTTCGTAAAGAAAAAGGCAAGTACTAGTGAATGAAGGTTCTTTTTCGACGAAACTTCATGAACCTGTACAACAAAACTATTATTACAACGATTATTCTCGAAAACAGTCCAATAATACTGTCAATTCTTTGAATATTCTGGAAACAGTCCATCAAAGCTGTCACTCGTACTGCAAAAGTCTCTAGTCAAAGAAAGTTCTGGAACAGTCAGAGAAACAATGATTTGTTCCACAGGAGTAAAGCAAATTACATCAAATACTCCAGTGTGGAAATCTTCGCTAGTTCACGAATAAAATTCAGTCGCTTGAGCATTATCTCCAAAGTGCAATCGCTCAGAATAAGTCTCTGAACAACTCAAAATCGCAGTGACTAAACACTCTCTTGCAAAAGTCAGCCCACTCCTATATATACACTTTGGCGACAGGGCTTGGCGCAGTTTCTATCCAGAAACACATGGAAAGTTCGAGATTTAGACGCCTGTGCTTCGGGGAGCTTCGAAATTTCGAAAACCCTAAACTACTATTTTTCGCCAAATTTGGTCACAAAGTCGTCAAATTCGTCATAGGGTTGCCAAGTTTATCGCCAAAACTGACAACACTGAAAGTGAATGAACTTTTTTTTATTTTTGCCTGTAAAACTGTTTTCACTGCAACAGAAAAGCTGAGGCAGGGAAAAGATTTAATCCATTACAACAGTATTTTAGCAATAATCTTGTTTTTTTTTTTTTTTTGTGTGCACTGGAACAAGTTATTTAGCTTAGAATTATTTCTGAGTGTAAAAGAAGTCTCCATTTAAAAATCAAAATTAAAGTTTCCGTGCTGGAAATACTAGCAGCATAATTAACTTTTAATTGTTAATCTTAGCAAGATTTAATGCTCTTAGTTTGGCTTTTAAAATCTGTAATGCAAATTTAGAAGAAGTTGCATTTAAAATGTATTACTAAATAATGGTCGGACACAAATTTTCATTTTTCCAAGTTTGAATTTCGTCTCAAATATGTGGACAGTGATCAGTTAAAATCAAGGGGTAACACGAAATAATCTCTCTCTCAAAATACGACCACTAAGAATGGTACATAGCTGTACGTGTACATAGGCCTTTTTTGGAGGTAAAGTAATCTTAAGTCCTGTGAGGAAAATTTGGAACTGAGAAAACTGGCCCTAAAGAGAGGTGATCCTTGAACAGAAGTGGTCTTTTAGAAATGTTTCAGTTTCAGTGTGACATCGAATTTCAGTATTTAAGTTTATTAATATCATTTCCTTTTATATAAACTTTCTAAAACTATTTTCAAAGCTGATAGCAGGAAATGTAAGCTGAGGTATCAGCTGTTTGATTCCTCAGCATTTAATCACACTGAGAAAAAATTCTGTAACTGACATATATAATCTAAATTGTGGCTCTAGAAAAAATAGTTCCATTTCATCCTTATAAATTTTAGTCCCCTTGGAAAGCGAGTTCTAGAAGCCCTATTAGAATTCTAGAGTGTTTGCCTGTATTATCGAGGGCAAAACTATTTAAAATCTCTGCAAATAAATGAGACTGCAAGATGCGGGTTTCAGCAGCTATAATCTTGGTTTATTACCCATTTCTTGAAAATCAATCGAGAATTTTTCGCAATACAAAAGATTCAGAATATTCGAAATATCCAGAATATTATTTTACCATTTAGAAATGTGTAAACTAGAAATTCTCGACCATTTCGTCTATTCAGTTTATTGGCGTGCCTTATGCGCATAGCTCGGAAATCTATATTTCTAGTTAAGTGATTTAGAAAGGGGCAACTTATTCATTCTAGAGGAAGGCGGTATATTTTTTTTCTCAGTGCAAGCAGGAAATTTCGAATGGTCACGTACGAGAGATGGCCCTTGAATAGAGGTAACTTTTTAGAGACGTTACACTATATCACTGAATTTCAGTATCGAATCGTATTATGTTATTTTACAGATATTTTTTCTAAACCTGATATATTCTGATAAATAATTTTAGTTTACGGCAAGAAATGTAAGCTAAGGTCAATCGTCAAGGGTAAAGTTTTGAATGGACATGTACGGGAGATGACCCTTGAATAAAGGTGGGTTTTTTGAAAAGTTTCTCTGTATCACCGAATTTCAGTATCTAATCGTAGTGTATTATTTTACTAACTGGCTTTGCCCGCTTCATATTTAAGTGAATTGTTTTTACTTCCATTACCCGACTTCCATAGGTTATGGAAGTAATGTATTTGGTCCGAATGTTCGATATTGAGTTTTCACCTGATTTACATGTTTTAAGGTCTCCTGAGTCCAAAAAAGTAGTTTTTGGAAATTGGTCTGTGCGTGTATGTGTGTGGGGAACCTTCTGACTATCATATCTCCGAAACTAATAAAGACAGAACTACGAAACTTCAGAATTGAGACATGTCTGGTGTACAGATGATATTTCAACTTTTGGTGAAAATTAGAAAATCAGAAGTGGTGCATCGGGAGCCGGAAGTGTGACCATAAGTCCGTTTCTCAAAAACGGTTTTAACGAATTTCTTCAAAGCTACTATATAAACACTCTATTAGATGTCCTTTCGTATGATATAGTTGGTTAGTTCAGGAAAATTGATAGGCGTCCTGTATAAATAGCTCAATTTCAGGTCTCGCAAGTGCGTTCCTTTAAAAACTGTTGTACGGATTTTTTATTTTTAAAGTCACCCTATAAACCCCTTTTTAGACAAACTTTTGCATGCAATTCTTGTTTTCGGGTCAACCATTGAGTATGCTATATTTTGGTAAAAGACGGTATCTCAAAAACGGCTCTAACGATTTTTTTGAAAATTTGCTTTATATTAACCCATTTTAGATATTCTTTCTCGTGTATTACGTGATTATGACAAGAAATTTAACAGTCACCGTGGTTCGGTAAGTCAGTTTTAGATCTCGGAAATTAGTGTTTCAAAAAATGGCTCAAACAATTCTTCTTTTCTTATTTTTTAACTCGCTATGTAAACTCTATTTTATATGTATTTACACTGCACCATCTTTTTCTCACCGGAAAATTTTTAGGTGTCTAGTTTGTTATGTCAATTTTATATCTTCTGACCACACTATCTCCAAATGTGCATATAATATGTATAATACTGGGTAATGGAAGTTGTGTGGTTATTTCACAACATATTTTTATACTAATAAGTTTCAAATTTTTTATTCTTCTATTTATTAATAAGCCTCAAAAATATTATCAGTTATCGTTTGTTATAAATTAGTTATTTTTTAAATAATTCATTTGCAAAACATAACCCTGGAATGGCAACGCTCTTAAAAAAAGAAAAATAGTCATTCTAAGAAAAAAGCTTATTTTTTCGTTATGCAGGCGAATAAAATATTTATTTGTAACATGGAAGAGCCTTTTGATATTATATTATAAATTAGAGTTATGATTATTATTTCTTACTATTTATTGTATCGGTAGCAAATAAAAGTTTATAGTAAAAATTATAGTAAAACGTAGCAGTTTTATTTTTGTAAATGCACGTTTCCCCTCGAATAACTTCTAAAATATTACGTCATTTCTAAAAACTATAGTACTTGATGTGGGAGATTTACTGAAAGAGACGTCATTCTAACATATTATTTTGATTTTAATTAAATTAAAAAACTATGCCATTTTAAACGTATTCACAGTGAAGTACTTAAATTGTATGCCTGAAATTTTGACAAATGTGTAATTTTCGAACGTTTCTTCAATAGTTTCACTGCTTTTTAATTTCACATTTTTAAAAATCTCTACTTATAGAGAATGTACACATTAGAAGTAGCCTATATATCAAAGATGAAGTTTCTAGCTGTATTATTACAATAGAATTCATACAAAAATATGCTATTTGAGAGGGTTTTTCCTCACCACTCCTACTACTTATGCACCAGAAATATCAAACACCCATAGTACTTCAACTCTAGTCATAAGCAGTAACTGTGTCAATTTTGTGGAAATCGGTTCAGTGGTTTGGGAAGACATGTAAGACCTACCCACACGCTCACATACAGGGCTCGTGAAATACGATCGCCTGGTCGCCATTGGCGACCAATATATTTTAGCTGGCGACTGTGTTTTCAACGAAAACTCAACAACTATTTAATTTTTTTAATATTTTGGTGAAAAAATTGGATCCCATGCTAAACTGCAGAGTAGTTCATATCAATTCTTGTAAGAAACAAGTAGAAGGAAAACAGAGACACATGGTTATCTGTGCGTGCTTTGTACACTGTCGTGTCGAGTCAATATACCAATAGGGACGTTACACTGCGCTCAGAATCAATGCAGTTTACGCCGCTCACGTTCGTTCGCTTTGCGACCCAGTGCTGAATCGTTGCGACTGCGTAACGATGAGTCGATGCCAACAATGTATCAGTTCAGAGAAAATAATAAAACCAGTCTGAAGATGCTAGATTTAAACAGGTATTTCCTGGTGCATAATACAGTCTTGGTGAGTATTTGATTTTTATACCCAGAATTTTAATTTCTATATTCAAGTAAATTAAGAAAAGAAAAAAAAAAAAAAAAAAAAGCATCGGCATGGATGGTAATTTATTGATGGCTACCAAAAATTTTTCCTGGCAACCAGTTTTTCTCAAATATCTGGAGCCCTGCTTCCAAACGACTTTATTTAAAATAAAATAAGTTTACTTTGTCTAAAACTGATATTTTCAGATAAATGAATCGGGTGGCAAAAAATGAAAGCTCAGATCGTCATATGTGAAATTTCGGACTCATACACCTTATAACATCAACATAGATTTAATAATAAAAAGTATTCGAAAGCAATATTATCATCTATCAACCATTAGTTCATCTATCATTCATTAATCTTTCAAAGTGGTGTTGTTCTCGGTGTTCTAGACTTATCCCGAGTCAAAGTAAATGCTTCATTAGTTCACTGACTAGCTTGTCATACTTCATTTAGCTTTCGGTTCTACCTGTGATAATATTCTTTTCCAGACAATATTTGTCAAGAAAATATATTATTTATTTCCATCAACGCGGTGCAAGAATGAAAATAATTTTTTAGAAGATATTTTAAACCAGGAGTAGCTAAAGCTTGGAAAATGTTTATTATTAAAATAATAATAATAATAATAATTTTGATAAATAGCTTTGCGATTTTGTTGACTAGCTTATGACATCATACCAATTAGAGAAGGTAATTACATCATAATAATCTGTGTATAAATTTTATTTGTTAAGGTAATAATCATATAACTCACAATCATATAACAATAACCTGTCCTATAATGTGAAAAATGCTAGAGATAAATAAAATAATAATAATAAATGTTTTGTTTTAGTTACCCTCGGCTGACGAACGGAAAAAATTATTAATATAATGATGAATACATTCATCATTATATTCATCATCTCTAATTAAACTCGCTATTCGTTTGTAAATGATCAGCATATATAGTTACGCTCATCACTGACTGACTGGCTCTGTCACGTTCAAAAAAGGCTAAGAGATTTCCTTGGTCTTTGTGTGTGAACGCAAGTTTCCACCTAATTTTCATACTTTAGTTAATTTTAAAAAATCTAATTGTCCGATCGATAAGCTGTTTAATCCGACGGATTCAGAAAGATCGCCTTTTTCATTTGGTACCTTATCTGTAACGAATTTTTGATTAGACTTTTTAAAATTAATTAAAGTATGAAAATAGACATAGCTTTAAAATAGACATTTAAATTTTAATTGTTGCCATTTCTTTTTTTTTTTTTTTTTTCCTGGCATAAAATCAAATATGCTTTCACGTGAAAAAATAAAAATTATAAAATATTAAATTTGCTCATGTTTATGATAAAATGACGTCTCTAAAATAATAATAATAATAATTTTTAATTTTAAAGGTAACGAAGAGATAAATAATGGGCGAAAATTTCGCGCGGTCTTGCTAGCAAATGAATTATTTGAAGTGAGAAATAAATAAAATGAAAATGAAATGATCATTTTTCAACGGGCGCCTTAGTCGCCCTACAACTAACTAGTGAATATTTAAAAAAGTGCTGAATATTATTCATTAATTTTTTTTCACGGTCATAACTAATCCTTATTAAAATTTTTCTTAATTCTTATCCTTAATAACTTATTTAACATATTAGAAATTAATAGTATACAAGATCCCAATATGAAAAATTCCTGCTAATACATACATACATATATATAGGGGAGAGTGGGGTTGAATAGGACGCAGAATGAATGGGACAATAGCTAGATTTTTATGTTTTGCAAGCACCAGAAACTTGACATTTTTTCTGATATGTGGCAGCACTGAGATCATTCATCAAGTGTAGTTTCAGAATTGGGCTATCCACAGAAGGGCAGAAAAAAAATTAAAGTGATTTTTTCAGCTGGCAAAGTAAGTTTTTGCTGATTCAATTAGGTAGTAGTTAAGGCATTAATTATTTGCTTAAGTTAATAAAACTCTTATATGGTGAAAAGGCATAATATTTTATTGTGTTTATGATATTCAAAAAGAATATTGACAATTCTTCATTAAGCCTATTTCCTATTTTATATGATCATGTGACGGTTGGGATGAATGGGACAGCTTAAATGGGGATGAATGGAACACTCCCCACTATGTACTAATTTAAAATTTTACACAAGAATTATATTAAAACGTAAATTAGCCGTATTGATTATCAGGATTCTTAATTTTGTGGACTTAGAAATTTTTTTTTTGAAATAAATTGTTCTGATTTTTTTTTATAATAATTATGATTAAAAAAATTGTAAGTTAGAATATTCAATGCAAATTAAATCAATAATTAAAATAAATATATAAATATATAAATAAACTAATAATAATTTGATTAAAATCACAATTTCAATCAAGCTAATTAAATAAATTCTGGTGATTATTAATGTAATATAGAATAGAATGTTGATTTTCCTGATTAGTCGGAAACAAAAAATTATCTGAATAATTTGTACTCTATTATAATGATTTATCTTTTTCTAGTGTCTTATTTATTTATTTATTTTTAGATTAAGTCTTATTAGATTAAATTACTAAAGCCTAGAGCACTAGGAACTGTACGAACCAAAGGACTTTTGTCTTTTGATGTTAATTTGAGTCAATACATCAGTTTATGTTAATTTCAGTGAATTCATAGTATGTAATAAAATCACATAAACCAATTTAACTTTAAAATTTATTTACTTTTGATTTTGTTTTCTTCTCTTTGTTAATTCCAGTCCTGCCCTATTCATCCCCAATCATGTCCCATTCATCTCCATAGGTGGGGATGAATGGAACAACGCAGATGCATGTATATATATATATATATATATATATATATATATATATATATATATATATATATATATATATATATATATATATATATATATATTATTAATTAAAAATGATAACTTTTTATTAAAGTTAGTATGTTTATATGTAACTGATTACTGAAATGTACTTATGAGCCATGTTACAAAATTCTGAATTACATATGGCCAACGTTATCAATAAAAACATGAAAAATGTCCCATTCATTCCCACTCTCCCCTATGTATATATATTATTATATTATATTACAGGGTAATACAAGCAAAATTCTATCTGATAAAAATATTAAGGTAACTGAGAGAAATTTATACGTGTCCTATTTACACTTATATGAAATGGTAATTTCAAATGTAAGCCTTCCAACTTACGAGCTTAATATTTGGTATTATTTTTCACTGAAAGTGTAAGTTATGTCATGTTATAAACTTAATATCTGCAGTTAGCACGTGAAATATCTTATATGGCATAAAGTGTAGAGAAAAAAAAATAATAATAACATTCATCACGTGAATCAGAAATCACAATGAACAAAACAATAACGAAAGATCATCTGATTTGATGAATTTTCATCCGAAATTCAAGAACAAATTCAGAATGTTAATCGTAGAGGAAGAAAAACCTTTACTTACTTCAAATAAGTCACTCTTGAAAAGAATTCACCGATGTAACTTTATTCCATACATACTACAAATGTTAAGTACGTATAAACCGAAGATGAGCATATTTGATTTCTTTCAACGCCTATTTTTTATAGAAAGTTACATCGAATTACCAATACAATATGTTCTCAAGTTGATTGTTACACAAAATGTATATTTCACTTTCTCATACCCATATTTTCTCATAACGGTCTAGAAAGTGTTGTTTTTGGCTCGAATTTTTTAAATTGAGATTTTTAAACGCTTAAACATTTTAAGGCTCCCTGAATTAAAAAATCAAAATTTTAGCGGTTGGTATCTGATTCAGTTTGCTACCAGTGGCAGGCATTATCAGGGTTTGAACCCGGCATCTCCCATTAACCAATTTTTTGAGCAGATTTTCGGGACCATTTCCTCTGTTCAAATTTCATATGATTTTTGCAGTTCCTTTTCTTTATTTTATTAATTATTAATAATTTAGTTAAGTGATATTGATCGTGGAATACTTGGTTAAAACTTAATAAACTATTTAATAATATTCTGAATAAATTCAAGAAAAATTTTTAGTCATCTTTTACAACAAATAACAACAAAATAATTAAAATAATTAAATCACATAATGACAAATTGTCTTTAAAAATATCATCACATTTACTAATTTAAAGTTAAGATTTTTATTTATTTATTTTTTTCCAGTTAGTTATGTATAATTCATTTTTTACACAGAAAATGGTTTATTTTTATTCACGTTTTGTCACACCTACAAACATAGACAGACCGACAGACCTTTTTTAAAAAATGGTCAAATCGTATTCTGGTACTCCCAAAACATGCAAATTCATAGAAAATAGGAAGTTGGACATTTTTACAAATCCAACATATTCTTCAAATAAATATTAAAGAAATTGATAAAGTTTTAAAATTAAATAATTATCATACATATCTGAGAGAGCAAAGACACCATAAACAACAACAATAACAGTTTTCTTTTTTCTCTCTCTCAATGACACGGTATTTGCGAGTGAGTGTTGACCGGAGGGTTATTTCTTACTCCGTGGTCGCCGCATTGATGGCCATTTGTGATGGAGCACCCAATGGGCGACCATCGCTACCCCTAACAGAGACAACACAACCATTCCTTGTTTGGAATTCGAGTCCGGGCCCTAGTATGCGGGAGTCAGGGACGCTATAACTACAGCACTGCATCGGCAGCGCTACTATAAATGTAAACTATATAACAAATGTTTATATAATTAAATATATACTTCTTAAAAATAAGTAAATATACTTGGAAAATTTATTACATGGGTGTTATTAGAATATTAAAAATATTTAATAGAATCCATGTCTTAAAAAATATACATAATGTACGCAAAGTTACATATATTATTGAAATATATAAAATGAATAAATATTTGAAATACAGTCGGTAACAAAAGTGTCCGAACACCAGCAAAAATTCCTATGTAAAAAAAGTACGCTTCATACGGTTTTGTTAAATAAATCCTTGTCGAATCCTGTTCTTAGACTATACTTTTGCTACTGACTGTACATTAGTTCTATTTTTGTCTGTTATTTTAATTAGATACAGAAATGCTCCTCAAAAATTATGATAATGAGTAAAATAAAGCTTTATATTTCAATTAGTCACCAAAATTTCACTTGAAATATTTAAACATGTACAGTTGTTGACAGTAAGATGATCCGTTAAAGGAGGTTGGGAAAAAATATAGATTCATTTTTAAATTAATCTTGATGTTTTCATTGTATCATCGGAGCATGGGTTATAAAAATCATCTTTTAGATATAGATGGATGGTTTTTAGCGGTTTATATTTAATAGTCTTTACCTACATTTTATTATTATTTGTTTTTAACTTAAAACAATGCCCATGAAATGAATAAATAAATCCCCCCTCCCCCTGCTTAGAATATAAATAAATAAACTTCTTAAGTTTAAATAATTTAATGTAATGGTAATTTTGAGTATAATTGGTCATTTTGTGCTTTGGTTATTTTCAAAATTTGTTTTTTCTAATTATTTAAAAAATAATTTACACGAAAATGTAAATAGCTTTTTTTTTTCTTTTTTAAGTTGTATTTATGCGGCAATTTTTATCAGCATGTGTCTGCTTGGTTACAACTTTTTTATTACTTGTTTTCGAACTAATTAAAAGTAATTCCAGTGAAGTAATTAAATGAATAAAGAATAAAACATGCTTTGATCAAAAGTTGATTAAAAAGACCCTCCTAACTTTATATTGGTAATTTTGTGAGTGCAACTTGACAATTTGCGCTTCGATTCTTTTCAAAATTTGTTTTTCTAATTATGTAAAAAATAGCTTTTTTTTTTTTTTTTTTTTTTTTTTTTATTGCGCTTGTGGTAGTTTATAACAGCAGATATCTGCCTAGAATTTGTTTCATTACTTGTTTCAGAACTAACAAAAAGTAATTTCACTGATGTACTTAAATAAATAAACAATAAATCATTTTCTTTGGTAAAATGTTAATTAAAAAAAAAAATAATAATAATAATAATCCTAACTTTAAATTATAAAATGTAATGGTAATTTTAAATTTGTTATTCCACACTTCGATTATTATTATTATTTTTTTTTTTTTTTCTGATTATTTAAAAACATTTTCCACAAACATATTGGGTGGCGTTGTTGGTTGGATGGTTGGGTGGGATGTTGAATTAAATCAAAAAAAAAAAAAAAAAAAAAAAAAAAAAAAATGAAGGAAGGATTGCTGCATTTAATTTATTCCAAAAATTAATTGGTTGAAAATTGGTTATTAAGTTTGGTTTCTTTAACTTAATGGGTCATTGTTGTTCATTACAGGGTTCTCTTTTTTCACCTTGAAATATTGTCCTAGAGTCAACCTTCTTTTCATCAGAGTCTAATTACACGGTCCTATTTCAATTTTCAACAGGTATTGTTGTACAGTGAATTGGTGTCAGTGCTATTGTTGAACTTGATAATTGAATCGATTTGGGAAATCTTGTTGCTTTGTTTGGCGTGTATATGTCTCTTTGGTGGATTGTTTGACTAACTATTCTTCGTTCTCATTCTTTGCTTCTACTATCAAAAAGATTATATATATATATATATATATATATATATATATATATATATATATACAGTCGGTAACAAAAGTATTCGAACACTAGCAAAAATTCCTATATAAAAAAATAGATTTAATACTGTTCTGTTAAATAAATCCTTGTCGAATCATGTTCTTAGACAGTCTAAGAACATGATTCGACAAGGATTTATTTAACAAAACAGTATTAAGTGTACTTTTTTTACATAGGAATTTTTGCTAATGTTCGGATACCTTTGTTACCGACTGTATATATATATATATTATATATATTGCGTTTGTGTCAATTTATATCAGTATATATCGGATTACAATTTTGTTATACTTGTTTCCGAATTACTGAAAAGGAACTTCAAGTAAATTTCACTTATAATCTATAATGTATGTAAATATTTTTATGTGGCACTGTAAAAGAACCATTAAAGTCAATCATATCAAATTCTATAGAATATCATATTCTACCTTTGTATAATGCGTGTTAATTTCATTGGGTTTATACATTATAAAAAACTTTAAAATATGTTTTTAAAAATTTCTAATAGACCCAAAGGCCGCATTTTACGCGTAAATTCATATTTTTGGGGGAATTTGACTCGTTACGTTTGAAACTGCGAGTCAAATTTGACTTACAAAATCCGGATTCTTCTTTCTGAAGAAATCACAAGAACTCAGATCAAAACTTGACAAATTTAAGTATACATTTGACAGTAATGCACAATTTATATTTTGATACAGCTATCAAAATTTTGAAAATCTAAAAGGTAAGGGGTATCGTTAAAGAGGATTTAAGACATTAGTCCTATTATTCTAATATCTTTTACCGATTAAAAAAAAAAGGGGGGGGGAGGAAAAGGAAAATAAAAGAAAGAAAAAGAAAGAAAGTAAAGAAAAAAAAAATCTGGTGTGAAACAACCACACGACTTCCATTACCCGCTATTACATGTATTACATGCATTTTTGAGAGATAATGTGATCAGAAAACATAAAAGTGACCAAAAAAGAAAATCGTTAGAGCCGTTTTTGAGATACCAACGTTTACAAAAAATCAATTATTGACCGGAAAACAATAATTACATACAAAAGCATATTTAAAAGTGAGTTAAAATGGCGAGTTTGAAAAAAATCCGTACAACCGTTTTTAAAGGAACGCCTTTGCGAGGCCTGAAATGGAGCTATTTATACAGGACGCCTATCAATTTTCATGAACTAACCAACTATATCATTCGAAAGGATATCTGATAGAGTGTTTATATAGCAAATTTGAAGAAAATCGTTAGAGCCGTTTTTGAGATACGGACTTACGGTCCCACTTCCGGTTTCCGATGTCCCATTTCCGGTTAAACTCAATTATTGACAGGAAAACAATAATTACATACAAAAGCATATTTAAAATTGAGTTAAAATGGCGAGTTTGAAAAAAATCCGTACAACCGTTTTTAAAGGAACGCCCTTGGGAGGCCTGAAATTGAGCTATTTATACAGGACGCCTATCAATTTTCTTGAACTAACCAACTATATCATTCGAAAGGACATCTAATAGAGTGTTTATATAGCAAGTTTGAAGAAAATCGTTAGAGCCGTTTTTGAGATACGGACTTACGGTCCAACTTCCTGTTTCCGATGTCCCACTTCCGGTTTTTCAATTTTCACCAAAATTTGGAAATTTCATCTGTAGGCCAGACGTATTTGAATTCTAAAGTTTCGTAGCTCTATCTTTATTAGTTTCTGAGCTATAATAGCCAGAAGATTCTCCACATACACACACACACACACACACACACACACACACACACACATACATACACACTGACCAATTGCCAAAAACCACTTTTTTGGACTCAGGGGACCTTAAAACGTGTAAATCAGGTGAAAACCCGATATCGAATTTTCAGACCGAATACAATACTTCCATTACCTACGGTAGTAGGGTAATGGAAGTAAAAAGCATTTTATTTATATTTTTAATAAATTATTAATTTTTATTTTTTATTTTTTTAAACCACTGTATTGACAATATTAGAACACACAAAAGTATATTCTTTTAAATTTTATTCCAAAAAATTTCTTTTATTTACTTTGAACAAATAACATTTCAGTTTGTTTCATAGTGAATATGAAAAGACAATTTGTAATTTTAAAAATAATTTTATCGCATTTTATATATATATATATATTTTTTTTTTTATAAATCTTATTTAACTATTTTATTTAAAATGTCATGTTCAAACATAGCCTCCTAAACTAGGTGCCTTCCGCGTGGCTCGGAAACTCAGCAACAGTTCAAGCGGTAGACAACGCCACCTGGTACAGATTGCGCGATTTTTTTATTCAACAGTCACCAAAAATTTTTAAAAGTGGGATTTTATATACATAGCAGACGAATAGAATCGAAGAAACGTCGATTATATGTATAATATGTCACTTCTTAAAATTATTGGTGACAGTTGAATAAAAAAGTCAAGCAATCTGTACCAGGTGGCGCTGTCTACCGCTTGAACTAGAAATCCTTCAGTAAACTAGAGATGCGACAATGCTGGTAATGAATCCTGATTCGTCCAAAGCTACTTTCTACCGCCTGAGGGAAGGCTGCAGCGCCAACATAGACTTGGCGACCACTGCACTAGAACACCTTCAAACAAAACCACTTATGAAACATACAAATAAATAGCCCATACTGCGCTTTTGAGCCAAGGTTAGGAATCCAGGTTGCCATAGTTTGGACGAAATTTAATCAGCCCGCCATTTTTTTCCGTCCACTGCGCAAGCCTTAGAGGAGAGATAACCCTAGAGAGAGCATCCCCGAACGAAATCTTTTGCCAACATCGAAACCACGTGACTGGGAGACACCGTATTCGGACAGGGGAGTTTTTTATATGTATTTGAATGGGGATCTCTGCTATGCTACCGAAGAAATTGTGAAATACTTCGTTGCATTTGGTTCTAGAGAAAAATTTCTCAATGGAGAACCTATAACCTTTCACAGTCATATATATACTTCTAAAAAGTATTCATATAAAATCATAATATTAAAACAAATAGACTTTTTAATGAAGGAAATCCAAATTATTCACATAATCATGTGTTTTATATACAGTTTTTTGAAAATTTATGGAAAAATAATTTATTATATTAATGTTTTTGAGTAGTTATATGTTTGACTTTTTCGTTTTTCATGATTTTTACTTATTATTTTCTTAAAAATTGAGAAATAATGAAAGAAATTTCACTTACATCTTTCAATCCAGATTTGGCGCGATTTGGCGAAATATTGAAATGTCTAATAAGTTTGATGCATGATTGTATTTTTGAGTTTTACGTCATTTTGCTGTGTTCGAAAAATAAATGATTGTATTGTTTGCAAAAAGCATAAAGAAATATATTTTATTTTTTATTTACAAATTAGAATTATTTTTTTTTCCCCATATGTACTTTATTATGAATTTAGAGATTTTTGCGTATTGACGATCTGTCTGCATTTATAATGTTAGATTGAGAGAATAAAATTTGTCTCTTTATTTCTTACTAGGCAAAATTTAATCCCATATAAAATTAACAAATTGTTTCATATAAGAATTTTTATTTAAAAAATATTTTATTATTATTATTTATAAATATTATAATTTATAATTTCTTTACTTTGCTTTTCTAAGCTCTGTAGAATATAGTGCATTTATTTATTTATGATTAATTTCTTCTTCTTTATTCAAAGGATTTGAAATGATAAGATTTATAAAAAATTTCGTCTTCCGGTTTTCAATGAATTTACAGTTTTGAGGTGATCTATACACGTTTGGAGCATTTTTAGAAAATATCCACCTGTCTCCTGTCTCTTCTGTGTGTGGGAGAGAGAGAGACCAAAAATTTGTGGCTTCTCTATATCAAGAACTAATGCACTAATTTACTTCTTTTTTTTTTTTTTTTTTTTTTTTTTTTTCAATCTTGAATTTAGTACCTATCAACTTCTTGTGAAAATCGCCCAATAAGTGGCACTGCTGTACAGTGATTTCTCTAATTTACGGGAATGCTGTGTCTCAGCTTCTGTTCCGTAAAATTACACGAAACTTGGTATGCGAGAGGATCATTACAGAAATTATGTCAATTCAATTTGAATGCATATTGGTCGACAGGTGGCGCTGGTATGATGCAGCATTTTCCCCTTGTGCAGAAAGGCTATATTTCAGCTTTTATAAGAAAATTAAGAAAAATGCATCGGAAACGTGTGTAATATCTTGTTTATGCATTTGTTTATTTCATTATAATTATTTCTCATGGTGTATTTAAATTCGACCTTTTAAATTTTTTTTTCCCTCTGATATACATTTATTTATTTACTGTTTTTTTTTTTTTTTTTTTTTTTTTTTGTGGTTGTCTACTGCAAAACGATTACAAGGCAATGTTGATGTCTGAAACAAATTATCCTCTACCTTTTGTCCTAATGATAATAAAGTAAACATTTTTTCATTCAAAGAAGGGTATACAATTCAAAATGCAACAATACATTTCTTAGGATTTAAGCGTAACAAAGAATATTTTAAATAATTCAAAAATTAATGGCCCTTAAACCACATTATTATTTTTTTTTTAATATATATTTTTTAAACCTTCATAAATGTACTCAATGTACAATGTACCTTGTATGTTATTTTCATTTAGCTTTCCTAAAGATAAAAACAGATGGAAATTACAGGAAGGTAAGATTTTGAGAGAAAAGGTTTTAAAGCCATTGACCATTCCCGTTTATGTTCAAAAAATTTCTTGCCAGATAATTTTCATAAAAATAGATTTGGAAGCACTTGGTTAAAAAAGGATGCAGTACTAACTGTATTTAAATTTCCAGAGAATTGTTCCCATTTACATTTGTTATAAAAATCAGATAGTCATTTTCACGTTTAATGACGGCTCGAATTAACATTTAAAAATTATTTATAACTAATATTTCGAACTATTCAAGTGAACCTAGCAAAATTATATTTGTAGCAGGTAAGATAACGGAGAAAAATGTTCTGTAATTTCGACAAAGTAAAAGATTTCTAACAGCGAGCTGTAGCCAAATGTGGTTGCCTCCCTGTCACGTGACTAAGGTGAAAATCATTCAATGATGACAAAAACTTTTCACCCCACTTTTCCCTGCATGCGCTCTCTATCGGTATCTCTCCTCTAAGGCGCAAGCGCACTAAGCTCTTGTCTTATCTCTGGTTTACTAAAGGATTTCTACTTGAACTGTTGCCAAGTTTCTTAGCCACGAGGAAGGCATCTAGTTTAGGAGGCTATGGTTCAAATATGCTTAAAACGAATAACGGGTGTCTTTATGCTAACTCGTGTTTTAGGCAAACATTTAAAAACTGACTTGCGTTTTTTTTTTTTTTTTTTTTTAATTTGTCTAGCAGTTCTACACAGAATGAGTCAATGTAGCTCTCATATTTTCAAGTCCAGAGCATCCTCTGTAAAACAAATTTTTTGTAAGTTTCTGTACACAAACTTGGTGGTACTATTTTCTTCCCATTTTTTATAGGGAATATGTTACATTCAACCTGAATAAAATGTATATCTTTCAAGGCTTTCTAAAAATTTTTGCAGCAATAAGTGGGCTAATAGACGAATCGGCTAAGGAATTCATAAACACCTTTCAATTTTGTCGGAAAATGTTAAAAATGACTTACAAGGAAACATTCAAAAGGTGTCGTCTTCAAAAAATATTGAAAAAATATATGTGATTGTACTCTTCATAAAACACAAGAAAGTGAAAAAATTATCGGCTGAAATGAATTACAGCGACCAGAAAAAATTATCAAAATTAAGCATTTCTGGCGATTTAGCGCTGTTAGGCGATAAGTTTGCTGGCACCAAGATTACCGTGTACGAACAGAACCGTGTTTTGCTTATCCGCCAAGTACTCAAAATCAATCGCGTAACAGTGTGAAATAGCCAAATATGCTTAATTTTGATAATTTTTTGCGGTCGCTGTAATTCATTTCAGCCGATAATTTTTTCACTTTCTGGTGTTTTATGAAGAGTAGAATCATATATATTTTTTTCAATATTTTTTGAAGACGACACCTCTTGAATGTTTCCTTGTTAGATTATTATAAACTTGGATATTTAACTGTGCTTTAATAATTCCGATATAATAAGTAGTTTTAATAAACCCGACCACGAATTTATTACAACTGTTTATAAGCAGGTAAAAATGTCGATCTTATGTCCTAATATAAATTGTACAGCTAAAACAAAACTAATAAAAACTTTTCTTAAGAACACTCTTTACATTTTTAACAAATTTACAAGTAGCACTTACAACAATCCTAATTTTCTTTTTAGAACATCTTTTTGTATACGTATTTGAGTTACGTAATTGAAAGATTAAGGCGTCAATAAATAAAGTCAGAATAAAGAAATCAGTAAAAGATTACCTGAAATAGTATTAAAACTGTTAAAAAGAGACTTGGTGATAGATAAATAAATACAGAAAAATTCTTCAACGTCTGAAACGCTTTTTCGTGTTCAAAATGTTAAAGATTTTTATTTATTTATTTATTTTTATTTTTATTTTATTTTATTTTATTTTATTTTTTCGGTGTTTAACATTAAAATTACATAAAATTGTTTAAAACTTCAAAACACAACCTTTGGTTTATTTCATTTATCCAAAGGAACTTCCGTTGCGGAAGTAATTAGAATAATTACCCATTTCCGCATTGGCTCTCCAAAATTCAGACTAGAACGAGTGTAAGGAAAGTTGCGAAAGAAAGATATAAAAGATAACTTAGTTGTAGTTAGATTTCAGGTTATTAACTTAATTTTAGAATTAGTTGAAAAATATTTTTAAAAGAGTAAATAATCTTTGGCTGATGACAAATTTGTATATTAGTTTTATTTACTATATAAGTACAGTATTTTAATATAAATAAAAGTCATTGTATGTATATTTACATATGTGCGTGTAAAAGGGGGAGGGACATAATCTTCTCCCAAACCACTGAACCAATTCCAACCAAACTTGACACAACCAGGGTTGAAATACTGTGGGTGTTAGACATTTCTAGCTCATGCGTAATGAGAGAGGATGAGTAAAACTTCTCTCGTAAATCACATTTTTGTATAATTTCTATTTTCTATAGTAATAATGCAGAAAAATTGATATGTAGGCTACATCTAATGTGTACATTCTCATTAAGTAGTGTCCAAAAAAGACGATGCTAGAGACAGTGGAAACCTGGATCAGATGCAGCGTGGACAGAAATCGAACTCAGCGGGGCGAGTTACCCAAAGCGGGGTTCAGAGCGATTTCAGTAGAATTTCTTTTATTTATTTCTTTTATTTTATTTTATTTTTTAATTTATAAAGTGATATATATATATATAGATAGATAGATATTTGTCTTAAAAATTCAATTACATTTATCAACTAGCAATATGAGCGAAACCTGCTAGTAGTAAAAATATACAATATGAAAAATAGATTATTGCAATTTGGGATATCGTCAGCATTATTGTATGTACTTAAAAAACAGTAAGATGGATGAGGAATTTCGGTAGTTCTGAATAAACTAAGTTTCTTATAACTGTCTTGGGTTTTTCGAGGATGTGGCTCTAATGATTTTGATAAAAAAAATTAGGGATTAGAGCTTTTTAAGATGACAAAACGACATCACTTTAAAATTAGCGTTCGCTAGTAACCGGTGCTCTGCCTGCGGCAAAATATAGAAAAAAAAACTGTTTTTCTAGGAAATTGTTTAAACAATTTAATAAATAAGTGAATAAATAAACTTAGGTTTTTCTTTAGATGATAAATTTCAGTTACCGTAATTTTTAAGAAAATTGACCGTCTCTGATAACCCTTGTTCTGCCCCAGGCAAAATTTGGCAGAAACTTGGTTTTCTTAGAAACTGCTTGAACGAGTTTAATAAACATTTCGCATTAAGAGGGTTTTTTTTTTTTTTAATGAGAATTTGATCGTAATTATCTTCATGCTCAGGAAGATTAGCTTTCATTGGTAACACTTGTTTCTCCCGGACAAACAAGATATGGCAGAAATCTGATTTTCTGAGAAACTGCTTTAACGACTTTTGTAAAAATCACGAACAAAGGGATATTTAAAATTTAAAATCGCTATGACTTATTGTTCTATTCAGTAAAATAAATCTTTACTTCGCCAAGGGGATGGGGGGAAATGGAGAAAACAAACGTCTTTGAACAAATCGTTGTAAAAGAATTGTTAAAAATTTGTTGTACTTGAACATCAGTCTACAAGTTAGTACCATCTCAAAACACGAAGCAATTGCACTTAACCTAATAAAAAAATTGATTTTTATTTGGATTATTTACAGGAAAGTGAATCCTACTAAACTTTCTTGCTTTCTTTCTTTTCTATTTTTTTCCCTCTTCAATTTCGTACAATTTTTTAAACAAATTTCCTTTTTTAATCATTGTATTTTAAACCCATACTTTAAATTCGTATTTTAGCATTTAAGTGCCAATACAAAACGCCTTCCATTTAATTATTCAAATTCAGTCAGTTTTTTTTTTTTTTTTTTTTTTTTTTTTTTCCTTCTTCTTCTTTTTCTTCTTTTTTTTATACGAAATAGTTCAAAATGTGCGATTTATATTTTAAGGTTGTAAATTAATTTATTCGATCGTCTGAATATTTATAATGAATGATTATTATAAATAATCTATATAATTAAAGATCTTTATTAATGTAGTTATGTTATTTATTGAAAACAACAGGAAGTCATTTTCCTGTTTGAATTCTCAAAAATAATTATTTAGATGAATACAGTACCCGCCTCTTATTAAAATCACATTCGTCCTGTGCCAAACTGATTTTATTAAGCGGTTGAGTTTTATATCCGGCGAACGTTCCTGCACTCTAAGAAAAAGTATAACTTCCCTGAGTTTGGAGAAAAATTTCAAAAGATACCAAAAAATGGAATTGATTATTATAAATAATCTATATAATTAAAGATCTTTATTAATGTAGTTATATTATTTATTGAAAACAACAGGAAGTCATTTTCCTGTTTCAATTCTCAATAAAAATAATTATTTAGATGAATACAGTACCCGCCACTTATTAAAATCACATTCGTCCTTGTGCCAAACTGATTTTATTAATTAATTTTTGGCACATAATTAATTTTTCCTTCAATATAAGTAAATTAAACGCAATTAAAGTTCCTATGCGCTATCCTTTGAAGAAAATCATCATTGCTTTTCCAAAAGATTACACTTTTCTTATCATAAATTAAAAATCTTTCTTTTTAAACCGCTTGCTTTATAGTTATTTTAAAATAAGAACTAGAAATTATATTTTAATAATTAATATATGTATATATATATATATATATATATATATATATATATCATTTGCAAATCAAATCAAATTTGTAACTTATTACTTCGCGTTGAAGAATACGTTCCTCGAAATTGTTATGGAGATAAATGATGGGGCGTGTTTATTTTGTAACTATGCTTCAAGTGAAATTTTCGACAAAGAGAAATAACGAGGATTTGTTGTGTTTTATTTAGTCTTTTATTTTATTTATTTATTTTATTATTTATTTTAACATCATAACGTAAATAGAAAAAAAATCTGGAGTGACTCCACTTGGCTTTCCGAACATTGAGTAATTAACAGTTTTGTAGATAAAATAGAGAAAGAGGAGTTGTTAAACAAACAAAAGAGAGAAAACCATAACAGAGTGTTTCAGTATTTTTCTACATATATCACACGATGTTTTATTTAATGCTACTGAACTTTGAGCCCATAGATCATAATGATAAAGATTTTTTCGTTGCGTCCCTGTAAAACCCTATGAGTGCTAGATTTTAATGATTATAGTTAGTGCAACAGTGATTTATAATATTCATATAAATTTTCAGCTCAGTTGAATAAGGCGTTTAGATGCTATCACACTTTTAAAAATTTAGCCCCATAGGCCATAATGATAAAGAATTTTTCTTTGTGTCCCTGTAAAAAAACTGTAAGTGCTAAATTCACCAAAATCTATACAGTTCGTGCAACTGTGGCCTATAATATGTGTACAAATTTTTTGCTCAGATTAATAAAGCGTTTAGACGCTATCGCTCTTTTAAAAATTTGGCCCCATAAGCCATAATGATAAAGAATTTTTCCTGGTGTCCCTGTAAAATCACTATAAGTGCTGGATTCACCAAAATCAATAGGATTCGTACTATGGTGACTTACAATATACGTACCAACTTTCAGCTTATTCGAACAAAGCGTTTAGACGCTAGCGTGTTCACTCACAGGCATACATACACACATACATACACACATACACACACACATACATACACACATACACACATACACACATCCTCGTAAAAATAGTGAAAACGGCTCAGGGGACCTCGAAACGTATAGAAACATCAAAATCTCGAATTCGGATTTTTGACATGATTACAATACTTTCCTCACTATAGTGTTCGGAAAGTAAAAATTTTTAGTGAGCATAAATAATATTTTTGCTGCTGAAGGGATATTTTTGAGTTTATTAACCAGCAACGCTGATTTTATTCAGCGGCGGTTTTAAAAGAATTTTGTATTCATTTGATCCGGTCCTGTCAATTTGATCAGATTAAGCAGCTGATTTTATTAACCAGTGAATTTATTAAGCGACGGTTACTGTACTTGTCTTTTTGTTTTCATAGTCTTTCTTTGATTTTTAAGACTTAAAAGTCAAAGTAAATTACGGGCAATAGGTATTCTTCTGTGAAATATAAGTACATAATGCTAAAAACTCAATTGGAAAAAATATATCTGTCTGACAACGATTTCCGAAAACAAATCATTCTATTCATGCTAGAAATGATTTTTATAATGATATCGAGTGAAAATGTATCACACAGTTACAATTCAAATAAAAGATTTTTCTCGAATATATGTTTACATTCGAAATGCAGTTAAGAATCTGCAATTGACGGTACATACAAACGACCACGCTGTTTTATTTTTATATGTCTGTTTCAAAGCTATTATATGTCCCCAAAATTCAGATTTAAAATGATTTTGAAAGGAAATGGCACTTCAGCGTTCCGTAGCATTCCCAACCGGATCTTCCCTTCGCCGTACTTAACGGTCCTCTTCACTCACCGTCCCGAAAGCCCGAGCCAATGTTATTCTATGGGGAAATTTTCTTTACAAATAACTTATTAACTAATACATATTTTTAAATTCTGTTTTCACATTCGGAAAATTTCCAACTGTTAAACTCACGGACCTTTTTAAAAAATGTGTTTTTTTAATTTTTAATATTTTATTTCGAAATTGCAAAATGAAAAAAATTCACATATTAAAAATTCGTATTTTGCAGCTTCAAAATAAAATATTAAAAATTAAAAAAATATTTTTTTAGAAAAGGTGCGTCAATTTAACAGCTGGGAATTTTCAGAATGTGAAAACAGAATTTAAAAATATGTATTAGTTAATAAGTTATTTGTAAAGAAAAATTGCCCATAGAATAACATTAGCTTCGGCTTCCGGTGGCGGTGAGTGAAGAGGACCCTTAAATAATTATAGCAGCTGGCAGTATCTATGAATTACAGAATATTGCTTGCAATAAATATCAATGCCTGTTTATAACCTAATAGGTACATAAATTAGCTGTTTAATTTTGCGAATACCTAAAAGCATTCAAGCTTTTATATATATATATATAACTAGGCATAACCCATATTAATAAAATGTTCTACATCATAAAATAATTGTTATTATTTCGAAATTTTTATATGCATCTCATGATACAAAAGAAAGTTTGAAATATGTTTTCAAACACCTACTGAATTATCACTAAAACAAACTATCAATCCGATCGTCTTTAAAACCCATATAAAAAATAACAGTTTTTTTTTTTTTTTTTTTTCAAAAATAAATAAAGAAAAAAGTCTACAGAAAAAAAATAATAATTGCTTTTCCGTATGCATATATGCATCATGATAAGAATGTAATAACTGTTAAGTTTATATTTTTCGAAAATAAAAGTAAAAAATATATCAATTTCGAAAAATGTTATGCTTGGTTTGTAATAGAAAGAAAATTGAAATTATTCAAAAAAAAATTTTAAACTAATTAATTATGAACAGTAAAAAAAAAAAAAAAAAAAAAAAAAAAAAAAAATGCTAAAATCTCTTAATTCTCAACATTACATTGGTGTACAAAATTAAAGCACCAACCTGTTTTCTCGTTCTCTTCTTTTGCGTATAACTAAAAAATAAATTAACATATGAATATAAAATTTGGATGGCATATTCGTTATCAAATCATGAATAGTAATGTATATCTTGAAAGAATCTTATATAAATTTAACATAAGAAATAATTTTTAAACGTATATTAATTCCAATTTTCTCAAAAGTAAACTTTGGAAGAAATGAAAAATTTAAGCATCTTTAAAAAAGAAAACTAAATCAGAAATGGTGTTAAGAATTTATTACATGTAGGTGAATATACACAGGTCTCCCGATATTAAATTAAAAACATATTTTCTTTCTACCTATATTCAATTTATTCTTCTTTTCTTCGCATGAGAATAGCTTTTTTTTAAATATTCATACAAACATGAAAATTTGCAAAGATGTACATTAGAAATTTATCTATTAACATTTTTATTTTTCTGTTGATCTTTATAGTTTATAAATTAATAATTATAATTTTTTCAAAAAATCCATCATGAAAAAAAAAAAAAAAATATATATATATATATATATATATATATATATATATACTATATATATATATATTACCGAAAGAAAAATCGAATTTTAATTTAACATTTGGAAGACTATTTAAATGCTATTCCCTATTTTAAATGCATTCTTGACGTCATTTCTCATTTAGTTTTCATTTCAAAAGTTGTTTGATTTTTTTTTTTTTTCAAATCTTACTTTTGAGAAAATGAATGAAGTAATATCAGTTTAAAAATTATTACTTATGTTATGAGTTGCATAAAATATTATTACGGATTTAATAACGAACGTGCAATCCAAGATTTATATTGATAGGTCTCTTTATTTAAAAACCATGCACAAAAGAATAATGAAGAAAAAACAGGTGGTTCTTTTAATAACCATATTTTTTATTAACTTCGATTCTTGTTTGTTTGTCCGGTATAAATCTTGCAATCGATTTTTAACTAACTTCCCTACTAGCTAGACATTTGAAACTTTCAAAATAGCTCAGAATCCGATGACAACAGAATACTTCTAAGCCCGATTTTCGAATTTTTGATTAGCTTTTTTTAATTAATTAAAATATGAAAATAATAACCTCCTAATAGCTTTAAAAATAGCTGTTAAAATATTAGCTATAATTTAATTGTTGCCAAAAAAATTTTACTAGTTCATTTTCTTTCGACATAAAGATAAATACATTTTATTAAGCGTGAACGTTAAAAAATTGTAAAAAGTTAAATTAGGCATCTCACAAAAATTGACGTCATTATCCCTTAAAAAAATTTATACGCATTGATAAAGTACTAATGTAGTTCTGTAGCTATGATTAATCAACAGAAAATTTAAAAACATAAAAAGTTTTTTTTTTTTTTTTTTTTTATCTTATAATTATTTTATACTTTAATATACATACTTTTCACAATAAATTAAAAGCACATAATTATTTCTGTGAAATATTAAAATTCAGTTATAATGAATTACTAAAGAATTAAAATAAATATATTTTTATATTTTCCCTCCTAGAAAAAGAAAAATTTAATTTATTCAAAAGAAATGTCCTTGATCTAGCAACACCATGAAGCATTATAGCTATCATTCAATAAAAGGAGGGAAATATATATTTTCCCCTTTTATACTTTATTTTTTCATGCCTTTGTGAAAAGCAAATATAATTGAAATAAGTTAAAAAAGAGAAAATATATCCAACAATGTTTTTAAAATACAGATATATTATCGCATTCCCTGAAACTGGATTATATATCCTCGGAAAAATATCTGCATATTTTGCAAATACTTTCGTCGGAGTTTAATAAAATTCCACTCACATTATTAAATATATTTTAAACCTATCATACGAAATATTTCCTAGATCGAGAGAAATTCGTTATCGAAAAATATTTTCATGAATTTTAAATTATATCTGTCAATGGAGAAATGTGTTGTATCGAAAACTGAAAGAAAGTTGAACTGTTTTTGATTGTAAATTAAAATTATGTTTTTAGAAAGAGAGCGTATGTTATATAAATTATTAACATTTTGCTGTTGTTTTTTACATGTTTCCTAACAAAGTAAAAAAAGAAAAAAAAGAAATTGGCTTCGTTTCAATTTTCCGTCCCCGTATATGTTCTTATTCTCACTGCGGTATGCGAGAACAAAATGCTATGAAACAGGAATTTATTATAAAATGTCACTGAAGCATATTTTGTACTGAAAATGGTGTTTATCGCATTTATAACTCTTTGACAATATTATAAAACTAGTATATAACCCCGTCAAAAATGACGGAATGTGAACGATAAATCTTGAAAACAATGTTTAGATCATGAAGATTACCACGTGATCATTTAAATGTATTTTCAATTTTTGTTTATAAATCAAATGTGTTTCGATATTTTATAATTTTCGTTCCGAAATTAAAAAAATCCTACCCGATCAATAAATATGAATGACAATAAAAAAAAAAAAAAAAAAACTGCTGGTTGACAAAAAATTTAGGCCCGACAACACAACAGCAACAACACATCCCAGTGTTCCGTTAAGTGCTCTATTTAAAGTCCTCATAATAAGAATAATCTGGTGTGTCACTCACACCACTTTCTCTTACCCTGAAATTTAATACTATAAGTACAGGTTGGAGATTAAGAGGTAAGATAACGATTACTGTTATGTAAACCTTATGTTAAACAATTCAAATTAGGCTTCGGAAGAGTTTCATATGATAATTAGTTCTGGCCCCCCTCAACCCCTCGTTCATAAATGCACCTACATTTATACAGAATTTAATTCGGTTATTAAAAAATAATTCTGTTTTTAAAAAATAATTTATTAAAATTATTATTTAAAAAAGTTATCTTGTATGATAATACAGACGATTTCTATATTAGAGAAGTAGTATAACCCTAAATATCCAAAAAAAAAGTTGAATTTATTCTCAATATTAAAGTAAAAAAAAAAAAAAATGTTAAAAATGAAAAAAAAAATCGATAACTTTATTTTAAATTATCGCAGATCGATGGAAAAAAACCTTTTATCGCAGAAAAAAAAACCTTTAGAGCTATAATGATGTTAATTTTACCCTGTAAGCTTAATATTTCACAAAGTTTTATATAAATTTTAATATTTAAGCGTGAATTTCTTTTCATTTCAAAAAAAATTTAAAATCAACTCGTAAACCTTTTTGACAACAATTAAAAATTAAAATGAATTATGTACTTTTGTCTAAAAAAAGGGCTTCTTCAAATTTTTCGATACTGTCCGTTTCAATACTGAGTGTTATTAATTTTCTTTTTCTTTCAAAAATAAATAAATGAATAAAATAAAATAAAATAAATAAATAACGATTTTGATGAAATTTTGGCAAAAGCAGAATTTAGTTTAGTATAGAGGACTGTTAAGTTTTTTTTTTTTTTTTTTTTTTTTTTTTTTTTTTTAATTATAACATCGCTTTCAAATTATTCAATTATATTTTCGATAAATGTCCAATCATCGTAAAACTGGCGACAACGTTTTATCCGTAGATTGAGATTAATAGTTCTCCGTAATAAATAATTTTTTTTTTAAAAAAAGGCTAGGAACATAAAAGAATTCATATATATTATATTTTTGTACTATTGTTTTCACTGCACAGTTATTCCAATGTGCTAAAATAATATTTATTTAAACTTGATCTTAAAAATGTAACTGTGAGAATTATTGTAATCAAAGGTGGAAATTAAGAAAATTAAGTAACTGTTCTGCAGGACCAGAGGTTTTAAGATTTTACTGGTCCGTACACATTTTCAGAGGCCCGTTCAGCCATTCTATTAGAGTTTTAAAAATGCTTACAAATTTGTAAGACAAAATAAATTTAAATGATAAATATAATAATTAAATATATTTTTAATTAATTTAAAAATACAAATGATGTCTTATATAAATCAAAAATGTTTGTGTTAATAAGTTAATTAAATGTCACATATTTACCATATATAAAGTATTATATATATTAAGGGCCTGTTTCATTCACCGCCGCCGGAAGCCGAAGCTAATGTTATTTTATGGGAAATTTTTCTTTACAAATAACTTATTAACTAACACATATTTTTAAATTCTGTTTCCACATTCTGAAAATTCCCAGCTGTTAAATTGACGGACCATTTTTAAAAAATATATTTTTTATTTTTTTTATATTTTATTTTGAAGCTGCAAAATACGAATATGTGATTTTTTTTTTTTCATTTTGCAATTTCAAAATAAAATATTAGAAATTTAAAAAAATACATTTTTAAAAAAGGTCCGTCAAATTGACTGTTGGGGATTTTCAGAATGTAAAAACAGAATTTAAAAATATGTATTAGTTAATAAGTTATTTGTAAAGAAAATTTCCCCATAGAATAACATTGGCTCGGGCTTCCGGCCACAGTAAGTGAAGAGGGCCGTTAAGTGTTCCAGAGGACAATTACAAAGAATATGTAATATTGATAATTGTAATGAAGTGCGCTTACTAATGCTATAACATACTATATTCTGAGAAAGATTAATGAGCAATTTTTGAAAAAAAAAAAATAAAATAAAATAAAAAAATAAATAAATAAACAGAAAAGTTTTACTGGTCCGGTGGATCACTATAATTTATATTTTGCTGGTTTGTCGAACGTTTTTTAGGTATCGGACCAACACCATTGTTAATTTTGAGCCATGATTATAATCCTTATGGCTATTATTTAAGACATTCAAACTTGCAAAAGAAGCTAAAAATTCATAATTATATAATTTTGAATTATTATTATTATTATTTGTGGGAAAAGAACGGCTCAGTGACCCGATATATCTGTCGGTGGCCGTCAGATGGAAAAATGGATATACTAACCGTTGATGTGGAACGCAATACTTTATGCTGTTATATGGAAGAATTTTAAAAAAAATCCAGTCGTATTAAATTATAGTCTGTTTTGTACAGAATTTTACATATTTTACTTAGAAAGAAAAATAGGCTTCGCTTTATATTATTATTATTATTATTATTATTATTATTATGTTATTTATTATAAACAGTTTAACACTTTTTTTTTTCTTTTTACTTTCTCTTACCCATAATGTAAAGAAAGTATTCTTTTTGGGTCAAATTTTCGAACGCGAGTTTTTGTTATATTTACATGTTCTGAGTTCCCCTGAATACGAAAATCATGTTTTTAGCAAATGTTCTGTGTGTATGCCTGTGTGTATGTCTGTGTTTCTGTGTGTGTATCTGTCTGTTATCAGCATATCTCAAACTACAAATTATGGAAAGAAGTTCAAACTTGGTATACTAAATGTGTATCATATAAGGATGCTACACTAAACTTTTCGTTAAGATCAAGCAAATGGTTCGTGTACAGGGACACTCAAAAGTATTCAAATACATTACGTCTATGGGGGAAATTGCAGGTAAGTAGAGTTTAAGATCTATAGACTGCACTAAACTAAATGAAACGAATATATATATATTTTGTAATAGAGATAGTCAACAGGGAAAAAAAATTGTGTATGTAGGAGCCTCGCCTCTCCCCCTGGGGGGAAGTCCCCCCTCGAGGGGAGTAAATTTTCATGATGGGTATATTTCAAAAGAGCTCGCCAATACCTTTAAAACGAATGGTTGAACCATCGATCTGCGATAATTTAAAACAAAGTTATCGGTTTTTTTTTTTTTTACTTTTAACAAAAAAAAACTTAGAAAAAAAATCGTTTTTTTTTTTTTTTTTTTTTTTTTTTTGAGAATAAATTGTATTTTTTTTGGATATTTAGTGTTATACTACTTCTCTAATCTGGAAATCGTCTGCATTATCATAAAAGATAATTTTTTTAAATAATAATTTTAATAAATTATTTTTTAATAGCCGAATTAAATTCTATATAAATGTAGGTGCATTAATGAAACGGGGGGTTGAGGGGGGCGGCTGCCCCAATCGCACACAACTAATTATCATATAAAACTCTTCCGCATCCTAATTTGAATTGTTTAACACAGGTTTACATAACAGTACTCGTTATCTTACCTATTAATATGCAACCTGTATTTATAGTATTAAATTTCAGGGTAAGAGAAAGTCGTGTAAGTGACACACCAGATTATTTCGTAATATTTTTGATATTTCCAGCTTAAAATCTCTTCTTATTATTATTATAAAATTATTAATAATAGGATAGGTTGCAATAACATACTCACAATTATCAGCTTGCTCTGCCGAGCAGAACGCTTAGAAACCAGCATTTATTTGCGAATGTATTTAATTTACCAATTTTAATCTATACACAATATCTTGTTCTATCATTTTTGTAAAAAAAAAAAATTCAAAACGCTTTCTGAAGGTTTGGATATTTTTAATATCGCACCTCGGCAAGAAATGTGCCACAACTAAAAAAAGCAGCATTTGAGAAAAATCAATGCAAAGATGACGACAAAACATTGACTAACATTAACAAAAAACTGTTACAACTGCCTCTCAGGCGAGGCAGTTGAAAATAGAGATGGGATGCTTTTTGTGTACTTTGAGATATTTCATACACATTTTTTAATGATATAAGCTCAAAATTGCCATTTTTACTTCCATCACCCGACTACCGTAGGTAATGAAAGTACTGTATTCGGTCCAAGAATTCGATATACAGTTTTTACCTGTTTTGCACGTTTTAATGTCTCCTGAGTCCAAAAAAGCAGCTTTTGGCAATTAATCAGTGTGTATGTGGGGTGTGGAATACGTGTGGCAGTGTTACGAAACTTCAGAATTGAGACAGGTCTGGTGTACCGATGAATTTCCCAAATTTTGGAGGAGATTGGAAAATTGGAAGTGGGACATCGGAAACCGGAAGTGCGTAAGTCGGTATCTTAAAAACGGCTCCAACGATTTTCTTCAAAGTTGCTATATAAACACTCTATTAGATGTTTTTTCGAATGATATAGTTGGTTAGTTCATGAAAATTGATATACGTCCTGTATAAATAGCCCAATTCCAGGTCTCGCAAGTGCGTTTCCTCGAAAACGACTGTACTGATTTTTTTCAAACTCGTCATATTAACTCCCTTTTAAATACCCTTTTATATGTAATTATTTTTTTCCTGTCAATAATTGAATACGCCAAGTTCTGGTAAAAGTTGGTATCGCAAAAACGGCTCTTACGATTTTCTTGAAAATTGTTACATAAATCCGTTTTAGATACTCTTTCTCCTGTGTATTACGTGGTTATTGCAGGAAAATTAACAGTCATCTTGATTAGGTAGGTCAGTTTTAGATTTCAGAAATTGGTGTTTCATTGAAGAACTCTACATTTTTTTTTTCTTATTTTTTAACTCTCTATGTAAACTCTATTTTATATGTCTTTACATGTGTATGAAGTTTCTCTCACCGGATAATTTTTTTTTGGTGTCTATTTCGTTAGGTCAGTTTATGTCTTCTGATCACATTATCTCCAAAAAATGCATATAACACGTGTAATAATGGATAATGGAAGTCGTGTGGTTGTTTCACACCAGATTTTAAAAGTTGTGTCACATTTTTGTTTTCCAGTGTGCGATAATTCTTTTATTGCTTTTAAAAATAAGTGTCTGGTATTTTTTAATTCTCTCCTAAGATTAATTTGTTTTTATTGGATGGAGTACTTGTAATATTTCGATGTTTTGTTTTCATACAGCACTGTAAATAGAATTCTATGTAATGTACATTTCCATTTAATAGTTAAGTAGAAAAGGAAAGACTGTGAATAAAATTTTAGATCACATGCATATAATACTACGTGTAATAGTGGATAATGGAAGTCGTGTGGTTGTTTCACACCAGATTTTAAAAATTGTGTCACATTTTTGTTTGCCAGTGTGCGATAATTCTTTTATTGTTTTTAAAAATAGGTATCGGGTATTTTTTAATTCTCCGCTAAGATTATTTAGTTTGTATTGGACGGAGTGTTTGTAATATTTCGATGTTTTGTTTTCATACAGCTCTGTAAATGGAATTCTATGTAATGTGCATTTCCATTTAATAAAGTAGAAAATTAGTAGAAAATTCCATATAATTAAGTAGAAAAGGCAAGACAGTCAATAAAATTTTAGATCGCATACATATGTTCGAGTGAAGGGAGTGGTAATCACAGTTCAGTGATTTTGCTTTTAGTAAACTTGGACCGTGAAAGATCAGGGACCATCTCCGGTTCGACATCTGTCTTAATTTTTCAAGCGTAAATCGCGGCTGCCCTCTCGGAAGGGTTCAAGGCTCCTGTCCGTTAGGGAAAGCTTTTGTAATAAAACCACAGACTATAAGGGCAGGTGAGATTGCCGGATATAACAGGTACTACTTCCCTCTTACACCTGAGTTCCCTTCACCACCTATGTTTTGTTACGTACATTTTAAAAAAATGCAAATTGATGAAAAAACATGTGTGGTACTTTTTAAAGAAGATGTAGTTATTACACTGGTCGGCGGGGTTTCTGCAGGGCCTTCGTTTTACATGAGACCCCGGGGTCCGGGCGAAAGGCGAGAAATTTTTATGAAGTAGGAGTTTCTCCATAATTTCATTTAAATTTCCTTTTGGAAAAATTTTAAAGCGAAGCATAAATAGATTTAGAATATAGTATTTTTAATGATTACAATTTATACACAAGGTGGTTATAATTAAATGAACAGTGCTTACAGTATGCTGTAGTGCGCAGTGGCGGATCTAAGGGGGGAGCTAGTGGGCTGAAGCCCCCCCCCCCCAAAAAAAAAGTACTAACATTCACAATTGAATGTTACTATTGTAAATTTTTCATTGACCCGGAATAACATCTTGAAAACTCTTAGCCCTCCCCCCCAAAAGTTAGGTTCTGGATCCGCCATGGTAGTGCGATCTAATTTTAAGAATTCCTCAAAAGTTTGTAGAAAGATTAAACAAGACGGGAGACGAAAGATTTCGGGTTGAAAAAAAGTTCCAAAATTTATCACTAGGGGAATATGTGGCGTTGTTTTTCTAAGTAAAGCTTTTGTCGCAATTTATAATTTAAAATTGATGACTGTGCAATCTTTTTAAGCACTGCTTTTGTCTCAATTATTATTTTGAAATTGGTGATACCGCTCTAATATGTCCGTGAGGAAAGGTTTACTCAGAAAAACAGCACCACATATTCCCTTAGCGGTACATTTTGGAATCTATTTTTTATTTTATTATTATTATTATTATTATTCGGAATCCTTCGTTATCCGTCTTCTTTAATCTTTCTACGCAGTTTGGGGCTATTCTTGCAATTAGATCGCGCCACAGAAAACATTGTAAGAATAGTTAATTTAATTATGGCCACCCTGTATATAACTATTTGTTCTCTTTTACAAAAAAATTAAACTCCTTCTTTGAACATTTGCTTAAAGGGTTATATGTGTATTGAAGAATAAAAACGGCATATTTTCTTTCTTTATTATTATTATTATTATTATTATTATTATTTTAATATATAATAAATAAAAAAAATTATTCAAAGTTTTAAGTATATAAAAGACAAAATTTAAACAAAATTTAATAAAATTTTCATAAAAAATTTTGGAGAATTCAACCTGTGAGGCCTTGTTTACCGGAGACTCTTCAGAAACTCGATTTCTCAAAATATATTGCACCAATCTTTTTGAAATTTTGCACACTTCTTCAAAATAAAATTGACTACCCTAACAGCACACTTATCCAAAATTCATCCTAAGGATGTCCTTTGTAGGTCTTTTTATCCAGAGGATAAAACGTGGAGGATTTTCATTAAAAATACAATATATTAAAATCACACAATCAACTGATTGGGAAGAAAATCATATTTATTGAAATTTATTTTTCTGACTGAGTGAAAATAATGCCTGGACCGGGAGTCGAACCCCAGATCTTTGACTTACAAGGTCAAGGCTCTACCAATTGAGCTATCCAGGCCGACAACCGGTGGACATTATTCACTCAGACAACCTTTAGGCAGAAACATCTGGTCTATTATGTATATAGCTCGACAGAAATAAGCCGCGAGTAAAGGAAAACACCATTAAACAATGGGAGAAAGAAATACAATATATTAAAATCACACAATCAACTGATTGGGAAGAAAATCATATTTATTGAAATTTATTTTTCCGACTGAGTGAAAATAATGCCTGGACCGGGAGTCGAACCCCAGATCATTGACTTACAAGGTCAAGGCTCCCCTTTTACTCAGTCGGAAAAATAAATTTCAATTTCATTAAAAAGTTTGGGAAATTCAGCCTGTGAGTCCTGGTTTCTGGAGACCCTTCAAAAAAGCGATGGACACGATTTCTCAAAATCTAATGCACCAATCTTATTGAAATTTTGCACACTTCTTCAAGATAAAATTGACTACCCTAACAGCACACTTATCCAAAATTCATCCTAAGGATGTCCTTTGTAGGTCTTTTTATCCAGAGGATAAAATGTGGAGGATTTTCATTAAAAATACAATATATTAAAATCACACAATCAACTGATTAGGAAGAAAATCATATTTATTGAAATTTATTTTTCTGACTGAGTGAAAATAATGCCTGGACCGGGAGTCGAACCCCAGATCTTTGACTTACAAGGTCAAGGCTCTACCAATTGAGCTATCCAGGCCGACAACCGGTGGACATTATTCACTCAGACAACCTTTAGGCAGAAACATCTGGTCTATTATGTATATAGCTCGACAGAAATAAGCCGCGAGTAAAGGAAAACACCATTAAACAATGGGAGAAAGAAATACAATATATTAAAATCACACAATCAACTGATTGGGAAGAAAATCATATTTATTGAAATTTATTTTTCCGACTGAGTGAAAATAATGCCTGGACCGGGAGTCGAACCCCAGATCATTGACTTACAAGGTCAAGGCTCCCCTTTTACTCAGTCGGAAAAATAAATTTCAATTTCATTAAAAAGTTTGGGAAATTCAGCCTGTGAGTCCTGGTTTCTGGAGACCCTTCAAAAAAGCGATGGACACGATTTCTCAAAATCTAATGCACCAATCTTATTGAAATTTTGCGCACTTCTTCAAAATAAAATTGACTAAGTGCTTGGAAAAAAAAAATATTTATTTATTTATTTATTTATTTATTTAATTTCGATTACAACTAATTTTACAAGGCTATATGTGGGGTAAAATGGTACCGAAATTTGTACTGTTTATACGTACAACTCTGCCGCACTGAGAAAAAATTCTGTAACTGGCATCTAGAATCTAAATTGTGGCTCTAGAAAAAATAGTTCCATGTCATCTTTATAAATTCTAGTCTTTTTGAAAGCGAGTTCTAGAAATCTCTATAAGAATTCTAGAGCGTTTGCCTATATTTTCGAGGGCAAAGTTATTTAAAAATCTCTGCAAATAAATGCGAATACAAGAGGCGGGTTTCAGTAAATATAATCTTGGTTTATTACCCAGTTCTAGAAAACCAAGCGAGAATTTCTCGCAATACAAAAGATTCAGAATATTCAGAATATTGTTTCGCCATCTAAAAATTTGTAGATTAGAAATTCTCGATCATTTCGTCTATTCGGTTTATTGGCGTGCCTTATGCGCATAGCTCGGAAATCTGCATTTCTAGTTAAGAGATTTAGAAAATGATCATTTATTCATTCTAGATGAAGGCAGTATATTTTTTTTCTCAGTGCGAAGTTTGAAATTTCTTTTATTTCTTTATTTTAATATTTCGTTCAAGACCTAGTCAATTTTATTTTGAAGAAATATGTAAAAAATTTGATGGTGGACTTATTTCTGAGAAATCGTGTCTGCCGCTTTTCTGCAAGGTTTCCAAAAATCGGGTCTCACCAATTGAATTTTCGAAAATTTTTAATGCAAATTTTGTAAAATGTAGTTTAAATGCTGATCTCTTAAATGCTCTAACTTTGGAACTTTAAATGCTCTAACAAAATGTATATATTTATTTTAATTAAAAAACAACCATTTTCTTTGGTTTTCCAAAAACAGGTAACTCCTCATATGCGGGAATATATGCCTATTGCATTTGACAATAAAAGCAGATTGTTAAGATTGATAAATATCATCAGATTTCTGAAACTAAAAGACTTTTCCACATGAAGCTTTTAATTAAAAAATTATTTTAGGTCTATGTTATAGGTATGTAGAACTTAAAAATTCGTCCATTTTTTTTCAATCTCGGTTTTTTGAAGTAATCATAATTCAAAACAACGAGATTTTAAAAGTAATTAAAAGTAATTTCTTCAGTTAAATAATAATAATAATAATAATAATAAATAAATAAATAAATAAATAATATTAAACAAGATTTAACATAAAATAAAAATAAAAAATAAAGTTGCATATTTATTAATTTTTATTAATTTATTTTTTATAATTGCCTTCTATAAAAAGTATTAACATTTTTAATAGAATTTTTTTAAAGTAGATTTAACAGAGAAGAATTTTCATTAATAAAATCTGATTTTGTTTCAGTATATCTATAACTTTGCTCTCCGCATCAGTTGTTAGTTGTACATTACATAACAATAACATACTCTTCACAAATTTACGTCATTCTAATTGCATTTGTGAATGAGCAGAATACTTTATCTTACCTGTTCATCTAGAATCTAATAAGGAGGAAAAAGACAATGTAACCATCCGGTTTAGACCAACGGCCATTTATGAGCATGGCTGGTTCAAGGTTAGTTGACCTGGGAGTACCTTTTTCTAAGCGAATTGGTACTCACTTTCCTCTTCTAAATATTCTTTAGAAACCTGTCCTGAAGTTATACTGAACATAGGGTATTACATAATTCGCCTTTGATAAAAGGAGGGATACAAATGAAATTGATGAAAAATATACTAATTAATGTTCAAGTAAGCAAAAATAGCCTGAATGAGTGATAGACTGTTTAGCTTTTCAATGTTTATTTTGCTTTATTTTTATTTTATTTTATTTTTTAATTTTTATTTTATCTTTAAAAATAATATAAAATTGTTAACTTAATGAATTTCGATGCTTTACAGTTTGAATAATAAAATAAAAAATAAATAAATAAAAACTTTCAAACTTTACATTTAATAAATAATAATAATAACTTTTGTTCTCTCTCTCTCTCTCTTTTTTTTTTTTTTTTTTTTTTTTTTGGGGGGGGGGGGATCACTGTTGTATATTGCATCGTTGAAAACTTGTAAGTTCATTAGCTACTGGAATCTTTTTATAGAAATCTTTTATACATTTTCTAGAAGTTTTAAACGATTTAATAAGGTTAAATTTTTTATTCGGAGAAAGCGGTGTGAACAAGAACGACGCAACAAGTGTATCATATACGTCATCGCATGGATATTTAGATACATCTAAATATTTCATTTGAAACATTTTTTTCTTTTTTAAACTGTTATACGTAGTATAAAACTATGAAATCTATGTTTGTATAATTTTTATTACCAAAAACAAAAATAAAAATCTAGAGCCTCAAACGGGAAAAAAAAAAAAAAAAAAAAAAAAAAAAAAAAAAACTAAGCTCAGAGAAAAGTTATTTAAAGTATTTTATTAATAAAATTTAATATATAATATTTTGTGTATCCCTCAAACACCAATAATCTCGTGATAATATCTTGTAATATAATTAGTGTATGAGAAAAAAAAAAAAAAGCCAAATTATTCACATTTAAACAATTTTTCATGTGGCTTACGTTTAAAGAAAAAAAAAATCAATTTTTGATCCTTTTAGAGGCAAACTCCCAGGGGGATAGGAGATGTTATAAATCATCTTGTAAATAACTGTCTAATTTGCATACATATTCATTTAAATGTATCAGTATTATATGTATTAAAATTCATCCTCAAATGCTTTTTCTAACGTAAATGCTTTTTTTTGGACTCCCTGTTCGAAATCCAATACTATCTTATATCTTAAACCACAGACATAGCGTGCCATACCATATGGTTCCTACCTCATAAGGAGCCTACATGCAGAGAAGATTTACCAGATGTTACCATTTTTTTCCCGCCAAACATTTCGTTCATAATCGCCCCAAGTTCTGCAGTAGAAGCAGGTGTTCAGGAGTTTTTCGGATGATTTCCATCATCTTTTAGAATTTTAGAGAAGAGAGATTTGGAAAGAGGTAGCGGAAGTGCAAGGTTAGTGGAGTATTCACCTTGCATTTTACTAACTTCCGGTCGTTCCCTCGTTTCATTCATCCCAGAAAAAAAAGTCAAATTCCATTGCATGGAATATTTTTCTTTCTTTTCTCTCTCTCTATCTAAGGAACGTTCTCATCGGAACTAATACCAATAGTCAATTCAACAGGAAATTATTTATGTAGAATATTCGAAGTTGTCATATCATAAGCAATTAAATAAAGTTATTTTATTATTTTAAAATAATCTATGTTTTTTTTTTTTTTTTTAAGGCTAATCGCAAAACGCAATATACATCAAACAGACAATTCAAAGAATGACTTTTATATAATTTTTTTATTAATTTCAAATTAATTGGTACAACTTTAACTTATTTTATTAAAGACAAATAAGCAGTAAAAGTTACATACAATTGGGACTAGGGTCAGAAAGAAAGAAAATATTTGTTTTTATATCACCTTGTTACCGATTTCATACTTGCCAACCAATTTTAATAAAAAAAGGGAAGATTTTTGTTGAAAAACCAGAAGATTTCATTAAAAAAGGGAAGATTTTTTTTTTCTCTTTGACGTAATAAACAATACAGTTTTACAATTTTAATATTTAGAAGCAATCTATAAAAACGCTTTACTATACTTAACGATTGATTATAGCAAATAGTATATTTCCTCCTCGAGGGGAGTAAATTTTCATGATGGGTATCTTTCAAAAGAGCTCGCCAATACCTTTAAAACGAATGATTGAACCATCGATCTGCGATAATTTAAAACAAAGTTATTGATTTTTTTAACTTTTAACGAAAAAAAAAAAAAAAAAAAAAAAAACTTAGAAAAAAAAAATCGTTTTTTTTTTTTTTTATATTCAGAATAAAATGGACTTTTTTTTTATATTTAGTGTTATACTACTTCTCTAATATGGAAATCGTCTGCATTAATTATTTTCTAAAAACAGAATTATTTTTTAATAACCGAATTAAATTTTATATAAATGTAGGTGCATTAATGAAACGGGGGGTTGAGGGGGGCGGCAGCCCCCTCACACAGAAATAATTATCATATAAAACTCTTCCGAAGCCTAATTTGAATTGCTTAACATAGGTTTACATAACATCGTTATCTTACCTCTTAATCTCCAACCTGTATTTATAGTATTAAATTTCAGGGTAAGAGAAAGTCGTGTGAGTGACACACCAGATTATATATTTCTTTTATGAATATCGAAGAAAGTAAAAATTAAATAAATTAAATAAAAACTTCTGAAAAGTGATCGAGACGGGAGGGGGGGGGGAGAATCTAAATGGTATTATTATTTTTTTTTTTTTTCCACAAATTAGAATCTAGCATATGTATTTAAGTGTTATTTGATTCTCGTAAATGTTGGTATTTTATTAAGTACAAGTATTCTTGAATAAATGTTTGTACCAATGTAATTTTTATGCAGATTTGTATTACAAACATACTTTTAAAAAAAAAGTCTATACCAGAAAGAAAAAACAATTTTAGAAACATACAGTTCATTAGGAATCATTTACCGTTTGCCCAGAGAAGACAAAATAATCTTTAATAATATGTAAATGATTTGACACTGAAAATTCCGTTTTGTGAATAAAATTTGCAAAAGGCAAATTTAATAGTATGAAAGGAAAAGAAAGAAAAGAAAAAAATCTTAGAATGCCTCCCTCATATAAAAAACAATAATAATAAACTGTAAAAACATCTGCCTCAACATTTTGAAAACCAATCTTACATCTGTTGTCGAGGTCAATAAGTAATTATCTTCCCTGGGTAGGTTAGATTATTTTGGACCGCCACATTACACACTATAATTTACTTTTTCATTTGTTTGCGCCAGTGATGCCAGATTGGGGATTTTGTGGATTTTTTGGGAGACTGAATATTTGTGGGGAATCGAGTAGGGAGTTTTGAAATTTCTGGGGAGAAACCTGGGGAATTATTTCAACTTTTTTGTCTTAAATTGGTCTACCTGATTAGTTCACGTTCATTCTTGTGAACTGTAGGGATTTGTCCTTACGCGTACGGACTTAGCAGTTTTCTTTTCCCGTGATGATGATGATGATGAGGTTGGGACTTTTTTGAGGTGCCATTTCTTCTTAGGACATCCTCAGAAAATCCTGAGGATGAAAAGACATCTTACGAACATCCTCAGCGCCCATTGTTATATACACATATGGAATTTAGTATAATTACAATTGGTTAGAGGGTTTAATAATACATCTTTATGAATAACCTAGGGAGAGTTGATGAAACTAGACTCGGTACTTCACGCAGATTTAAAAAATTTCGATAACTGATATATATAAAAATGATTAATCAATTAGTGTAAAATTAATTAAAAGTTAATTAACTAGTCTCTATTCATACTAGTGATTCACTAGTAATTAATAAAGTTAATAACTAGTACTAGTGTGTATAAAAGTTATTCTTGTATTTGGAGTTTTTTTTTTTTTTTTTTTTTCAAAAAATGAGCTGTATTTGGGGGGAAATTTGGGCTTAAATCTGCTAATTATTCCGATTTTTTTTTTTTTTTTTTTTTTTTTTTTTTTTTGTAGAAATTGAGTTGGGGATTTTTTTTTTAGAAAAACACCTGATTTGGGGAAATTTGAAAACCTGTTTGGGGAAAATGACTGTCACCATCTGGCAGCATTGGTTTACGCTGTTTTCAGATATTTTCACCTGGATACTTAGTAAAACGTTTATTTTTGTTGATGATGTATGTTTAAAATAGCATTTGTTTCTATAAGAAGCCACAATAATAATAGTTTATCAAGATGTCGTCCTTTATTTCATTAATAACTGAAATAATCACACCAAATAAGTACAAATTATAAGAATTTCTAACACTATTTTTAAAAAATATTCAAATTGAATGTTTTATTTAAAATAATAATAATAATTATAAGATGCCAATGCATAAAATTATATTATGAATGACAAATTTTGTTTAATATGCAAAATTTCTTTAAAAATAAATAAATAAATAAATAATAGCTATAAATTTCTAAATAAATAAAAATTAGCTCTGAATGCTTAATTACTATTACAACTTTAAAAATCGACATAGTGATCTGAAGCAATAGCTATTTGAATCATCCGCATATATAGAATAGTTATAGGAATCTGAGACAACTGGAACTAACCATTTATAAGAATCGTCCAGTGGTTAAATTTTATTTAATGATATGGTTTAAAATATATTGGGGGGGGGGTGTGAAATTCAAACAAATATGTAAATAAATTCTTACCAGGTTAACAAAATTTTACTGTAATTTTAACTTTAACAATATTTTATTGTAAAAAGTAAACTGTATCTTACGAACCAATAGATGAAATTCAATCTGAGTTTATATTTGGTTGGACCTTGACTTAAATTTTGGTGCTATCGTTCCGTTTTTCCAAAATTTTTAGTATGGCATTACAGAACAAAATTTCGTATAGACATGCAACGAAGATTATTTTTAATCAATTACACTGCTCGGCATGAAAATTGCCTCTGACGCCATTTCAGCATATTCTTATGTAAAATGACCTCCTGAATCCGAATATGACCACCATTTTGCTCTATCACCCACCATTTTTTAGGAATGGCCCCCTATTTTTATCCTTTTTCGGTGATTTTATGGCTATAAATTTTATTTTTAGGAGGGGGGTGATTATTTTAACCATAAAATATCTTCCGATGGGCTACAGAGTTGGAAAATTCTAAAACATGGGCATTTGTGACTAGGGAAAAATTTTGAGGGGGGAGGGGGATTTACCACTGAAATTATGCATTACATATCTTATATTTTTTTAATCTGTTATTAATGTTATTTTTTTAAGTTTTATTTATTTATTTTATTATTATTATTATTATTATTAGGTATCAAATTAATTATTTTTCATTCTTCAAATCAAATTCATGGTCTTAAAATTATCGAACAGGGAAAGAAATTGAGGTAGGAGTTGATGTATCTGGAAGACGGGGGTGACTAGGCAAAATGGGAGTCATATTCGGATTCAGGAGGTCATTTTACATAATAATCAGCAAGAATAGTATCAGATCTCGATTTTTTTTTTTTTTTTTTACTTTGCAGAGCAGTGTTATTGTAAAAAAAAAAAGTGTTTATAAAAAAAAAATAATAGTCAAGCAGGTAATTTCGTAAAATAATAATAACAATAATAATAATAATAAATAAATAAATAAATAAAAGAACTGGACAGTACCTTTAAAACAAATTGTTGAACCTTAGATCTGTCATAATTTGAAACAAAATTATCGATTTCTTTTTTCACCTTTAACAAACAAGGAAAATAAAAATGGCTGAACAATATGCATATTTTCAGATGTCATCTGCTGGGCACAAAATCGATTTTTTTTTCAGACATTTAGTATAGAACTTTTCTGAGATGAAAATATTTGACTTCACTCACTATAGAAGATAATTTTGATAAATAATAGTTTTTATAACTAATTTGTATTATAGAAATTTGTATAGGAAATTAAGAAGAAAATTTTGTGGTGGCCACAACATACTAGTTTAGTATATTATTTTACAAGTATTTTTTAAAACTAATTAAACTTTTAAAATATCTTAATAAAAGAGAAAGAAACTCTAGTCGGTAGCATGTTCGACAAAGATCAACGAACGGTTTATAAGCTTATAATAGGCTAAAAGATATCGATTTTGCTTTGATGCGAACTTCACCTCCCTAAAATGAGATGCGAGAATTTTACATATCATCGCATTTTAAAAGTGCGATTGCTAATGAGACTGTATTTATTAAACACTAGATTTTTTATTTTTTATTTTTTAACTGCGAAATTACACTTTTTAGTAACTTATAATAATTAGGAATGTAATAATAAATCATCTTGTAAAACTAATAGATTAACAAATATCTATAAGTTTTATTGGAGTTCTCATGATAAATTTCAGCTGCACAGAATAATAGAATTGCAAAATGTAACAGTAATTAGGCTTCGCTAAAATTTAAATTTAACCACTATCGTTTTTAAAGGATTTATGCAGTGAAAGTATATTTACAGTTTAAAGTGGATACAAATGACAGTCTATTCACTTTTACTAGTAAATTATAACATTCTTGTCATATAGTCAAGAGAATTTTAAGAAATACTGAAAATTTTTATTTGCGTTACATTATGACACCCAAAGTCCAAATATGTGAATTACAAATTTTGTTATTATCAGCCTTTACTCACTTCTCACACGCGCTTTAAAGAGTTATTCATTGTCGTATCAGCACATGGTTCCAAGGTTTTTAATACGAAAGATTAAAACTTCAAACTTTGATAAGTCTGAATCAATTTTACTGAATCGAAAAATAAATATAATATAATACGGGAAAAAAAAAAAAAAAAAAAAAAAAAACTAAACCTATTTTTGTTTTCTAAGTAATAGACATAAAATTCTGCGCAAAACAAAATTTAATTTAGAGCGACAGGACTTATTTTTATCTATTCTTCTTCTTAAAGGCATGCAGTAACTGTGTTCCATTCTCTAGCATCAGTTACTATATTCATTTCTTAAACTTATTCATTCTTCTTTACCCCATTGGCGGCTTTAAGATTTCTGTTGACCTTTCGGCAATGAATTGAATGGCCATCGCATTTGCGCAAGTAAAGATTTTGGCGAGAAATTTCCGAGCTACTTCAGTGCTATCTTTAAATTTCGCCAAGGGATTCTACACTAATGTGTTTTTTAAAGCTACACTACACATTTCTTTTTTGTGGAAAACCCCTCATAAACTCACAAATCTTAGTAAATAAATAAAAATATGTCAGAGTTACAAGACTGTAAAGGGTTTTCCACGAAAAAGAACTTTTGCAACGTGGTTGAAATAATTGGATCTGCAAATTAAATACGTAGCATGTGGAAAAAACCCTTAAAAAAATTCAATTATGGAAAAAACCTAAAGCTCGTTCTTTTGCCGACAGTTTACTTAACTTTTACTCTATCCAAATGAACGTTTAACAAAAGTTTTCAATATATCTAGCTTTCAACCTATGTAATAAAAAAAATTCTATCTTTCGCGAATGCGCAAAAAAAAAAAAAAAAAAAAAAAAAATTTCAAATGCTCATATTTCAGAGAATATTACACGTATGAATTTTATGTTTCAAAATTATGTTTTTCTAATGTTTTGACAATTTTTCTGCAAGTTTTGTGAAATTTTATGGAAATCTGTTCTAGTTATAAGCAAAAAACTTTCCAAAAAATTAATAATTTTTTATTTAAAAAAATTATGTATGCCTAAATAAATGTGCAATTTCCACAAAAAAGATACAAATATTATAACTAGTATACGCAACAATGTGTTAAAGTCACGAGTCATTTGTAGCTTTTTATGATACAGGGTGATCCAAAGTATTTGTGCTTTTATTAAATTTGTGGTTGGTCCAATAATTGCCCTCTGGACACAATCGATAGTGGAAAATAGGAGTTTTTAAATGTTTTTCCTGCATGTCCGAAGTTTCAGGTTATTTCGTCTAGTATTTTTTTTTTTTTTTTTAATCGAAAGAATGTTTTTAAAAAAAATGTAATAATTTGATCATTCGCTGTATGCTTTCAATAATAGCCATCTCACATTTCAAGTTTGGTGCAGTTATAAGCAATGGAAGCTAAGATATAGTCTTGTCATTAATGGGAGAAATCGCAGCATAACAATGAACAACAAAAGTTGATAGGCACTAATTTATGTTATGGAGCAACTACATATAAATTTGTATCAGATTTCATGCATTAGTTCTTGAGATACAGCTGCCACCAAATATTTTGACACAAACACACAAGATAGTGATTTTCTAAATAAAGTCAAATTGCGTTCTGGACCTCTCGGGATGTATAAATGCATCAAAATCCAGAAGTCGAAAAATTTATGAATACAATGTATTTTTTTAAAAATTAAATATAGGAGAAAAAAGAATTACACTAATGTTTTATCTGCAAATTCCCACATTAAATTTCACGAAACCAATGGAAATGGACATCCCCCAACAATGGGAACAACTATGGGAAAATTGTTATACTCACGACTGAACTTTGACCCTTCCCCTTAAAACCCACTTACATTCCTTAAATCGGTATTATTTCATTAGAAATACCAGCATAACCACAATGAATTCATCCGTACCTACAGCACGTGGAAGTTTAAGCACCCAACAATGCCTATCAAATGGAAACACCTGCTGGCTCTCAATGATAGATAACGGGTTATTTATTGTATAATATTTCTTTTATTTGATATATATTTCCCTTTTATAATTATTATTTTTATTTATTTATTTTTACTTTCTCTTACCCATATATTGGTAGCGACATTACAGTTTTTCCATCATTTTTTTTTTTTTTTTTTTTTAATTCAAAAGTTTACTCTGTTTAAATGTTTTCAGGATTTTTGAACCCAGTAATTAGGTTTTTAGTGCAATGTTGCCAGACTTGGGGAGGGGACAGAGATTTAGTGGGGAACAGTTTGGGGAAAAGAAAAATTTTGGGGAAATACACGGGGATTTTCTTTAAAATTAGTAAAAAATGACATTTTTGCTAAAATTCAATTTAAAAAAAAAAAAAGGGGGGGGGGGAATTCTGGATGCTATTTGTATTTCAGAAATAGAAAAGCAACTTTTTCCTCTTTTTCATTATAAAATTTATTCTTTTATTCTTTTCTTTCCACTTGTAATCTCTGATTCCAGGAATTATTCAGTTTATATGTGTTGTAGTAAATATAGTGAATGCTAAATACTTATTGATGACTGCTTCGCTTGAATAATCAAACTTATAGTAAGCTGGACTAGCATAAATTTAGATGCTTTGTCTTAGCTAGCTTGAATTAAACTTGCAGGGATGGAGATGGAATATTCAGTTTGACGAAAGATCTTTAAGCTCCCTGGGTATACCTTGTTTTTCATGCATTAAAAAAAAAAAAAAAAAAACTGTTATGGGTTAAGTACAAATGATTAGAGATGAGGAAACTCAGAAAGTTAGACAAACAGCCTCAGACAAATAGCAAAAGTTACACAAATTTAAAATTTCCCAAAAACTAGCGTTTGATATTTATTTTTGTAAATGGAGATTTTTTTCTATAAAGAGCTTCATTTGGGGAAAAATGCGAGCTTAAATTTATTAAATAATTTTTAACTTTTTCCAAAAAATTTACATTTTTAGTATAAATTGAGTTGGGGACTTTTTTTTTTTTTTTTTTTTTTTTTTTTTTGAAAAAACCCTTGTTTTGGGAAAATTTGATAACAGTTTGGGGAAATTCACTTTGGAGCATCTGGCAACACTATTTTAGTGGTTATTCTCTAGGTGTGTGTTTATGTCTTTTATCAGCATAATTCAAAAAGAAACATATGAAGGAAGTACAGACGTTATTTAAACGTTTTGAGGATTCCTGAATTCAGAAATTAAATGATTACTTTCTGTATGTGTCTATCGTCAACATAATTCAAGAACAAATATCTGGAGGAAACGTATAACGCTTAACTAAACTTATAACGCTTTTTTAGAAGGCCCTCATGTGTTTTGGGATTAAATTTTCATCTGGTTTTGATTATTTTGATTATTTATTATAGTTTTATATTTCCTTTTGCTGCTTTTGCGCATTGGTTTATAAAAACTTTGTTCTAGTTCTATTTATTTAATAATTCAAGTTTTACTCCCTCCTATATTTAAATTTTACCTTATATATATATATATATATATATATATATATATATATATATATATATATATATATATATATATATATATATATATATATGTGTAATATTGAGAATAAATTCAATTTTCTTTTTTTTTTTTTTCATTATTATTATTATTTAGTGTATACTACTTCTCTAATATGGAAATCGTCTGCATTATCATGGAAGATGATTTTTTTTAAATAATAATTTTAATAAAGTATTTTTACTGAGTAAATTTGTATAGGAAAATATAGAAGAAAGTCGTATGGTGGCCACAACACACTAATTATTTGTTGGTGGTGGATGTGCTTTACTAATAATATTTTACTATTTCCAGGAAAGCTGTTCGGGAATTGAAATAAATTCGTCATAGAGATATGGTATATAATGTATGTTTTAAGCTAAATATTCGTCGCTTGTTTTTTGTATATTTACACGTTTTGAGGCTTCCTGATTACCGTAGTCAAGTTTTTTAACGTTTGATCTGTGTCTATGTCTCTTAAAGTAACTTAAAAACGAATAATTTTAGGCGATCCAAATGTTGTATTTTGAAGTTAATATAAGTTTACAATATATTAAAATCACACAATCAACTGATTGGGAAGAAAATCATATTTATTGAAATTTATTTTTCCGACTGAGTGAAATTAATGCCTGGACCGGGAGTCGAACTTCAGATCTTTGACTTACAAGGTCAAGACTCTACCAATTGAGCTATCCAGGCCGACAACCGGTGGACATTACTCACTCAGACAACCTTTAGGCAGAAACATCTGGTCTATCATGTAGATAGCTCGACAGAAGTAAGCCGCAGGTAAAGGAAAACACCATTAAACAATTGGAGAAAGATATACAATATATTAAAATCACACAATCAACTGATTGGGAAGAAAATCAAAAATCTGGGGCTCGACTCCCGGTCCAGGCATTATTTTCACTCAGTCGGAAAAATAAATTTCAATAATATAAGTTTGTTGCTGGAAAAATTTGATCAAGATTGATAAGTTTCAACGAATGTTGCGTGTGAAAATTGCTTGTATAATTTTAAGTAAACTTTATATTTTAATAACAGAATTAAATTCTATATAAATGTAGGCGCATTAATGAAACGGGGAGTTGATGGAACTTTACGTTTTATTACACTTATTTGTAAAATAATAATAATAATAATAATAATAATAAATAATAAATAAATGAAGAAGAAGAAGTATTTAAACAGCAGTACTTTTTTTTTTTTTTTTTCTTAACCTTTCGTTCAATGAATGAACTACAATTTGTAACATTATATAAGAAAAATATTCACTTTAATACGCAGCAGGTAGAATAACACTCAGAAAATTTCTCTATATCGAGCAAAAATTTTCTTAATAATTTTAATTATGGTGGGGTGGCTAATTAAAATAATACTTACAACAAATTAAAAAAAAAATTTCAAACTAAAATTCTCAAAATATATGAAATCGAAAATTCAAAAAACTGAAGCAAGAATATATATCCTCCTATTCTTTTTTTTTTTTTTTTTTTTTTTTTTTTTTTCAAATATTATATCTGTACTGATAAGTATAAAGGATTTAAGTCCAAAAATGTCGATTTTGAGTTAAGTACATAGTCAGACTCAGAAAAAAATTCTCTATCGATTGGTATAAAGGATTTGATTCTATGTCATTTAGTCTTTGAGAAAATCCAATGGTAAAAAAAAGGACCAATTCAGAAATGTACCATTCAGGTATGGTATAAAATATTTAATTCAATTTTTCCCGTTATTAAATGAAGGTTGACAACCACTGAATGGTATAAAGGGTATAAATCAACGAAATACATTTTTCCTAATCGATTCTTCTGATTTGTTTTTAGCTAGTTAAACTTTATTTTTCGTCTCCTGAAAAATCAAGAATATGGACTTAAATCCTTTATACTTATCAGTACAGATACTATTTTAAATAATATAATATTTGAAACTGAATTATACTGAAACATTACTGAAACATTCAATATATCACACTCTTATTCTTACTATATGGATTTATAACTATGCATAAATGACTTTATCTAATAGAATCCTTATATAAATTTATCTAATAAAACATTTACAAAAACATTTATATATAAATTCATAAAATATTATTTGTTAAAACGTAACGCAAGATATAAAACTTTGTCATTTGTTTAAATATATATTTATTTATTTATTTGTTAATTTGTTTTGCTGCTACATATTGAAAGAATTTGTACTAAAATTAAAAGAATTTTGTTCACAATTCGAATCACTCGACTAAATTAACTGGTAATTTTAATTAGAAAAATTGTGTTTTTATTTTAATTAAAGAGTTTCAGTGTCTTTGAATTGTCAAAATTTAACACCAGATATTTAACAAAGCTTATTAACTTTAAATTTATTAAATTTATTTATATAAAAGTATTTTAGCAAAAATAAAAAAGTGAGCAATTTGCTACACGGCAGGTAGATATAACACTCACAAAATTCGTCCATATGGATCAATAACTTTCATAATAATTTTATGTATGGTGGCCAATTAAAATAATATTCTTGTTAAAAAGAAAAAGAAAGAAAGAAAGAAAAAAGAAAGGAAAGGAAGGGAGAAAGAAAAATAAATTCGTTTTGTTTCTTTCTGTGTGTGTCTTTTTTTTTTTTTCTTAAATAATATTCACCCAAAAATTCTTCATATCATATTTACATTCTTACTTTGTCGATTTATAAGCATACATGGTTTTATCTAATAAATTATTTACATGTAAAATTTTTAAAAATAAAACTTTTAAAATATTATATGTTAAAACTTAACAAAACATATAAAGCTTTGTCATCTATAAAAAAAAATATATATATACTTATTTGTTATTTTATTTTATTTTATTTCTGCTACAAATCGGAAGAATTTATGCTAAAATTAAAAGACTTTGCCTATTATAAAATCAATTTTAACATTTTTAAATATATACGTATAATGTAAACATAGTCATTACTTTAAAGTAAACAATTTGAAATATGAACATTTTCTGTTCTGTTTAACTGAGAAAAGGGAAAGAAATTGAGATTTCTGATTTTTTCTGTTTTTTTTTTTTTTTTTTTTTTTTTTTTTTACCTTCTTCTTCTTTCTTCTTAATTATTTATATTCTAAAGAGAAAACTTTAATGCCGTTTAGCTGAAAATATAAAATTAATTAAAAATCCTGCATATAATATATATATATATATATATAATGAACATAAATTTAATTTTGTTAAAGAACAAGTGTTATATTCGACTTGAGGAAAATAGTTGATTTCTACGAAGAAAATATAGCAGGAATCTGAAAATAGAAATGTAGGATAGCTTTCTGAATTTCTAAAGTAACTAGTACTGTCTCGCTAGGTCATAAAAAAAGTATAATATAAAACCATTTAAAAATTTAGTTTAGTATTAATAACATACACACATATATACAGTTACATACACATGTAACTTAAATTGCTAAAAACTTCCTATTTAATTACGCTATTTAACAACAACAATGTAAAAAAAAAGGGTTTTTTTTTTTTTAGAAAAAATCGAAATTTTTTAAATGAAACTTTTTTTTTCTGTCATTTATCTCTGAAGGATGGCAAATTATATTAAAAGGATAAATATATTAATAATTGTATCGGAACTGGTATTTTCCCTATGTCAGAGAGCGAAAACTTGCGAAAGAAATATTTTAGACTGCTTTCAACCCCCTCCCCCCCCCCCCCCCAAAAAAAAAAAAAAAAAAATTACCAATTTTATAATAATGTTTCTCAATAACAGTATTTATAACAGTATCTTATGAGAAACAAGTATGGATGAGCATTAGAACGTATTTTTAAAAATATCTATTTCGCATAGTTACTTTATAGTAATATTTAAGTAGCAACTGCTAATAAACAGATAATCCGATTAAAAGAGAAAAAAGAAAAGACATTTTCTTAAATAAACACTTAAAAAAAAAAAAAAAAAAAAAAAAACTGAAATAAGACATTATTTTTTCTGTAAATTTAAAAAGTTTTTTTTTTTTTTTTTTTTTTTTTTTCCAGTATACTGTTGCACAACTTTTGTTAATTTAATAGATATGCTTTTACTTTTTTTTTTTTTTTTTTTTTTTAATATTAAAAAGAATAAAGTATTACGTTTAAATTTAAATAACCCATTTTTTAAACAATTGTTAGTTTTAGGATGTCTTGAATACAATGTGAGTACTTTTGAACCGATGTTTACCCTTGTGATGTGTTAAGATTGCGGGTGCATGATTAATGTACAGTGCATACCTCTCCTTTCTTTTTCTAATGCATTGCCCTTTTTAAATTAACCCAAATATGACAACATTTTTAATTTATTCCTGAGCATTATTACAACCCGCCTTTTTTTCACATCACTTCTTTTTTATTGAATAATTTTCTTTTTATTTATTCATAATTATAAATTACAGAAAATTACTCTGAATTACAAGTGATATGGAAAAAAAGAAGGTGGGTACTAATAATGCTTCAGAATAAATTAAAAAATGTTATCCCGTAAACCTGTATCTTCGTTGAATCCCCCTTTCACTCATGTTAGATTTAAAAATAATTAAAATTTTAGTGATAACGTTACAAATTTGTTACCATTAAATACATCAAAAGATAATTAAAATTTTATTCTACAGTCTTCTTTCTTTTTCTCTTTGATTATTGAAAATAACGGCTCTTAACTGACACACGCATAAAGAAAAATACTCAAAAATATTTTATATACAGCAATCTAATCTGGCAGAGATGAGAGATTTAAAAAGAAATTCAACAAAAGAACTAATACCGATTTGTACATAAGAATTGTATGCCTTTTAAAATATTCATACTAATCTGAAAATTTTTAACAGATCAAAAATTTAAAATTCTCACATACCTCTTCAACATAAAACCTCCACAAGCTGATCCGAGAAGGATGAAAAGAGTTTGACTGAAGAAGACCCAGGACATGGTAGAGAAAACTGTACTTGTCTTGCAACCCAAGTCCAGTAGTGTAGGACCAAGAAAGGCCACACATGTCCCAAAGGACCAGAAGACAAAACATAATGTTATTGTGGTATGTTTATTTTCCCAAAACAATTCCCAGTAACGTCGTCCTTGGCTTTGTGTGGATATGCCAAAGGAGCTACTTCTTAAAGTACTACTTAGGTCAAGACTCGAAGCATCTTTTCCAGCACTGTTAGTCTCTTCACTGGGTGATTTTTGAAGTATACTCATCTTTCTAATATTTTGAAATATAAATATATTTTCAAAAAGTCTTTTGTTTCTTTATCAACATTTTTTTATATATATTAATGTATTTTAACTGCAACTTTCATAGACTCTAAACTTTTATTCATTTATTTTTAGAATAATTTATAAGGCAGACGATATTTTAAATAGTTAATTTTGATGAAGACAAAATTCAATTTTCTTTTAAATATTATACACTTAAACAGTATTTTGAATGGAAAGAATTTTTAGTATATTTTGGAAAATTTTTTACAAATAATAATAATAGAAGAAGAAGAAGAATATAAGCTCTTTAAAAAAAATAGAAGAATATAGATATTATCTTCTTATCTAAAGTTTTAAAAAATTAAAAATAATACGAATTCTATTTTAATATTTGTCAATTAATAAAATTACTTTAAAAATATTGCCAGGAAAATATGGATTGTCATAAATCAAACTTAAAATAAATGTTTGCTTTTAAGTATTCAATTTACTTTTAAAACCAATATTTAAAAATAAATATTGTAAAAACTGGTCTATAAACTGATCAGAGTAAAATGTTTAAGCTCGTTGAGGAAAATATAACCGCTTTACAAATACGTTATTGTTTACAATCAAACAAAAATTCTGTGACATATGGTAATGGAATAGTTTTTTCTTGCTTGTTTTAACAGGGCTTATAAACATATGGAAAATAACTTTTCACTTCGGAGCAAAACTGTCCTCCGCTCATGCAGCAGAATCGGAAATTATCATTTTGAAAAAGTCATGAGACATTTGAGATTTTTATTCAGTACATATACAACTGCACTGACCTCTTCTTTATGATATAGTGTCATTTCTATTCTCGTTTTAAGCACTGATATTCACCAAAAAATTTAATAAGCTTCAAAGTTTCTACTTACAAAAATACTTGTTTTGGTATGTGACAGAAGTAAACAGAGAGCTGGGTTAATATTTAGAATAAAGGATGAAAAAACAGATGAAGAGAATAACAGAAGAACGAGAGAGAGAGAATGGAGTGAAATTAATGGTAGTGTTTCCTCGCTGCAGAAACAGATCCGTTTTGTAGCAAATTTCCGATGCGTCAGGAGTAGCCGTTCGATAAAAGAGGGCGGCGTCACGTGACTATTTTTCATCCTCCGCGCCCGCGCGGACACGAACACAGTTCGGGAATGAAATTTTTCTCAGAAATCATCTGGATCTTAGAGCATGTTCTACATTAAAAAGGATTCTGAAGCACGCAATAGCTGCAGGACGACAGAGAACAGAGATGAGAGGAGTTTTTTTTTTTTTTTTTTTTTTTTTATCTAAGAGAGAATTTTATCTTGAATTAATTTAAGTTATTTATTGAAACGTATCGTTTCTATAAAACATTAAAATTCACTATTTTACTTTATTTTATTTCTTCTTTTTATTTATTTATTTATTTTAACAATCTCAAATTAAAAATCTTATCTCTTAATATATTATTATTTAGATTCCGTATTTTACAATTCAGAATTTTGCTATCTTCTGTTTATGGTTAATTTGTTGGTTAACATGTTATTACTTGTTGTTTGGTTAACATGTTGGCTTGTTTATGGTTAACTCAATCTGTTCGTAATACACTTATTTGATTATTTATCAACCACTTGCTCTCTTGTGATGGTCTAACTAATGTGTCTTATTTTATTTCTTCTTTTTATTTATTTTAACGATCTCAAATTAAAAATCTTATCTCTTAATATATTATTATTTAGATTCCGTATTTTACAATTCAGAATTTTGTTATCTTCTGTTTATGGTTAATTTGTTGGTTAACATGTTGTTACTTGTTGTTTGGTTTAACATATTGGCTTGTTTATGGTTAACTCAATCTGTTCGTAATACACTTATTTGATTATTTATCAACCACTTGCTCTCTTGTGATGGTCTAACTAATGTGTCTTATTTTATTTCTTCTTTTTATTTATTTATTTATTTTAACGATCTCAAATTAAAAATCGTATCTCTTAATATATTATTATTTAGATTCCGTATTTTACAATTCAGAATTTTGTTATCTTCTGTTTATGGTTAATTTGTTGGTTAACATGTTGTTACTTGTTGTTTGGTTAACAGGTTGGCTTGTTTATGGTTAACTCGATCTGTTTGTAATACACTTATTTGATTATTTATCAAACACTTACTCTCTTGTGATAGTGTGACTTTCCAAATTCCAATACGATAATTTAAAATTCGAAATTAAAACATATAATTAAAGTAGGCTATATTTGAAATGGCAATTGTAATTTCGATTTAATTATTAGTTTTCATCATACTATAAGTATGGGAAACTTAGGTATTCATAAAAATTTTCAACCTCCGTTTTTTAACTTTTTTACATGTTTTGAGATTTTAGGAATCCGAAAATCACAAAGTCAACGTGTTGTCCATCTATAGGATGTCAGTTTGTAAGTATTAGTCTGTTAGTGAGTTAGTTTGTTAGTCTACATACACGATTTCTCAAAAACCTATTATTGTAACGAGGCCAGACCAATTTTAAAAATCAGTTATGACACTACCAATAACTATTTGTTTTCTAATTTGAAAACTTAAGTTATTGAAAATTTACAGTTTTTTAAACATGAGAAAATAGGGCAAAATTTCGCATAAACTTATATTATGAGCACTTATCCCATCGTATAAATCTTGAACAAGTTTTAAAATATCATTTATGGCACTGGCATGAACATCATTGAACATGAAGATTCTACTTTAAAAACTTCTTAAGTTATTTGAAATTTGTGACTCTCTTAACATGGCAAAATGGAGCAATATTTCCCATAAACTTGCATTATGAGGAACGTTGAATTGGAAATACTATACGCAAGCGAAGTGTGACGTCACTGACCGTCCGTGGGGGCTAGGTAAAAGATTTCCTATGTTAATCGTCCATTGGATTTTTTGTAAAAAAAATTGTTAAAGTTAAGGGAAATTATCTCCCGATTTTTAATCCCTATATTTGAGTATAGTTATATATAAGTTACTGTCTACAAGTGTTAGACTGAGTTATTTTTGCTGTAAAATTGATAAAATTTTAATTTTAAATTTCAAAACTGTAGAAAAAAAATGGCAAACTTCCATTTTCGAATGTAAACATGAACATTTCATTTCAAAGGGTGATATTTACACAATAAATATCCAACTAATATACTAATTAAAAGGAAAATGATAAATATTCTATCATAATTTGAAGTCAAATTAATTTTCAAATGTTTAAATAAAGTATCTAATATAAGATATTAATATGCTGAAGCGAAATAGATTTGATATCTGTCGTCCTTGGCGGAAAAAAAAAAAAAAAAAAAAAAAAAAAAAAGATCGCCAAATTATCTGGCGAATACATTTAATTCCATTCAAAAATCATGGTTATTTTAACAACGTATATTAAGAGAGCAAGACAACCCAATCAATAACATGCAACAATATTTCGTACAATGCATATTACGAAAATATACATCTGGTATGTATATTTTCGTATTATGTTTTTGATCGCCAAATACAAAAAACGCCAAGGACGATAGAGTTTTGAAATTTAAAATTAATTTTTTTTTCAATTTGACAGCAAAATTACTTAATCTAACATATATGCACGATAACTAATTTATAATTATACCCAAATACGGGGATTAAAATCAGGAAATAATTTTCCTTGACTTTTAATAATTTTTTACAAAAAATCTAATGGACGATTAACATAGGAAATCTTTTTCTTGGCTGCACAGACGACCAGTGACGTCATCACTTTGCTTGAGTAGAGAGTTGCATGAAACTGAAATGTAACACTGACACTAATAAAATTAAACAACAAGTTACGATAAGGAAAACGAATTGAAGCGGATGAAGGGTAGCCTATTAATTGGGACATTCCATTCAGAAACAGAGCTAAGTGGTCGGTAGCTTTATTTTTATTTATTTATTTTATTTTATTTTTTCTGACAAGAACATAGACTGAAGTAGAAATTTATTAGAATAAATATACACTACCTTTCAATAAATGACCGGGCACTTTCGATTTCAGGCGTTGTTTTGAAATATCTCAAAATGTACTGGACACATTATCTTGAAACTTCAGGAGTGTGAAGAACATGTTATACCTCATATATTTCAGTGAAAGTTTTGCCCCGAAAGGGAAATGGGGACCAGTAAAAAATTAAAGAAAAATGAAAGTGTTTGACATTACTCTGTAAAAAGTAATGCTTGGAATGCAAACTGGTTGTAGCATATGATTATGGGGCTTCTTATTATTATACATGTAAATTTTTATATTGTGATGTTTCGAACCACAAACAGAGTAGACAGAAAGTCTCCTTTTTTTGACACTACTGAACAAAGGATAGACGCCCTGTTTACGCCCCTGACGGGTGTTGCACCTTCCGGAGAAATGTGGGAAGAAGAATTGCAGATGACGGATTTCTCCGCCCTAGCGCCACCAATTGCCAAATGGGAGATGAACGGGTCACCTCCAGCTAGATACTATTGGAGACCTAGAGGACAATTTCACTCCCCTCCAAAAACCAACTTTTCTTGGGAAGAGAAAGAAGAGAGAGGAGTTTAGTTTTTGTGTGCGAGCCGAGGCTCGAGTTTCTCTTTTGGAAGTCAGAACTTTGCCGGGTAACGGTAGATAACTTATAGTGTACTTAATAACTGATACTTAGCCTTGTGAAGGCCGACTCTCAAGATTTATCTTACTTGTTAACTACTAGTTCATGTAAGGCTTATCACCGACTTTCACTGTGAACCCATATTTACTCAAGATTAATTGTATTTTAAAAATAAATAAGTGTATGTTCAAGTTGTGATAGTCTCAATTTAACGCTACCTGAAGTGGAAACGTCACAGCTTAAAGTGGTGGCAGCGACGGAACAGGAAAGAAGGTGAAGTTTTTCCAGTCTCAAGGGACATCTTCTGTGATAAAAGATTTCCGAGAGGACCATTTGACGGGAGCGAGACTCTGTGATTGCCAAACTCTCCTCCCCCTGCCTTTCAAAAGAAGAGAAAAAGATCCAAATGGAGAAAGAACAAGGTAAGCTCTTTCAGTATTTATTTTGGGTCATTCTAGAGGCATTCTAAATTCCATATTTCATTTAAATTCATAGGAAATCATTATTTATCTTAAGGTTAAGATAAGACTGTAGATTGAGTTTTTTACTCTAGCAAATCAATTATTTTGTTTTAAGTTGTGTATTATTAGCAGTATTTATATTTTGAAGAAATATAGCAATATATTCTTAATTGTTTGGGTTAAGTGAGTGAAATAACACTTTTCGTTATCAATTTTATGGGGAATAGAAAATGATATTGAAGTTTTGAAAACTAAATTATTGATAATTGATGCAATTTAATATTCATATTTTTTCTATTTATTCAGAATTTTGCAGTCAAAATTTTGAGGTTTTAGTTAGAAAATATTTTAAGGAATTAAATTGTTGGAAATAAATGTGTATTAAATTACACAAATTCCTTCTCACTAATTTAAAATTTTGTGCTATTATTTATTGAAAAATTGTGTAGACAACTTAAAATAGTCAATTGTCACATGTTTTATTTCCTGTATGTTCTAGAAATTTAATGTTAAAAATTTATTTGAATTTCTGTTTAATTAGTGTGTACTATTAGTGTAATAGTTAAAGGGATTAAAATGGCCGGGTTATGGAAATATCGGAAGGCAGATTTGAAATCAGTAGCTGAGGAATTAGATATCGAGGTATGACCTAGTGATAAAATCGCAAATATTATTGAGAAAATTTCGAGCGAGCCAAATTTTAACGAAATCGCCGTACTAGCGCAACTGGAACTAGCGAAAGAAGATAGGGAAGCAGAACAACGGCGTTTAGAAGAGAACCGCAGGTTTCAGGAAGAAGAAGGGGAAAGATTACACGAATTAGAAATGCTTAAATTACAACAAAGCGCAGAAACGGTTAGCGTAACTTCGCAAGCTAGTGAAAGTGCTAAGCCGACCGCATCTTTAAAACAGGTAATGCAAAAATTCATGCTGAGAAAACTGATATTTCTATATTTTTAACATTATTTGAAAGGCAAGCAAAGAAATTGCGTATTTCTGAGGATCAGTGGGTGACTCAATTATTAGCCTTAGTGCCGGTAGAAATAGCGGAGATTGTGATAAGAGAACCGGAGGAGTCTATTGAGAGTTATGAATATGTAAAAAAATTATTGCTGAACAGATTTAAATTAAGTCCTGAGGTTTTCAGAACTAAATTCTTAACTCATAATAAGAAATCAGATTCGATTTGGAGGGATTTAGTATTTGAACTAAGAAGTTACCTTGAAGGATGGTTGAGCGGAGTCGAAGTTAATGATTTCGAATCGCTAAAAAAATTGATGATCGCAGATCAGATTAAAAAGAGGGCTCCCCATGAAGCACGGGATCATTTAATAGATCAATGGGCTATTCTAAAAGAACCCGAAGAGGTTGCGAGTAAATTAGTTGAGTATGAAGCGGTAAGGGGTATAAAAAGAAAACAAAATTCTAATGATTCCGAAAGGCGAGATTTCGACAGACAGCGAAATAACGAACGGGAGAAAAAGGATAGCAAAATAATAGGGAATAAGAAGGCTGATAAAAATTGGAGGGATAAGAATGTCGATGAGGAAAGGGAAAGGTCAAAAATATTTGAGAAAAGAAAAGAGCCAGCCTGCTATGAGTGTGGATCAAAATCTCATCTAAGACCGATGTGTCCCAATTTAAATAAAGGAGACCGCGTGTGTTATTTAAATACAGCGGAAAAATTTGCCCCTTCCTTTTCACCTTACCTGAGTAAGGCACGCGTGAACGGTGAACAAATGATGATTCTGCGGGATACGGGCTCGAGTGTCGATATAATTTCTGAAAAATACGTTAAAAATGAAAATTTAAATGGAGAAACAATTTGGTTAAAGACCGCCCTAGAAAATGAGTCTCGATGTTTACCCTTAGCCACGGTAGAACTAGAATTCGCAGAGACTGGCCGATTTTTAACAAAGGCGGCTGTGGTAGACTTAAGTATAAATATGTCGCATTATCTCTTAGGCAATAATACGGCAGAAATTATTCAAGAAATGAAGCTACGCCATAATAGGATAAATCAGGTCGTTATTCAGAGCCAAACTGAACAAAGGGAGAAACAGCATTCTCGAAGCGAAGTTGAAAGTGAAAGGATTAGCGCGGACTTAGGAATTGAGGGAAAGACGAATGGGGAAGAAATTGATTTACCCCCGAGAAAAGAAAACGAAGTGTCAAACTTAGCTAAGACGGATACCGTTAGTTTTCGGTTAGTCCGGTCGAAAGATAAGAAGAGTTTTAGTAAATCGTGTCCTAAAGAGGAACAAGAAAGAAACTCTAAACATTTCGTGAAGAATGAATTGTTAGTTAGGAAATCTGCCGATTGCAAAGGTACGGATAACAGACAATTAATCATGCCGAAAGAAGTTAGACTTAAAAACCTTTCTAGATTAAATATTGATGTAGTAGATCCCCAACCTGTTTCGGATAAGAGAAATAAAAATACTTTTACAGCTATGAGTTTAGTTTTAAATTGTCCGGAAGTAATCCGCAGCGCAGATGATAAATCAGAGCCGATCGCAGAGACTTTATTAAATAATTCTAGTACGGTTGGATTTCCGAAGGAAATAAAAAGCGATTTAGGGATATGTTTTATGAGCAATCTTATATCTACATTTTTTGAGAGATTGGGAATTAAAGTGATCGAATGTTTTCATGATTCTGTTAAAGAGCTATTAAAGTTCTTATGTATCGAGCAAGGCCAGAATTGGGAAAAACAACTGCCAGCGGCAATATTTAGTTCGTTAGGAACAATAACTTACGAACTGAATGGTTCAAATTTTGCGGAGTTGATTTTTGGAAAAATTCTTAGGAACTCCCGAGACTTTGTTTTTCGGGAAATTGTATGATAAGAACGTTATTCATAATAAGTGCAAACCAGAGAACCAGATTGTAAATTTAACGGCTTCAAAGCCAAATAAACTGCCCGTTACTTGGATCGAACCGAAAAAAATAGAATGCCAAAATTCCGAGCCAGATCCTAGTGTTAACTTGCAGGAAAAAAGAGAAAAATCTCAGATCTTCCATACTAATCTTCTAAAACCCTATTATAAGAGAGGAAAACAAAAAAATTCATTAAATGAAAGGTACAGTCACGAAATAAAGGAATCAGATTTAAATAGTCCTTATTCCGTGTCCGAACTCGGTGTGTTCAATTTTAAGGAAATAATGCAGGAAGGCGAATTAACGGAAAAATATTCTCTCGAACAATCTGAAACGCAACGAAAAAAATCCATGAAATATTGGAAAATATTTTCGAACGAACCAGGTCGTACGGATATGATAGGACAGAATATAGAATCAGTTAGTTCGAAACTTTATCGCACTTCACCGCATCAAATTGAGATATTAATTAATTACGATAAAGGGATGCGGGACCTTAAAAGTATAGAAATCGGGAAAAGCGATTATATATCTTCGGTTATAGTAGTGAAAGGACAGATTCGGAAGAGGAAAACACCGGATTACTCAAGGGAATTCATTTTAAAGACAAACGCCATAGATAAGGGAATAGAAAAGAAGGAAGAACATACTACTTGGTGTAGGAAATTTTTGAAAACCGGAAAGAAATTCTGTACCACAGAAAAGGGATGTGCGAGGATAATTTTCGCGATTAAAGGGCTGAAACTTCACTCAGATGGTCAGCACTTTAAAACAGGGACGGATCATAATCCTTTTGTCCGGTTGCAATTGAACCCAAGGGAATACCAACGTCGCATGAGGTTATCGTTAATCCTTTTACTTTTCAAAGGAAAGGAGATAAAACATGTAGACGGTCTCAATCATGTTTAAAGAGAAACTTAGAGTTTTATTTGTATTTTTTTTTTTTTTTCCTTGTTTTCTTATTTTATTTATTCATTCATTTATTTTTCTCGTGTGTAAAAAAAAAAAAAAAAAAAAAAAAAAAGTTTATCATGTTAAAACTTATCTTTGATTATCAGTGTAGTAATTGTATTTAGTTTATTATTGTAAATTTATTATTGTTGAATGAACTGTAGAATTAAGGTTCTTAAAATTAACATTAACCAAATGGGTATTAGAGGAAGTTATTTTTTTTTGCCTCTGGACCCAAGGTAAATATTGTGGGAGTAACCTTGTATGAATCCATACAAATTTCGATTCTCTGCAAAATTTGCATATAATCGTCTTAAGGGGGGGCGAGCTGTGATGTTTCGAACCACAAACAGAGTAGACAGAAAGTCTCCTTTTTTTGACACTACTGAACAAAGGATAGACGCCCTGTTTACGCCCCTGACGGGTGTTGCACCTTCCGGAGAAATGTGGGAAGAAGAATTGCAGGCGACGGATTTCTCCGCCCTGGCGCCACCAATTGCCAAATGGGAGATGAACGGGTCACCTCCAGCTAGATACTATTGGAGACCTAGAGGACAATTTCACTCCCCTCCAAAAACCAACTTTTCTTGGGAAGAGAAAGAAGAGAGAGGAGTTTAGTTTTTGTGTGCGAGCCGAGGCTCGAGTTTCTCTTTTGGAAGTCAGAACTTTGCCGGGTAACGGTAGATAACTTATAGTGTACTTAATAACTGATACTTAGCCTTGTGAAGGCCGACTCTCAAGATTTATCTTACTTGTTAACTACTAGTTCATGTAAGGCTTATCACCGACTTTCACTGTGAACCCATATTTACTCAAGATTACGATTATTTGTATTTTAAAAATAAATAAGTGTATGTTCAAGTTGTGATAGTCTCAATTTAACGCTACCTGAAGTGGAAACGTCACAATATCTCTACCGCATGTAATCAGGGAATATAACGGTTTCTTTAAAACATTGCAAAAAAAAAAAATTATCACTTTTTTAGCTATAATACGCAAGATGTTAAGCTCAATGCAAAGCCGTTTTCAGAAAACTTGACATACAAAATTAGATACTGTAATCAGAATGAAAAAAATGCTGCTAAACACCTAACGAAATATGAGCATTTTTATTAAATAATTTTTGCCTGCGAATGCGTAAGGTTTAGCAAAATTTCATTTACATGATATAATAGCCGAATGTATTGAGTTACTTATGTAAAAACCCCAAACAAATATCGTGTAAACTTAAAAAGTTATACACGATAGAATGAACTGACCTTCAACTGTTTTCAAAAATGAGAAAACGATAAGGGGTTTTTCTCAATATTTATTTACTATCATCGAAAACTATTACCATTGATTGAATCAAAATAAAAATCTGATGTGGACACAATGACTTCCTTATACAACCATAGGAATATACATATTGTTATGAAAATATTTACATTTTTGTGTGAGGAAACGATTCTTAAATAAATAGGCATGTTCCAGTCCACGAACATTCCTTAAAATAGAAAAAAAAAAAAAAAACAAGAAAAAAAAACTGCTTGGCGAGTTGGTGACCAAATTTGGCAAAAGTTTGTAGTTCAGGTTTTCCAAAGTTTAGAAGCTCTAACTTCAATAAAAACAAAGTTCTGGAGTTTTCCGAAAAAAATCATTAGTTTACAGCGCAGAACTAAATTCTTCGAAAGGCCTATAAATGACTCACAAGAACTAAAAAAAAAAAAAAAAAAAAAAAAAAAAAAATAGAAAGAAAGAAAGAAAGAAAAGAAAAGAAGAAGAAGAAGAGTGATTGTTGATGATTGTAGACTGGAACTTACCTATATCTTTATGTGCGACTTTCTACGCGTAGTAAAAATGGAAACAGATGAAAGTTCTTTCATTCCGTTGTCTTAACCTTAAATTAGACATTCAAATGCGGCGAAAAGTGGTAGTACGTGATTCACAAAATTTGGAAGCTCTAACCTCAAAAGGAGTCTAATTCTGAGAAATTTGTAATGATGCATCGATTTCTCACGCAGAACTACCTTGAAAATTCCATAAACCACTGACAATACTCTCGATGAATTCAAATTTCATTCAGGCTTCGAAATACTGTCATGTAAACTTATGTTAAAACAATTAAACTTAGGCTTCGGTACAGCTTTATTTGACAAATAAATCTATGTGAGGGGGACTACCGCCCCCTTAAAACCCTGTTTCATTATTGTACCTGCATTTATAGAGAATTTAAAACTGTTATTAAGTTCAAAAGTTCATTTAAAATTATTCAGACAACTTTCACACGCAAAATTCCTTGAAACTTATCAATCTTGAACAAACTTTTCTAGTAACAAATGTATTCACTTCAAAATACATAATTTGGATTGCCTGAAGTTATTTGTTTTTAATTTACTCTAACAGACACAGGTAAAGATCAAATTATAAAACTTGACTTCGGTATTCAGGAAGCCTCAAAACGTGTAAATATACAAGAAACCAATCGATGAATGTTTAGCGTAAAAAAATACATTATTTATCCTGTGGTTTTGAGGAATTAATTTCAATTCCTGAGCAGCTTTCCTGGACATGGTAAAATGTTATATGATATAGTACATTATAGTAAAGCACTTCCACTAAGAAATTAAAAAAAAAAAATGTTATGGGTTAAAATATTGGCAGCCCTGTATATCTTCTGAAAGTTATGTACACATCACATAGTCACATAAATATATTCCTATAGTAATAACTATGAGGATTGAGGAATTAATTTCAATTCCCAAGCAGCTTTCCTGGACATGGTAAAATATTACACTTCCACTAACAATAAAAAATAATGCTATGGCTTAAATATTGTCAGCCTGTATATCTTCTGAAAGTTATGTGCACATCACATGGTGGACAGAAATATAATCCTATATTAATAACACACGGCACAACCTGAAATACACTTCCATCAATTTTCAAGTACTGTTGCACTATAATCTAGTTATTTTGTGTAACCTGTAAACGAACAGTGAATGATTTCTATTCCATATTCTACATGAAACATGTTTTTATGCATATAATATATATATATTTCTTTCATTTGGTTTAGTGCAGTCTATAGATGTTAAACTCTACTTACATGCAATATCCTCTATAGACGTAATGTATTTGAATTCTCTTGGATGTCCCTGTACACGAATGATTTGCTTGATCTCAACGAAAGGTTTAGTGTAGCACCCCTATATCATGCACATTTAGAATACCAAATTTGAGCTTTCTGCTACAATTTGTTTTTGAGATATGTTGATAACGGACAGACACACAGACAGACTCACACAGACCAACTGCTAAAAACATGATTTTCGAATTCAGGGGACTTCAGAACGTGTAAATATAACAAAAACTCACTTTCGAAAATTTGACCCAAAAACAATACTTTCTCTGACTTTATCGGTAAGAGAAAGTAAAAAAGGGAACAAAGGTTGAGGTTTCTAAAAAAAATGGGGATTTTCGAAAGGAAATTAATAGTATGTTAATTGTTCCAAAAATTACAGATTTAACCCCTTCCCGGCCTATTGATATTTCTGAACTTCAGTTATCGCAGAATTTAATGTATGTAAATCCTGATTTTTTTAAGCCAACACGTGTTCAAGTTTTGTTAGGTGGAGATATATTTTACAAATTATTAATGAATGGCCAAATAAAATTAAATGATAGTTCGGTAATTTTGCAGAATACACATCTAGGTTGAGTCGTAACAGGAACATTGAACAATCAAGTTAATAGCACAACTTTTAAATGTCATTTAACTGAAAATCATAGTGAATTTGATTTAAAAACCTTCTGGGAGCTGAAAATTTCATGCATTAAAGATGATCCAAGCAGTGTGAACAATGAACAGGTTTTGAAAAAGTTTTACGACAGGGTACTGTATAAAGATAATAGGTATGAAATCAGTCTTCCTTGGTTAAGAGAGATTGGACACTTTTAGAAGATAATTTCAAGATCGTTGAGAACGGACTTAAAAGTCTTATAAAAAGAATGAAACGCGACAAAACCCTCTTTTTCCAATACAAAGAAATATTGGATGACTATGTATAGAAAAATATTATTGAACTTGTGCCTAATATTGAAGAACCATGTGATAGACCTGTGTTTTACTTACCGCATCATACTGTGTTTAAACAAGATAGTGTTTATACGAAATGTCGCATTGTGTTCGATGCAAGTGCTCATGAAGAGGGTCAGCTTTCTCTTAAGTGCAGTTTCCAGTGAGGGTCGGTTGGAAATGTTTCGAGCGGCGCTATTCAGAATCCTTTGATGTGGTCAAGCGATTGGACCTGGGTCTACGGGTTGGTTCGAAAAGGGAGAGACCCTGGTTCTAACCCCCAGCTGAGATAATTGAGGGCCCAGCGGCAGATATCTTTGTCAGTTTTGCATGCTTTCCTCTGAAGTAACTGCGCAATCTGATGCAAAAGGGCTACAACTGATGACAAGACATTTGGCTCTTTGTGTCGGATTAATGACTTTTTGAACCGTGGTCCAGAACTCGCAGTGGAAACCGGCCTTTTATGACTGCTTGGACGCAGGTAGCAATTTAAATCCGAATATTTTCAACTTGTTATTGCACTTTCGATTCAACAAAATCGCTGTCTTGGCAGACATCGAGAAGGCTTTTCTGAAAATCTCTATCGATGTTAAGGATAGAGATGTTTTGCGGTTTCTTTTCATTGACAGTAATCCTATCGAAAATAAAAATCCGCATACATTTGTCTACAGATTTCAACGCTTACCATTCGGCTTGAATGCTAGTCCATTTTTACTATCTGCTACTATTAAGATGCACATTTCTAAATTTCGAAGAAAATATCCAGTAGCGACAGGTATTCTTGATAACTTCCTTTATGTTGACGACCTGGTGACAGGTAGTGATACGATACAAGATGCGTTAAATATTTCACATGACTCATTTAAAATAATGAAAGAAGCCTGTATGAATATACGTAAGTGAATATCGAACGATGAAGTATTGGTGGAAACTTGGTGAAAATTAGGATTTTTTAATAACTTACCTCAATCCTCCGATGTAAATGAAAATCAAATATGCAAGGTTCTGTGGTTGTCATGGCTACCTAAACAGGGTATCCTCATAATGGATATTGATAATTTATTGGAGTTTCTGCGAGATCCAAAAAAATACAAAACGTACTATATTAAAGCATGTGGGAAAAGTCTTCGACCCTCTCGGTCTAATATCTCCATACACAATCAGGCTCAAATGTCTATTTCAAGAACTGTGGCTTAGAAAAGTGTCGTGGGATGAAGACTTGCCTACTGATATTTTGAAAACCTGGAAAACTTGGATCTCAGAACTTCCACAGTTGACAAAGCTAAAAATTCCACGGAATATTCTCGAATTCCAGATAATTTTTATTCAGAATTAGTTCTACATATCTTTGTCGATGCAAGTCCTAAGGCTTACGGTGTTGTATTGTATCTACAAATTAAGTCGGTACAACAATGTTTAGTTAACCTTGTGACCGCCAAGACTAGAGTTGCACCTTTGAAAAGGATGTCGCTTCCACGCTTAGAGTTACTCGCGGCACTATTGGCTGCACGTCTTGCTAATAACGAGGTGAAGAAAATGTTAGATAGAAAGAGACCATCTTCCACGATCTTCTGAAGTGACTCCCAAATTGCTCTATATTGGATCAAGTGTCCTGCCAAGAAATGGAAATCCTTCGTTGCGAACCGTGTAAGAGAAATCCAAGCTCTGACTGATTCGACAAAATGGTTTTATTATCCAGGTTTTGCGAATCCTGCTGACCAACTTACTCGAGGCATCAGCTGTGAATGTGACAGACTTCTCCAAAATACGACATGGTGAACGGGACCAAGTTTCCTGAAAGATGACAGATACATTCCAGATCAGTCTTCAGTGGATCCTGATCATAACTTATATTCTTGTGAACTTAGAAAGGACTCTAATAGTGGCTCATTCTTTGCTAATGATTTAAAGACTTTGACTCTCAGAAAAGAATAATCTGTCTTTCATTATATTCTTACATTGTCTAATAGTTATTTAAAATTAATTTGTATAACTATTTTTATTTTCAGAATTATTTATAACAGTAAACATCTCCAGGATAAAAGGAGTGGGCTTTTGAGAAGTTCGGAATTAAACGTTGCCGAAGTCTTTCTAGTCAGATCTGCTCAAATGGGTGAGTTTAAGGAAGAATTAAAGGCTTTGGAAAAAGGCAATCCAGTACCAGGTAAAAGCAGACTTGCTTCTTTGAATGTCTTTTTAGATGAGGAAAATCTAATAAGAGTTGGAGGGCGTTTGTCCCAGTCAGATTTGCCCTATTTGCCTAAGTTTCCAATCTTCTTTCCCACTAATCATTAATTAACCAATATCAGTTTAAGGTTTTATCATTTAAAGTATTTTCACTTGAGTCCACAAGCCTTACCTTTTCATGTTCGGGGAAGATTCTGGTCACTTAATGGCTGAAACAATTGTCGTAGAGCAGTACATAACTGCATTATTTGCTTTAAAAATAAACCTGTATCAATTTCTCAAATAATGGCCGATCTACCAAGGGAACATGTGACTTCAGATTTTCCCTTTATCGTTACGGGCGTAGATTATTGTGGTCCATTTTTTGTAAATACACCTGGATTTTGCGTTAGATTTGACAACTCAAGCTTTTATAGCCAATTTGAAACGTTTCTTTGGCAGAAGAGGCAAATGTGCCAAAATCATGTCAGATAATTCTAAGAACTTTATAGGAGAAGACGCTAAATTTAAAAAATTGCTAAAAATGGTTAGTTCACCAGATGAGAGATTGGGTAATTTTTTGGCCAAAGAAGGTATTGAGTGGGATTTTATTCCTCCCAAATCGCCAAATTTTGGTGGCATTTGGGTAGCAAGGGTAAAATCCTTTAAGTTTCATATGAAACGAGTAATTGGTGATCGGAATTTAACTTTAGAAGAATTTATAACAAAAGTGGCGGAAATTGAAGGTGTTTTGAATTCACGACCTCTAACCCCACTGTCTCCAGAATTTGACAATTTTGAAACTCTAACCCCAGGCCCAAATAAACGAAAAAGTTTTATTATTGTGATACATAATGCTCCGTTATTTAATATTTTATGTGCAAGACTATTGAAAACTAAAATGGAAATTTTATTGCAGTATTCCGTTATATCTAGAATATTGAAACCAGCAAGTGTGCGCGTGGCCTAACGGATAAGGCGTCTGACTTCGAATCAGAAGATTGCAGGTTCGAATCCTGTCGCGGACGGGTACGTTTTTTAAGGCTTGAACTTCGCCTTCTATTAAAATAAACGAAAAAGTTTTATTATTGTCATACATAATGCTCCGTTATTTAATATTTTATGTGCAAGACTATTGAAAAATTAAATGGAAATTTTATTGCAGTATTCCGTTATATCTAGAATATTGAAACCAGCAAGTGTGCGCGTGGCCTAACGGATAAGGCGTCTGACTTCGAATCAGAAGATTGCAGGTTCGAATCCTGTCGCGGACGGGTACGTTTTTTAAGGCTTGAACTTCGCCTTCTATTAAAATAAACGAAAAAGTTTTATTATTGTGATACATAATGCTCCGTTATTTAATATTTTATGTGCAAGACTATTGAGAACTAAAATGGAAATTTTATTGCAGTATTCCTTTATATCTAGAATATTGAAACCAGCCTGTGTCCGCGTGGCCTAACGGATAAGGCGTCTGACTTCGAATCAGAAGATTGCAGGTTCGAATCCTGTCGCGGACGGGTACGTTTTTTAAGGCTTAAATTTGAAACTTTGCCTTCTATTAAAATAAGTGAAAAAATTTATTATTGTGATACATAATGCCTTCTATTAAAATAAGCGAAAAATTTTTATTATTGTGATACATAATGATCCGATATTTAATATTTTATGTGCAAAATTATTGAAAACTAAAATGGAAATTTTATTGCCGTATTCGGTTATATCTAGTATATTGAAACCAGCCTGTGTCCGCGTGGCCTAACGGATAAGGCGTCAGACTTCGAATCAGAAGATGGCAGGCTCGAATCCCGTCTAGGACGGGTACGTTTTTTAAGGCTTGAATTTAAAACTTTGCCTTTCATTAAAATAAGCGAAAATTTTTATTATTGTGATACGTTATGCCTTCTATTAAAATAAGCGAAAAAATTTATTATTGTGATACATAATGCCTTCTATTAAAGTAAGCGAAGATTGCAGGTTCGAATCCTGTCGCGGACGGGTACGTTTTTTAAGACTTGAACTTCGCCTTCTATTAAAATAAACGAAAAAAATTTATTATTGTGATACATAATGCTCCGTTATTTAATATTTTATGTGCAAGACTATTGAAAACTAAAATGGAAATTTTATTGCAGTGTTCGGTTATATCTAGTATATTGAAACCAACCTGTGTCCGCGTGGCCTAACGGATAAGGCGTCTGACTTCGAATCAGAAGATTGCAGGTTCGAATCCTGTCGCGAACGGGTACGTTTTTTAAGGCTTGAATTTAAAACTTTGCCTTCTATTAAAATAAGAGAAAAAAAATTATTATTGTGACATAATGCTCCGTTATGTAATATTTTATGAGCAAGACTATTAAAAACTAAAATGAAAATTTCGCTGCCGTATTCAGTTATATTTAGTATATTGAAACCAGCCTGTGTCCGCGTGTCCTGACGGATAAGGCGTCTGACTTCGAATCAGAAGATTGCAGGTTCGAATCCTGTCGCGGACGGGTACGTTTTGTAAGGCTTGAATTCAAAACTTTGCTTTCTATTAAAATAAGCAAAAATTTTTATTATTGTGATACATAATGCCTTCTATTAAAATAAACGAAAAAGTTTTATTATTGTGATACATAATGCTCCGTTATTTAATATTTTATGTGCAAGACTATTGAAATTTAAAATGGAAATTTTATTGCCGTATTCGGTTATATCTAGTATATTGAAACCAACCTGTGTCCGCGTGGCCAAACGTATAAGGCGTCTGACTTCGAATCAGAAGTTTGCAGGTTCGAATCCTGTCGCGGACGCGTACGTTTTTTAAGGCTTGAACTTCGCCTTCTATTAAAATAAACGAAAAAGTTTTATTATTGTGATACATAATGCTCCGTTATTTAATATTTTATGTGCAAGACTATTGAAAACAAAAATGTAAATTTTGTTGCAGTATTCGGTTATATCTAGATTATTGAAACCAGCATGTGTCCGCGTGGCCTGACGGATAAGGCGTCTCACTTCGAATCACAAGATGGCAGGCTCGGATCCTGTCGCGGACGGGTACGTTTTGTATGGCTTGAATTCAAAACTTTGCCTTCTATTAAAATAAGCGAAAATTTTTATTATTGTGATACATAATGCCCTCTATTAAAATAAACGAAAAAGTTTTATTATTGTGAAACATAATGCTCCGTTATTTAATATTTTATGTGCAAGACTATTGAAAACAAAAATGGAAATTTTATTGCAGTATTCGGTTATATCTAGATTATTGCAACCTGCCTGTGTCCGCGTGGCCTAACGGATAACGCGTCTGACTTCAAATCAGAAGATTGCAGGTTCGGATCCTGCAGCGGACGAGTACGTTTTTTAAGGCTTAAATTTAAAACTTTGCCTTCTATCAAAATAAGTGAAAAATTTTATTATTGTGATACATAATGCCTTCTATTAAAATAAGCGAAAAAATGTTATTATTGTGATACGTAATGATCCGATATTTAATATTTTATGTGCAAGATTATTGGAAACTGAAATGAAACTTTTATTGCCGTATTCGGTTATACCTAGCATATTGAATCCAGCCTGTGTCCGCGTGGCCTAACGGATAAGGCGTCTGACTTAGAATCAGAAGATTGCAGGATCGAATCCTGTCGCGGACGGGTACGTTTTTTAAGGCTTGAACTTCGCCTTCTATTAAAATAAACGAAAAAGTTTTATTATTGTGATACATAATGCTCCGTTATTTAACATTTTATGTGCAAGACTATTGAAAACTGAAATGGAAATTTTATTGCAGTATTCGGTTATATTTAGAATATTGAAACCAGCATGTGTCCGCGTGGCCTAACGGATAAGGCGTCTGATTTCGAATCAGAAGATTGCAGGTTCGAATCCTGTCGCAGACGGGTACGTTTTTTAAGGCTTAAATTAAAAACTTTGCCTTCTATTAAAATAAGTGAAAAAATGTATTATTGTGATACATAATGCCTTGTATTAAAATAAGCGAAAAAATTTTATTATTGTGATACATAATGATCCGATATTTAATATTTTATGTGCAAAATTATTGAAAACTAAAATGGAAATTTTATTGCCGTATTCGGTTATATCTAGTATATTGGCACCAGCCTGTGTCCGCGTTTCCTAACGGATAAGGCGTCTGACTTCGAATCAGAAGATTGCAGGTTCGAATCCTGTCGCGGACGGGTACGTTTTTTAACGCTTGAATTTAAAACTTTGCCTTCTATTAAAATAAGAAAAAAAAAATTATTTTTGTGACATATAATGCTCCGTTATGTAATATTTTATGAGCAAGACTATTAAAAACTAAAATGAAAATTTCGTTGCCGTATTCGGTTATATCTAGTATATTGAAACCAACCTGTGTCCGCGTGCTCAATGGATAAGGCGTCTGATTTCGAATCAGAAGATTGCAGGTTCGAATCCTGTCGCGGACGGTTACGTTTTTTAAGGCTTGAATTTACAACTTTGCCTTCTATTAAAATAAGAAAAAAAAATATTATTGTGACATATAATGCTCCGTTATGTAATATTTTATGAGCAAGACTATTAAAAACTAAAATGAAAATTTCGTTTCCGTATTCGCTTATATCTAGTATATTGAAACCAACCTGTGTCCGCGTGGCCTAACGGATAAGGCGTCTGACTTCGAATCAGAAGATTGCAGGTTCGAATCCTGTCGCGGACGGGTATGTTTTTTAAGGCTTAAATTTAAAACTTTGCCTTCTATTAAAATAAGCGAAAAATTTTATTATAGTGATACATAATGCCTTCTATTAAAATAAGCGAAAAAATTTTATTATTGTGATACATAATCATCCGATATTTAATATTTTATGTGCAAGACTATTGAAATTTCAAATTGAAATTTTATTGCCGTATTCAGTTATATCTAGAATATTGAAACCAGCATGTGTCCGCGAGGCCTAACGGATAAGGCGTCTGACTTCGAATCAGAAGATTGCAGGTTCGAATTCTGTCGCTGACGGGTATGTTTTTAAGGCTTGAACTTCGCCTTCTATTAAAATAAACGAAAAAGTTTTATTATTATGATACATAATGCCTTCTATTAAAATAAGCGAAAAAATTTTATTATTGTGATACATAATGATCCGATATTTAATATTTTATGTGCAAAATTATTGAAAACTAAAATGAAAGTTTTATTGCCGTATTCGGTTATACCTAGTATATTGAATCCAGCCTGTGTCCGCGTGGCCTAACGGATACGGCGTTTGACTTGGAATCAGAAGATTGCAGGTTCGAATCCTGGCGCGGACGGGTATGTTTTTTAAGGCTTAAATTTAAAACTTTGCCTTCTATTAAAATAAGCGAAAAATTTTATTATAGTGATACATAATGCCTTCTATTAAAATAAGCGAAAAAATTTTATTATTGTGATACATAATCATCCGATATTTAATATTTTATGTGCAAGACTATTAAAATTTCAAATGGAAATTTTATTGCCGTATTCAGTTATATCTAGAATATTGAATCCAGCATGTGTCCGCGTGGCCTAACGGATAAGGCGTCTGACTTCGAATCAGAAGATTGCAGGTTCGAATTCTGTCGCTGACGGGTATGTTTTTTAAGACTTGAACTTCGCCTTCTATTAAAATAAACGAAAAAGTTTTATTATTGTGATACATAATGCCTTCTATTAAAATAAGCGAAAAAATTTTATTATTGTGATACATAATGATCCGATATTTAATATTTTATGTGCAAAATTATTGAAAACTAAAATGGAAATTTTATTGCCGTATTCGGTTATATCTAGTATATAGAAACCAGCTTGTGTCCGCGTGGCCTAACGGATAAGGCGTCTGACTTCGAATCAGAAGATGGCAGGTTCGAATCCTGTCGCGGACGGGTACGTTTTTTAAGGCTTGAATTTAAAGCTTTGCCTTCTATTGAAATAAGAGAAAAAATTTTATTATTGTGACATATAATGCTCCGTTATTTAATATTTTATGAGCAAAAGTATTAAAAACTAAAATGAAAATTTCGTTGCCGTATTCGGTTATATCTAGCACAGTGAAACCTCTCAAGTTGGACACCCCTCTAAGTCGGACGTTTTTCTCGGAACGGAATGTATCCATTAACATTATGTCTAACCCCTATAAGATGGACACCTCTCTAAGTTGGACACTTTTTCTTGGAACCGTAGGTGTCCAACTTAGAGAGGTTTTACTGTATATTGGAACCAGCCTGTGTCCTCGTGGCCTAACGGATAAGGCGTCTGACTTCGAATCAGAAGATTGCAGGCTCGAATCCTGTCGCGGACGGGTACGTTTTGTAAGGCTTGAATTCAAAACTTTGCTTTCTATTAAAATAAGCAAAATTTTTTATTATTGTGATACATAATGCCTTCTATTAAAATAAACGAAAAAGTTTTATTATTGTGATACATAATGCTCCGTTATTTAATATTTTATGTGCAAGACTATTGAAATTTAAAATGGAAATTTTATTGCCGTATTCGGTTATATCTAGTATATTGAAACCAACCTGTGTCCGCGTGGCTTAACGTATAAGGCGTCTGACTTCGAATCAGAAGTTTGCAGGTTCGAATCCTGTCGCGGACGGGTACGTTTTTTAAGGCTTGAACTTCGCCTTCTATTAAAATAAACGAAAAAGTTTTATTATTGTGATACATAATGCTCCGTTATTTAATATTTTATGTGCAAGACTATTGAAAACAAAAATGTAAATTTTATTGCAGTATTCGGTTATATCTAGATTATTGAAACTAGCATGTGTCCGCGTGGCCTGACGGATAAGGCGTCTCACTTCGAATCACAAGATGGCAGGCTCGGATCCTGTCGCGGACGGGTACGTTTTTTAAGGCTTGAATTTAAAGCTTTGCCTTCTATTGAAATAAGAGAAAAAATTTTATTATTGTGACATATAATGCTCCGTTATTTAATATTTTATGAGCAAAAGTATTAAAAACTAAAATGAAAATTTCGTTGCTGTATTCGGTTATATCTAGCACAGTGAAACCTCTCAAGTTGGACACCCCTCTAAGTCGGACGTTTTTCTCGGAACGGAATGTATCCATTAACATTATGTCTAACCCCTATAAGATGGACACCTCTCTAAGTTGGACACTTTTTCTTGGAACCGTAGGTGTCCAACTTAGAGAGGTTTTACTGTATATTGGAACCAGCCTGTGTCCGCGTGGCCTAACGGATAAGGCGTCTGACTTCGAATCAGAAGATCGCAGGCTCGAATCCTGTCGCGGACGGGTACGTTTTGTAAGGCTTGAATTCAAAACTTTGCTTTCTATTAAAATAAGCAAAATTTTTTATTATTGTGATACATAATGCCTTCTATTAAAATAAACGAAAAAGTTTTATTATTGTGATACATAATGCTCCGTTATTTAATATTTTATGTGCAAGACTATTGAAATTTAAAATGGAAATTTTATTGCCGTATTCGGTTATATCTAGTATATTGAAACCAACCTGTGTCCGCGTGGCTTAACGTATAAGGCGTCTGACTTCGAATCAGAAGTTTGCAGGTTCGAATCCTGTCGCGGACGGGTACGTTTTTTAAGGCTTGAACTTCGCCTTCTATTAAAATAAACGAAAAAGTTTTATTATTGTGATACATAATGCTCCGTTATTTAATATTTTATGTGCAAGACTATTGAAAACAAAAATGTAAATTTTATTGCAGTATTCGGTTATATCTAGATTATTGAAACCAGCATGTGTCCGCGTGGCCTGACGGATAAGGCGTCTCACTTCGAATCACAAGATGGCAGGCTCGGATCCTGTCGCGGACGGGTACGTTTTTTATGGCTTGAATTTAAAACTTTGCCTTCTATTAAAATAAGAGAAAAAAAATTTATTATTGTGACATATAATGCTTCGTTATTTAATATTTTATGAGCAAAAGTATTAAAAACTAAAATGAAAATTTCGTTGCCGTATTCGGTTATATCTAGTATATTGAAACCAGCCTGTTTACGCGTGGCCTAAAGGATAAAGCGTCTGACTTCGAATCAGAAGATTTCAGGCTCGAATGCTGTTGCGCACGGGTACGTTTTGTATGGCTTGAATTCAAAACTTTGCCTACTATTAAAATAAGCGAAAATTTTTATTATTGTGATACATAATGCCCTCTATTAAAATAAACGAAAAAGTTTTATTATTGTGAAACATAATGCTCCGTTATTTAATATTTTATGTGCAAGACTATTGAAAACAAAAATGGAAATTTTATTGCAGTATTCGGTTATATCTAGATTATTGCAAACTGCCTGTGTCCGCGTGGCCTAACGGATAACGCGTCTGACTTCAAATCAGAAGATTGCAGGTTCGGATCCTGTAGCGGACGAGTACGTTTTTTAAGGCTTAAATTTAAAACTTTACCTTCTATTAAAATAAGTGAAAAATTTTATTATTGTGATACATAATGCCTTCTATTAAAATAAGCGAAAAAATGTTATTATTGTGATACGTAATGATCCGATATTTAATATTTTATGTGCAAGATTATTGGAAACTAAAATGAAACTTTTATTGCCGTATTCGGTTATACCTAGCATATTGAATCCAGCCTGTGTCCGCGTGGCCTAACGGATACGGCGTTTGACTTGGAATCAGGAGATTGCAGGTTCGAATCCTGTCGCGGACGGGTACGTTTTTTAAGGCTTAAATTTAAAACTTTGCCTTCTATTAAAATAAGTGAAAAAATTTATTATTGTGATACATAATGCCTTCTATTAAAATAAGCGAAAAAATTTTATTATTGTGATACATAATGTTCCGATATTTAATATTTTATGTGCAAAATTATTGAAAACTAAAATGGAAATTTTATTGCCATATTCGGTTATATCTAGTATATTGAAACCAGCCTGTGTCCGCGTGGCCTAACGGATAAGGCGTCTGACTTCGAATCAGAAGATTGCAGGTTCGATTCCTGTCGCGGACGGGTACGTTTTTTAAGGCTTGAATTTGAATTTTGCCTTCTATTAAAATAAGAGAAAAAATTTTTATTATTGTGACATATAATGCTCCGTTATGTAATATTTTATGAGCAAGACTATTAAAAACTAAAATGAAAATTTCGTTGCCGTATTCGGTTATATCTAGTATATTGAAACCAGCCTGTGTCCGCGTGCTCAATGGATAAGGCGTCTGATTTCGAATCAGAAGATTGCAGGTTCGAATCCTGTCGCGGACGGTTACGTTTTTTAAGGCTTGAATTTAAAACTTTGCCTTCCATTAAAATAAGCGAAAAATTTTATTATTGTGATACATAATGCTCCGTTATTTAATATTTTTTGTGCAAGACTATTGAAAACTAAAATGAAAATTTTATTGCAGTATTCGGTTATATCTAGTATATTAAAACCAGCCTGTGTTCGCGTGGCCTAACGGATAAAGCTTCTGACTTCGAATCAGAAGATTGAGGTTCGAATCCTGTCGCGGACGGGTACGTTTTTTAAGGCTTGAATTTAAAACTTTGCCTTCTATTAAAATAAGCGAAAAATTTTATTATTGTGATACATAATGCCTTCTATTAAAATAAGCGAAAAAACTTTATTATTGTGATACATAATGATCCGATATTTAATATTTTATGTGCAAGATTATTGAAAACTAAAATGAAAATTTTATTGCCGTATTCGGTTATATCTAGTGTATTGAAACCAGTGTCCGCGTGGCTAGCGGATAAGGCGTCTGACGTCGAATCAGAAGATTGCAGGTTCGAATGCTGTCGCGGACGGGTACGTTTTTTAAGGCTTGAATTTTAAACTTTGCCTTCAATTAAAATAAGCGAAAAAAATTTGTTATTGTGATGCATAATGCCTTCTGTTAAAATAAGTGAAAAAAATTTATTATTGTGATAAAAAATGATCCGTTATTTAATATTTTATGTGCAAGACTATTGTAAACTAAAATGAAAATTTTATTGCCGTATTCTGTTATATCTAGTATATTTGAATCAGACTTGTAGTCGATTACAGAAGTCCTTAATCGATTACAATTACGATTATTTTTAATCTTCAAAAGCCGATTACGTATACGTTTAAGATTCTATAAGTTAGATTACGATTACAGTTTTGATTACGTTTTGATTAGACTTTAGAATACGATTACATTGAGATTACGATTACTTTTTTTACGGTCAAATTACGATTACATGAAAAATCGATTACGATTAAACTTCGATTATACAGATTTCTCAATTTCCATGTGATGAATATCTCTTGTATATAATCTTTCTTAGATATTTCTTCATATATATCCTTAAATATATCTTGTATATATCCTCTCCTTATATTCTATATATATTCTTTATTTTATTTGCTCTCAGATTAAGCTTTTAATATCACAGTAAGCAGATTAAAAATATGAAGTAATTTACCATCTAAAACGAGAGAAATTTTATATTTATACAAAACTCTATATTTTGACCATCAAAGAAATGTAATCATTATAATATTGAAAAAAGTTTTAAGTATGAGTCAGTAATTAAAATACTATCTCAAATACCTGTCACAAACTTCGCTTCTTTATAATAACTTAGTAGACCAAAATTTATTTTCAAATCGACCACTAGTTCCGAAGCATGAAATTCGTTTTATATTACTTTTGCATTTTCAGTAGAAAAAAAAGATTAAAAAAAAAATATATATATATTTAGTAAAACATAAAGAGGAAAGAAGTAGAATTTATGTAAATATGGAGTTTTTTTTTTTTTTTTTTTTTTTTTTTTTCAAAGGAGAAATATCATATTGATATAAATTTGAAAATTGCAAGTTAGATGTTCAATTCTGTTGCCTATAATAAAAAAATGAGTTTAGTTATCTTTATACCTTGATAGATTATGATGACACCTGTATTAATTAAATGATTTTATTAAATGGTCTCGATAATATATTTATGTTTCTCAAATGGATATTCATAAGCAAATATTTCTCGTCTGTAAAATTTAGCACTACTCCCCCCCCCCCCCAATAAATAAATAAATAAATAAAATCTATTAATAATACATTAATTTTTATTTTTGCTTACTTCTGAACATTGAACTTCATGTATATACAGACAGAATGTAGGAGAGATTTAAAATTCTTTTAAATATTTTAATTTAATTTAATCAAAATTAAATTTTCAAAGTTTTCCGCTTTCAGTAGCGTGCGGAAACTCGTATAGAATTTTCCAGTAACACTGAATAACCTCTTTATGGGTGCAGAATCTGCACAGATAGAGAGATGTTTTGAACTAATTTTTGCAATTTTTGGATATCTTTTGTCATTTTCCTTCCAAAAATTTAGAGGGCAAATATCTTCTCCTTCCAACGGCTCTTTTAAATAGTCCGTTATTTCCGATTTTGCTATATAATTCTGGTCAAGTTTACTTGATCTTTTCCCGTCCAAAAATGCAAACAGTTTTTTTTTTTTTTTTTTTTATAAGGTTCATGTGGCTTTTTGTTCTGGTTCTGTTATTTCTTCGACAAGAAAGTGATTCTTCATTCCTTAATTATTATTTCACTTTATTATTTCACACACTTGCTCATTCGTTAAGTCCTGGCAACTATTCTTGAATCGCGGATCCAAAACTGTTGATATAATAAATGGTTTACTTTCCACATATTTTTTCATCCTTTTTTCTAAGGAAAATTTCAAAGCTTGGATGAGAAATCTTTCTTATAGATTTTAAAATTGATTTACAACAATAAATTACAATAAATACAAATCTATTAAAATTATTTTATCAGGCCCCATAAATAACAGTAATCATTACAGAAATACGTTTGAAAAGAGAAATACACATATTTCACAATATTTCGGCAATCCGAATGTTTTACTTCAATTTACTAGAGCATACGCAAATAGATAAATGAACGGAGAGACAGAAGAGGAAAAGACAATCAAAAATTAAATTTAAAATATTTCAAGAAAGTAAATTAAAATTTAGTAAGTTCAAAAAATTACGAAATCATTAAAGCATATCTAAACTTTAAAGTTGCTTTTTAATAGACAACTTAAGTTTTAATACGGGTCAATAACAATAATATTTCAGAGATTTCTTTTACTTTTTAATGGCAAAGCATCTTATTAAGTGGATTGTTAACATGTTTAATTTTGTGATTAAGCAATACTCCTTATTCTCATAAAAATATTTTCGATTTGTTTGTTAAGTTTTATTTATTTTTTAATTTCAATAAAGCGTTCGACTAAATATTTTTTATAATTAAAACCCTTTTAAAAGGTTTATAAAAAAAAAAAAAAAAAAAATGCACCAATAAATTCATATATATTTCGTAGATATAGAAAATGAAACAATCATTCTAAACAATAATCATCTATAATGTTGCTAGGAAGTATTAAAAATGATAAAGCAAACGAAAATGCAATTCCAGCAATCTCCAATTACAACGGTCATTGAAAGTGAAATTTTTTGTGTTGCTCTCTAAATCTTATTGCTAATGGCATTATATTCTGCAGGAAGCATTTTCGTGCGCATATGTATTGTTAATGTCGACTGCATTATGATTTGTGCGAAATAAAAGTTAAAATATGATCTATAGAAATACCTTTGATAGGTTGCAATGCTTTGGAATTCTTTTAAATTTCCCTGTAGACAAACCAGTGTAATATTTACCATATTTTTAAAGGGATCAATTTCATAGTGAACTTGAAGAACATAACATATATCAAAAAATTCCATCAATATTTAAGGGAATTAGAGCGCGGAAAGACGAACCGAAGTCTTAAGCACTTTTCAACATTGTTAGGAAGTGTTTAAAATGAAAGAGAAATTTTAAACATACAATATTAGAAAATTCTCATTAATGCATTTGTAATGAATTACATTTAATTAAGAAAGGTAATTTTACTCATCTTCATACGGGTATTCAAATTCGACTTAGTCTTTGTTGAGACACTTACAGCAGATGAATATAATCTGCAACTATACTTCAGAGTTTTTACACGATTTTTATTATAATCAATCTTTGGGTCATCAAAATAGCTTTAAATTTTTTTTTTTTGTAAATACCGTTGACGTTGGCATATTATAAGTTAAATTTCAAATATTACACGAACAACAAGAGAAGGCGAATGCAGTGTGAGATACCCGTATGAACTAACTGGGCTGTGCAATTATTAAATGTAACTAACCGGGCTGTGTAATAACTGGGCTGTGCAGTTTTTTTTTCTTTTGGGTGGGGGGTGGGGGTGGGGGAGGAATTTGTTCCGTTCTGGGTTTCTTTAGGAGTAGAATTACAGATAACAATAGGAAAACGAATATTCACAAAATCCTCAAAAATGACCAAATTATCTCCTTCCTTCCCATAGAATACAATACAATATAATCCAATTCAGCAACACTTTTTCCTTAAAGATGTAAATGTAACGAAAATACTGCTGGTTGGTTAGTTGGGTTTTAAGTCGCACTATTGCTGCGCAATGGGCAATTGGCAACGGTCCGGGATTCCCGGATGGGCGGAGACATGTCATCACAATTTTGATCAGCCACGGAAGGGATGGCTCTCCCGCTTCAGTGACCCCCAGAGGTATAACATTGATGGGAATATGGAGATATTGTAGTCACCAGAGATTTTTAGTAAACCAGCCACCATTAGCGTACACGACGGTCTTTGGCCGGCTCGAGTACCGAACCCACAATCTTCCAATTACGAGCCCGGTGCTCTACCGACTGGGCTACCGCGGTCAGAAAATACTACTGACTGGCTGAATCTGACCTAATCCCTTCAGGTTTGTGTGTGGGGGCGTCCTCATGTGTCATGTCGTAGTTCGTAGTAAAACTAAAACATGACCTCTGAAATTTTCCAGGGTGAGTAGGTAAGTTCAAAAACTAGCTTGTGAAGCTAGAAAACTCTGAAAAAAGGGATAACAGAAAATATAAATAGAGTAAAAATGGCAGCAAAGAAAAGAAAAATATAGTGTAATCTTATTTTAGAGATAGGTTACGTTTACATTGCTTCACGATACAGATTATTCTCTAGCAAAATATAATGAGATTACGATTAGATTACGATCGGGATCCCATTCCTTCTTGGTGTTACGATTAGATTATGATTATAGTTTAAATATTTTTTTTTTTTTTTTTTTATTATTATTATTATTACGATTAGATTACGATTAAATTTTTTTCTGAAAAGTTGATAGATATAATTTTAAGTTGGGTAAAGACCTAAATTCCTGATAAGCGCCGTTGAATTCCGTCCAGCCGTTCTCAAGTGATACCTGACAAACGTGTTTTAGTCTTTTACCCCCCAGGGGGGAACGGGGGGGAAATTCTGAAAAGTTGATAGATATAATTTTAAGTTGGGTGAAGACCTAAATTTCTGCCAAGCGCCGTTGAATTCCGTCCAGCCGTTTTCAAGTGATGCCCGGACATAAAAAGCGACATATGGACACGATCACACACACACACACACAGGCAAAATTTTCTGAAGTCATTTTCAGTTATCATGGTGTGTGAAACGTGAAGATATCGCAAAACTTTTCGATTCTGACAATTTTACAGACAAAAGTCTTATTTTATTATTATAGATTCATAATCTGTATATATGTATATATATATATATATATATATATATATTTATATGTTTGAAATAGATATTGAAAATTGCATTTCAATCGCCAGGGGAGTGTTTCCTCCGTGATTTAGAATTTCTCTTTTGTGTGTTGCACGCGCTTCAAACTGAAATAATTTCGGAACGAGAGTTCTCCATTTATTATTAGAATATGTACCCTTTTTTATTGTGTGTACCGTTAATGTAAGCGCAGTGAACCAACCACTGCCAATCCCTTGTCAACTCAACGTTTTATTTGTATTAAATGTTTTTGTGGTGTCTACGACTAGTAGCATTTGCTTCAACCAGCGCCTATAGAATTATAGCTCACTCATCTATCGCTAACAAGACACTTTATTTTTCCATTTTCTTTTTCCTTTCTTTCCATTTTTTTTTTTTTTTTTTTTTTTTTCAAACTCGCCATATTAACTTCCTTTTGGGTATCCTTTCGTAAGTAATTGTTATTTTCCGGTCAACAGATGAGTTTGCAAAGTTTTGGTGAAAATCTGAAGTGGGGCCGAAAATCGGTATCTCAAAAACGGCTATAACGATTTTCTTGAAAACTGCTACATAAATTTATTTTTAGATACCTTTCGCATATATATATCACGGAAAAATTGATAGTCATCCTGATTAGATAGGTCAGTTATACATCTCGGAAATGGGTGTTTAAAAAAACGCCTCCACCGATTTTTTTTTTATTTATTTATTATGTGAGCTCTGTTCTACGTGTCTTTACACATGTATGTATACATTTTCTGTTGTAGGAAAATTGTTAAGTGCCAGATATTTTAGATCAGTTTCAAACTATTTGACCACATTATCTCCCGAAAGTGTATGCAATACCTGTAACAGTAGGTAATGGAGGTCGTGTAGTTATTTCACACCAGATTTATTTTTAATCTAATATCAAAACGATTTGAAATTTTTTTTCTCAGAAATTGGAGACTTTTGTTGTTACTCACATATTATAAAACTGCGGACGAAATCAGACAAATACTTTTAGTGTTTTCCTTGACGAAAGTATTTAGTATTCACCATAGGTATAAGATCCAAGGCAATATTGTTGTGTATTTGTCTTCACTATTCACAAACAATTAATTTTGATGATATTAAGAAAATTTCACTCATTAGATCATCATTTTTTTACAAAAATAGAATCTCTTTGTCATTTTTTATTACTAAATCAAATGTAGTGGATTTTGCTGATGTGGGTTTTTATCTAAACAGAAAAAAAAAAAATCGTGCGATTCGCATAAATTATTAATACTTTTCATTTGTACGCACTTGTTGCATCATTTAACCTACAATATACTTTTCCTACGTGATCAGATAATGGACAGAGAGAATGATAGAAGGACAGACAGATTCACTAACTGATTCATAATTACTCTTAAACACTGCTGGAAAGTACTATAGAAACGTTTAACACAAACAGAAATTACAACAATTTCCGATTGTAGTTTTTAATTGATCCCAATATTTTTGTGCAGGACTGAATATCTTAATGCTTAAGATACCATATTGTACAGACAACATTTATTAATATATGAGTAATAAATGTCAATTTTACTATGATTTGTGTAGCACACACTTATTTGAATATGATTTATAAAATGCCTCTCATAAAACAAAATGGATTTTCATTCTTTTTGGTGTCCCTGTATATAAACCAGTTATTTATACCATTTTAAATAGGGAACAAGCCCTTGTGAACATGAATAGCATATATTATTTTGAAGAAATTATGAAAATATTTACGGATGCTAGAGGCGCAGACAGATAGACAGACGAACCGAAAGACAGATGAACTAATTCAAATCATAATCACTCTTAAACATTGTTAGAAAGCGTTTAAAACGCATAATAAAAATTAAAATGTAGTTGCAGATTTTTTTCAGTTATAGCCCTTAATGTATCTGCACATTTTTGTGTGGCTGTGTAAATCTTAATGCTAATCTTACTTTATTCTTTAGAAAACAATTTTTTCTGCATATGTATTTCAATCCTGTGTCGAAAACCGAGAATCACCTTATATATATATCAGTTATAAAATAGAGAAAATAATTATGTTTTAGAACTGCTTTAGTAGCCTCACTTGGCGAAATCTGAAATTTGGCACCGAAGTAGCTTGATCGTTTTTCGAAAAGATCTTTTCTAACATAACTGAGACAGCCATTTTAATTCATCGCTAAAATAGGGCAAAAATTTAAATGTCAGCAAGTGGGTACTGTAAAAAAGTGTACCCAAATCATTAAAGAATACAGCTTTTGTGATAAATTAATATTACTTTACTTACAAATTACTTTAAAATTAACAAAAGTACAAAAAAAAAAAAAAAAAAATCTTTAGAATGTTGGAACTATAATTACATATTAATTTTTATTCACAGACATATTATTACAGTGGATGAAGCATTTCTTTATTACGGGAATATAAGAAAATGTGGCAAAGAAGAGTCAACAGATTGTGGAAAAAGGTTAACTTTATTGGCAATCATCGCGTTATTGGCAATTATTTGTAGTGATTATTTTTTTCTTTAATATACGATAATACAGTTCTTTGTGATAAATTAATATTACTTTACAAATCACTTTAAAATTAGCAAAAGTACAAAAAAATTTTGTTTAGGATGTGGAAACAACTACTAATATAATAACATATTAACTTTTATTCATAGGCCTATTATTACAGTGGATGAAGCATTTCTTTTGGGAATATAAGAAAATGTGGCAAAGAAGAGTCAACAGACTGTAGCGGAAAAGGTTAACTTTATTGGCAATCATCGTGTTAATGAATTTTTTTTTTTTTTTCTTTAATACAGTCATCCAAAGATATGTATAATTCCCATAATTATTTTGAAAACAATAATGCAAGTTTTTTTTTTTTTTTTTTTTTTTTTTTTTTTTTACGATAATACTTGCAATTGTTATTTTTATTTTCTTCTATATTCTATAAAAAGAATCTGGTGTATCACTAACACGACTTTCTCTTACCCTGCATTTCAATACTATAATGATAGATTGCATATTGAGTCCTTAAGATCAATTGCTTAAGATAACAAAGTTGAATGTACTTTAAAAATAATCTAAAATAAGTTTAGGAACAGCTTTATTTGACATATAATTCTATCTGAGGGGGACTAACGCTCCCTCAACTCCACGTGCGATCCATACAATTATTTTAAAAAAAGTGATCTTACTAATTTGCTTTTAAACTTGCCAGTCTTGATCAAATTTTTGAGTGGCAACCTAATACAAAACTCAAAATGCAAAATTTGAATTTCCTGCAATTTTTTTTTTTTTTTTTTTTTTTTTTAGATATGCTAATAACATATATACATACAGATCAACCGCTAAAATTTGGATGTTCGTAATCAGGGCACCTCAAAATGTGATATTATACAAAAACACAGAGTTGAAACTAGAACTTCGAAAAATACTTTGTTTAAATACTGTAATTAATGCCCATAATTTTTCATGAAAAATTATAGGTATGAAAAATTAATTTTCATTCCTGAGCAGTGTTTTTTGACGTAGTAAAATGTAGCAATGCACTTCCATTAATTACATTCAATAGAAAAGAAGGTTTTGCTCAATTCTGGTTAGCAGTGTATATTGTTTATAATCAATATGCACCATAAGAAATACTGTGTATTTAAAATTAGTCTTACTTAACAAAAAAAAAAAAAAAAAAAAAAAAAAAAAACTAACAGAAAAGGAATTACGATTCCTGCAATTTCCAAGTATAGCCCTCATATATCCAAATACTTTTGGTAGCCCTGTAAACAAATGATGAATGATTTCCATACTGCAATCTATGCAAAATATGCTTTTAACAATATAATAAATTTTGTTCATTCCGTTTTGTTTAAACCAGCCTATAGATGTTACATTGTACTTACCCGAAATTTCCCCATAGACATAATGTATTTAAGTTCTCTTAGATGTCCCTCTACACGAACCATTGGCTTAATCTCAACGAAAAGTTTCCTGTAGCATCCCCATATGATGCACATTTAGAATACCAAGCTTGGACTTTCTGCTATTATTTGTTCTTGTGATATGATGATGACACACAGACCAACCGCTAAAAACATGATTTTCGAATTCAGGGAACCTCAAAACGTGTAAATATAAAAAAAACTCAATTTCGAAAATTTGACCCAAAAACTGTACTTTCTCTACCATATATATGGGTAAGAGAAAGTAAAAAGCATTCGATTCGTAAAAATTTTCGAAATAAAGTTATCTCACACAAAAAGTCATTGTTTCCGCAAAAATATGTGTATTTTAATGGGCGCCTGTTATTTCGATGGGTGTCTGTGATGTCCACATCAGATTTTTAGTTTAAAAATACGAAATAAGAGTATTTTTTAAAAGTGTAACTAAGAGTGCATAAACTAAGAGTATTTTCCACATTCTTTAGCTTCAAAATTAAATATAAAAAATTTAAACAGGAAATTTTTGGAAAACGAGTACTAATTTAAAGATTGTGAATATTCTGAATATAGAAACGGAATTAAAAAAAAAAATACATTAGATGATATGTAATTCTGTACAATTTTCCTTGGGATTAACATAGAATTTGGTGACTATGGAGATAGAAAAATTGTAAGATGGAGAGAGTAGCCTTAACTAGCCTTACTAACATTTTTAGCCTTAACTCAAAGACCTAAAGTTCAAGTTTTGGCCTGGTTTCTATTTACTCTTGTAAAAATCTATTCGATCAATCGAGCATTTTTATTATCACTGATCGAAGTTATATTTTTTAATTTTTAATACATAGTCTTTGGGGTATTCTATTTTGAGCATTAAACCTCACTTTTTGGATGGATGGTTGGGTTTTACGTCGCACTAGTGCTGCACAGATGGGCAATTTGCGACGGTCTGGGACACACCCCTTGAGGTGGTCCGGAGACATGCCATCACAATTTTGATCCTCCACGGAAGGGATGGCTCTCCCGCTTCGGTGACCACCAGAGGTATAATTTTTGATGGGAACGTGGAGGACATTGCGGCCACGACAGATTTTACGTGCACCAGCCCACAGATTATCATACAGATAGGACAGTGAAGCTAAAACGCGAACCGGAAATATAGTAGCACCACTAGTGTCAACAGAGGGGAACTACATGTGTTAAGTCTACATGAATAGCATCTTTGATCGAAAATTGTTTTTCTATTTCGCGAGTAGTTAGTAGCAGGTTAGTATGGGAAGTTTTCTTTTTCTTCACTTTCTATTGTTTTTGAATTCACAAAATTATCCTCAAAACATTCACAGCTATTCTTCTAAGAAATAAAAATTAATTTTTATAATGTTTAGAAATATGCTTTGTGAAACATATTCATATTCAAGTACAAATTTAAATTACAAACTGTAATTCTTAAATAGAAGTATGAAATCATTAAATATTTAACGTTGCTTGGTTTAAATAATACAAAATGCCTTAAAATGAAAAAAAAAAAAAATATTTTGATTTTATGTATATTTTCAAAGTTTATTTTATTAATATTTAGCACTTGCTTCTTAAAATAAATTGCTTTTGACAATCAAGTTTGTAAACAATAATAAAGTTGCCAACGAAAACGTATGTGCAGTTTTCTTTCCTTAACTTTTTCTACTACTTTTAAATTTACAAAATCATAACCATAGAAAAATAATAAAGGAAGAAGGAGCATAAGTGTTTCTAATAAGCTGTTGTGTTGCCACAACAAACAGCGATATTATTATTTTTCTATGGCCCTACTTTAAGGTTTTGAGTAGCAAAAGTAGTTTTCGCTGGCATTTCACTAGAAGGGGTTTGTAAGCGTTAAGAGTATTGCCATGCTCCTTCTTCTTATTATTATTCTATGATCATAACATTCACAGCTATTTTCTAAGAAATAAAACTAATTTTTATTATGTTTGAAAATAAATTTTTCCAAACACATTCGTGTTCAAGAGTACAAATTAATATAACAAACTGTAATGCTGAAATAGCAGTATGGTATGAAATCTTAAATATTTAACATTGCTTGGTGTAAATAATACAAAATGCTTTAAAATGAAAAAAATATTTCTGGTTTATGCATATTTTCGAAATTTATTTTGCTTAATATTTAGTAATATTTGGTGTAAATAATACAAAATGCTTTAAAATGAAAAAAATATTTCTGGTTTATGCATATTTTCGAAATTTATTTGCTTAATATTTAGTACTTGCTTCTTAAAATAAATTGCTTTCGACAGTCGTTGTTGTTGTTGTTGGGGGTTTTCTTTGAGACCTATAGCTGCTGGGGCTGTTGTCTCAACTGATCCATGGCCTATCGCAGAATGACGAGAGGACAAGCCACAACGATCTATAGCTTACTTGCACATTTTTTAAAAACGATTAATAGAATGCAAGAACCCAAGAGTGCAATGTCGAAAGTTACTTAATGAGCAGAATTTTTGCAGGAAAACAGGAAAGGAACTAAAATTATCACTATTTAGCAGCGCACCGAAATACTGAATGCGAATCTGCTGGTAGCGACCACAAGATAAAATAATATGTTCAATAGAGTCCATTATGTGACAGCGATCACAAATGCCATTGTCAATAAGGTGGAAGCGATGCAAAAGAGCTGGGGTAACGATCATCTTGCAAAGAAGCCTGGAGATCAGCACATCGTCCCTTCTGTTGGAAGACCAGGAACTGGTCGTATTGACCGGAGGAATGTCACCATGAGAGAGCGCATATTTACTCTGACGATAAGAATAAGAAATCGATTCTTTGAAACAATTGGTAGCGTAATTGATAAGGTCCTCAAGAGAAATCCAATCCAAGAGAACGTCCGAGGGACCAGTATTCTTTGCGATTCTGTCAGCTTTTTCATTAAGAGAGATACCTCTGTGACCAGGGACCCATACCAGCCGAATACTACAAGCAAAAGATGAGGCACGGCAAATTTTATTGTGGAGCCAAAGTATGACTCGGGGAGATTTGATGGAGATTGATTGAAGAGCAGATAGGACCGATAGGCTATCCGTAAGGATTATGAAGGAAGAGCTTGAGGAAGCCAGTTCATCAATCGCTGTACCAATGGCGAATTAGGAATGAAAAAATACATCCGTTAATTGTAGCATTTTTCTGTATTATAAAGGTACTCTGATCTGGTCAGCCTAAACTCCTATAATACGAGCTGACTCACAGCTGATCATTGTTGCTCAGCGGGAATATAGCTTGGCGACGTTTAGTTGCAGACGTATTACTCAGCGTCTTTATCGCCTAAAATGGCGAGTTTACCTAAACAGAAGAGCGAATTATTGTTTGTACATGATAAGTTTGGCGGTAATATTTGGCGAAATTTTCTCATAACCCTTGTAAAAAGTAGCCATAACTGTTGCTGTTAAATTAGTTAAATTTAAATATTTATACACGTTAAAAAATAGTGTAGGTTGTAAAATACAACATTTAGATAATCAAACAGCAATAAAAACAAATAATTGATACAAAAAATGCAAGAAAACATATTATAATTACACTTCATATTTGTGATAGAAAGCTAAGCATACAATTTTCTTTTGGACAATTAATAGCCCATTTCTTTCGCCTTTCTTCATCTGTTGGAAATCTAAACGTTCTAAAAGCAGTTCTGGTATGATATGAACAATTTTCGACTGCAAAACCTCCGTTTTATGTGATTTGATAACACTTGAAATTCGGACCGCGTGGGCAACAATCGCTGAGTGGGAAACAAAATGCCTGATGAGCCAGCCTGTATAGAAGGAGCTCTAAGTCAGCCTATCCTAAACGGAAGTGAGTATACATGTAAAGAATTGACAGATATGATTATATTGATCTGACAATATTTTTACTCTTTAGTGTTTTCATGGATTTTGATTTTCTTTGGAAGATAAATTGAACTAATGATAAAGTTTTCCTTAAGCTGCATATAAGTCAGATTCCCTCTTTCTTCCTTCCCATGTTAACCTATTAGATTTTTCGAAGCAGGAAACTTTGGTCCCGCCATTTTGGTCCTGCCGTTTTGGTCCTTGGCCATTTTGGTCCCGAGATATTTTTTGCTATCTTTTTAATATATATGAATTTTTTAGTATGATAGCATATTTATTGATACGGGAAAATTGAAGTGCTCTTAGAATATCTTTAATTAAGGAAATATCTTATAGGTAAAAAATATATAAATTTTCGACATTACCGTTGCTCCCTAGCCATTGAGATTCAGGGAGTTTGTTCTAACTGATATTTTTATGAAAATTTAATGTATTTAAACTTTTTTTTTAATGCAAATGCATTTTCTTTTTCTTTTTCTCTTTTTAATTGAGATTATTATTATTATTTTTTTTTTTTTTCATTTCAATTTCGATTTAACTTACTTTAATTGTAATTTGATTTTTCAATTCCTACTATTAGTTCACAGTCAAATCTTGCAATCGATTTTTAACTAACTTCCCGACTAGGTAGAAATTTGAAACTTTCAGGATTGCTCAGAACTCGGTGACAACACAATACGTCGAAGTCCGATTTTCGAATTTTTGATGAGTTTTCTGATGATTAATTAAAATATGAAAATAATAACATCCTAATAGCGTTAAAATAGCCATTAAAATATTAGCTATAATTTAATTGTTGCCAAAAAAAAATTACGAGTTCATTTTCTTTCGACATAAAAATAAATACATTTAAGTAAACGGGAACCACGGAGTAATATTAATAGGAGTTGAAGGTCCAATGGGAGAAAGCTACGAAACTGTGATCTAAATTTTTGGTAAATATTGAGGGCGCCACTTGTCATTCCTCCCTACCTCGGTGCGGATATACTGTTGTTTTCAATAGAATTTTGCTGGAGTACATTTAAATTTTTTTATTTTAAGCAAATTAATTTCTTTGTAAGTTCTTAAAACTGCATAATTCAGATGTTTCAAATAAATGCTTCGTTCCTAGAGTTAAAACAGGCTATGATAGTGATAAGAAAAAAAAAAAAAAAAAAAAAAAAGCTCAAGGAGAGAAATAATGTCCGAGTTCGTGTTTTCTGCCCCTAAAGTAAGTTTATTTTTTTTCTTTGCAAAATTTCATCCATTCTCCTTCCTCCCAATTGTCTGTTTTAGCTAGCTTCGGTTCATAAGAATCGTCATTTTTTAAAAGCTTTCTTTCAAAGTAAAATTAGTATAAAATGGCTCTTAAAAAAAAACATGTTGGTTAGAATACTCTATTTAATGAAATTTGCTTTCAATCGAAATTTTTTCAGCTTGATATTATTTTTAAAAAAATAATTAAAACGATACATTTCCCCATTGAATAACATTGCGGAAGCTGGAGAGAAGGAAGGCTTGCACGCTGGCGCCATCTGTAAACATTAGAAAACAACATCACAAAATTTCAGCGTTACCTTCTTCTCCTGTCTTATTACTCCGTGACGGGAACATTAAAAATTATAAAAAGTTAAATTATGCATCTCACAAAAATTGACGTCATTAGCAATTTAAAAATTTTATGCAAATTGATAAGAGCTCCATGATTCATCAGAAAATTTAAAACATGGTATATAAAAAGTTTTTCTTATCCTATAATTATTTTTATTTCATTTTGCACGCGCACTTTTTATTTCCTAATTCAAAATTATAAAAAAAAAAAAAAAAAAAAAAAAAACATTTTTCGATAGTGTTTTTAAGTAGGAATTGACTTAAAAAAATTTTTTCTTTTATATTACTTGTTAATTTACAATTACTGAGAAAATTTTGTGATTTTAAAAGTACTGTTAACAATAACAGCAATACCTTCTTATTGAAAAAGAATCTCCATTTGAATATATTTATTGATAAAGTCTGAATAAATTTAAAAATATTAAAATACAGAAAAATTTTGTTGAAAAAAAGGGGGGAGGGGAGAAGCAAAAAAGAAAAACATATAATAATAAAATGCATGTTTGTTTGTCCGTGATATTTAATTATGTTAAGCATGTATATATATACATAAATTACGTTTCTTTCAATTATAATGATTTTATTTTAAAATTGAAAAAAAAAATGTAAGTAGTCAAATATTTAATCAACTGTGCGCATTGCAAGTATCCAGGCTTAGAAAATGTTGATGCACAATTTTTTATCTTTTTAGTTCATGATTTTAATATATATATATATATATATATATATATATATTCACACATTTTTTTTCTACAGACAGTATAAAGGAATGTCACTGTTTTGTTTCAGCGCGTTTGGAAAAAAAAAAAAAAAAAAAAGAGGGGGCGGGGAGCTTTTAATCGCATTACGAAGATATCTCATTCAAAAATGAAGTTTTTCAATTTTTTTTTTTTCACTCTTTGAACATGTCGCCTTTTAGCAAGCAATTTTAAGTAATAATAATAATAATAATAATAAATTTTAATATTTTATTCTATTGAATAAATTTGCCGTCTCTAATTTTCAATTCCGAACAGAAACATTTCAATAATCTCATGAATACATAATACATACTTTTAAATTCTTTTTTCCCATCCAGAAAATTCATGACCGTTAAAATAAATTCTGTTTTCAAAAAGACAATTTTTTTTAATTTTTCAAATTTATTCCGAAATTGTAAACATTGTAAACTGTAAAATTGCATGTAGCGAAATTTCACACTTTATAGCTTCAATAAAAAATATTAAAAATTCAATAAGTCGGTAACTTCGTTTTTCCTTGTTGTTTATTGCTGTTATAAACTTTTTTTTTTTTTTTTTTTTTTTTTTTTTTTAAGTTTTACAATGATTGGTTAAAAATAATCCTGATTGCGTACACATGCACGAAAATTTGTTCTATTCTGCCATATTTAAGATCATGATAAAACTGGGCGACAGCGACGTGTGTTAAGCAATATGCACCAAAAATTGATGAACACCAGTTAATGTCAAGTGGCATTTAAATATAACTTTTTGTGAAATTCTGTTCATTAATTCTCTACATAGACCTGCCATAAAAATTTTGTTACTCATATCCAGGCAGTCTGACATTTACTAAAAATGATTAACTTGCATTCAGGACATCTCGAAACGTGTAAATGCATCGAAAATCGAAACCTTTTTAAGAATCCACTATTTTCTTCTATTTAATAGAAAAGAAGGCAATAAATAAACCATGTGGAATTTTAGAGATTGTTGTATCTATAAAATTTATGTATACCCCGTTCTGTATCCGCGATTGTAACGAAATGCTCGCCCTCTGGTGGGCTAAGGTGAAATTATCACACCACTGCATATCATCATATTATGCAATCGATTTTCCATGATGTAATGGCGGAGAAAGCCACGTGTATAAATACACGTGGTTATTATATTTACTAACAACTGCAGTTCAGAGAGCGCCATCTATCGATCATTACAAACGCGGATTTTTCAATCACGTTCATGCGATAAAATCCAAAAAGCTTGGCACTTTTATCGCTATAAATCATGACATTGCTCAATTTCAAGTTCAGAAAACTCAACTTCTTCGCATGTAAGTAATCAAGTGCTGACGTTATTTCTTTGATCCGTGAAACTGCAAGCTTAAAGTCAATAGGATTATCGCAGATGACTTTCTTATTTTGTGCTAGAGCGTCTTCTAAAGTCAAATCCACACTGTTAAGAAAAGGGAAATTATTTCTTAAAATCAACAACAGTTGGCAGCACCACACGATCGCCTAGAATTTTTGTGAATTGATTTTCTGATTGATAGCAAATATCTACAATTTAATACTTCTTTTGAGGCACTTTTTTAATTATTATTTTAGTTTATTATTCCTTTTATATTATAACTTGATATTTTACTGATTTGGTTAACGTTTATGTGTTTTTTCTAATCATTTATATTTTGATTTTTTAATTGTTTTAGTAACATTTTAGTGAATATTCCGCCCAATAGAGGGCGCTTGTAGTCCACAAGAAAAAATTTTTTTTTGCTTCTGAGAGAATTTTCTCTTATTCTCTAGTCAGTAGCGTTAAGTTACTTGTTGAGTTTTATATCATGTAGTTTTGGAGAAGTAAGGACAAAATGGGTCCTAAAGAAAATTTGTTATTTTTAATATGTATATAATTGATGTAAATTGAATGTGTGTGTGTGTAACAAGATAAAAGAATTTTTATTATTATTATTATTTTATTTAATCAGTAAAAACTGATACAGAAATTTATGGAAGATTTCTATGAAAAATTACAGGCGGCCAAAATGCGTAAAACTTAGCAGCTATGAATATACCGTGGGTGATTATATTATTGGTAAATTCTAACTTTTAAAATTTATTCAAACTTACACAGGACATCTTAAGCTCACATTTTACAGTACCGATTTAGGCACGAATGCAATTAGGAGACCAACTATAAATAGAAGAAAAATAAAGATATTTTGGTTTACCCTGTAACATAAAAAGTTACAAATGTTTTTGTTTTATAGCTTTAACACATGATTTCAATTACTATTAATATTTGCATGCTTTTTTGTGGAATTCACAAGCTTATTTAGACTGATTTATAAATATATTATAAAATTCTTATTATTATTATTTTGGTAAGTTATTTGCTTTGTTCTATTATCCCCCCCCCCTTTATTTTTAATCGGAACAAAGGTGAATAAATAATATTTTACTGCACACGTGCGGATGGTAGTGCTTTATTATTATTACTAATATCGCCCAGTGGTCGATCTCGACCACTTTTTTTGGCATAGTAAGGAAAAGCAAAGTTATTACCTTCTTCTAAACGGAATTAAATTGCAACATAGCTACGGCATTTGTTTGTCGATGTGCACTCAAACTGAATTAACAGAGTTTTACTTAATATATTTCTCTAATTTGGTACATTGTAGATGTTGAGCCTTTCCTGAAATGACAGGAAATCGCAACGGGGAAGCGCTCCCTGTTGGGTGATATAGCCCAAAACTAATCGGCACCATGTCAAACCAAGGTCCAACCAAATATCAAATTCGATTAAATTAATTCCATTGGTTCATAAATTACAGTGTTTGATCTCAAGAAGATAGATATCTTCTAAAAATGCTCGAACTGAGTTCGGGAAATCTCAAAACGTGTAACTTCATCGAAAACCAAAAATCTATAATTTTTCTGAATCTTATACTTTCTTCTTATGTATGCAGAGGATAGAATAATAAATCACTTTTTTAAAAATAAGTAGTCGATTTCAGTTAATTGAAGTGCAAGGAAATCTCAAAACGTGAAAATTTATCAAAAGCTGGAAATCGAAATTTTTTCTGTATCTTCTACTTTCTTATTATACATGCAGAAGCTAGTAATAAATCCGCTTTTTTAAAAAATAAGTAGTCAATTTCAATTAACTGAAATGCAAGGAAATCGCAAAACGTGTAATTTCATCGAAAATCAAAAGTTTTTCCAGATCTTATACTTTCTTCTTTTGTATGTAGAAGATAGAATAATAAAGCCACATTTTTCAAAAATAAGTTGTCAATTCAGTCAAATGAAATACAAGGAAATCTCAAAACGTGTAAATTCATCGAAAACCAGAATCATAATTTTTTCCGTATCTTTTACTTGATTCTTATACATGCAGAATCTAGTAAAAAATCCAATTTTTTAACAACAAGTAGTCAATATCAGTTAATTGAAATTCAAGGAAATTTGAAAAAGTGTAAATTCATCGAGAACTAGAAATCGAATTTTTCTCTGTATCTTCTACTTTCTTCTTATACATGCAGAAGATAGCAATATATTCACCTTTTTAAAAATAAGTAGTCACTTTCAGTTAACTGAAATGCGAGGAAATCTCAAAAAGTGTAAATTCATCGAAAACCGGAAATCTTTTTTTTTTTTCCAAATCTTATACTTTCTTCTTTTTTAGAGCAGAAAATATAGTAATATGTCTATTTTTTCTCTTTTTTTTTTTTTTTTTTTTAATAAGTAGTCAATTTCAGTTAATTGGAATGCATTATGTTTTAGATTAAAAATGTATCTACAAATTAGAGCTGATGTAAATCACAAAAAATAAAGAAAAAAAAAATTAGATCTAAAAAAAAAAAAAAATAAATAAAAAAAAATAGAGCTCTCATAAATCAAATCCTTTTTTAACTTGCGTGTATTTTAACAGTATAAATTTTCGATGTACCACTCATTCACTCAAATTTCTACCGTCTAATGGCTGTTTTCTCTTTGGCAACAACTTTCTATTTTTCAATTTAAAAGATTATGTAGAAGATTATTTATAAAATGGAAAAATGCTTAAAAAAATAACTGTATTTTTAAATACCTTCTTGACATCGTAAGAAAATAATTTTTATATTCTGCACATCTGGCTAATCATGCTTTGGCGACCGGCTGGATTTGATCCTGGGTCCTTCGGAGTAGAGATCAAACGACATACACCTGGGCAAAAGGTTAACCCATCTTGTATGCATAAGATCTGATAATCTATCCTGAGAAATAAAGTCCGCTACAATACCTTTCAAATGATACTATTTTCAACCCTCTACTCCCATAATTAATGCGTTAAAAGTGTACCACAAATTTCATAATATCTGGATAATTTTTATGTTACAAAATTGTAAATAATTGTGTTGATTTTTGTATAAATTCTTTCGAAGAGACTTAGTAAGTTGATAAAGTGTTAATTTTGTGCATTTCTAGTCGTTTTAGCGTTGAAATAGCCTTATTTTCCCTTAAAAACGCATTAAAAAGCCCCAATAAGGCAGGTAATGGATTTGGCGCCAAATTTGGCGACTTTTTCCCACCTTGGTGATTTTTTTGGCGACATTGGCGAGAAAATCCTTATAAGGGATATACCAAATATGGAAGCTCTAATCTCATTGGTTGATGAGATACGGAAATTTCGGGAACTTTCCACACTTTTCTACAGGGGTATATAAGGAGCGTTTTCCCGCCAAGGCAAGTTAGTTCAGTTCAGTTCTCAGCCAGCTTCGCTAATGCTTGCATTGCTTTGAGCCTCTTTGAAAGAGACTTGCTTTAAGTGTTATTGCTATACAGTTTGTACTGTGGATTTGCTATTGACAGCTGTTGTTTAAGCTGTATTTGCTGGTTGAATTGAAGCTGATACTTGGTTTATAGACCTGTATTTTTCTGGAACTTTCTGTTAATAAATTACTGAATTTTTGTAAGTTTTGCCTTTCATTCTCGGACAACTCACGAACCTCCAGGTATGCAACAATATAGATAAATTTTTATTCTCGCGTATTTTATTAATTACATCAATATCGTATCGTTTCGAAAAAATATAATCCTAATTGGTCCACATTAGAGAAAAGATATATAGGACAATTATGCAATCACGGAGTAAAAAGACAGGAGAAGAAGGTAACGCTGAAATTTTGTGATGTTGTTTTCTAATGTTTACAGATGGCGCCAGCGTGCAATCCTTCCTTCTCTCCAGCTTCCGCAATGTTATTCAATGGGGAAATGTCTCGTTTTAATTATTTTTTTTTAAATAATATGAAGCCGAAAAAATTTCGATTGAAAGCAAATTTCATTAAATAGAGTATTCTAACCAACATGTTTTTTTTAAGAGCCATTTTATACTAATTTTACTTTGAAAGAAAGCTTTTAAAAAATGACGATTCTTATGAACCGAAGCTAGCTAAAACAGACAATTGGGAGGAAGAAGAATGGATGAAATTTTGTAAAGAAAAAAAATAAACTTACTTTAGGTGCAGAAAACACGAACTCGGACTTTATTTTTCTCCTAGGGCTTTTTTTTGTTTTTCTTATCACTATCATAGCCTGTTTGACAACTAGGAACGAAGCATTTATTTGAAACATCTGAATTATGCAGTTTTAAGAACTTACAAAGAAATTAAATTGCTTAAAATAAAAATAATTAAATGTACTTCAGCAAAATTCTATTGAAAACAACAGTATATCCGCGCCGAAGTAGGGAGGAATGACAAGTGGCGCCCTCAATATTTACCAAAAATTTAGATCACAGTTTCGTAGCTTTCTCCCATTGGACCTTCAACTCCTATTAATATTACTCCGTGTATGCAATTCACGGAGTAATATTAATAGGAGTTGAAGGTCCAATGGGAGAAAGCTACGAAACTGTGATCTAAATTTTTGGTAAATATTGAGGGCGCCACTTGTCATTCCTCCCTACCTCGGCGCGGATATACTGTTGTTTTCAATAGAATTTTGCTGGAGTACATTTAAAATTTTTTATTTTAAGCAATTTAATTTCTTTGTAAGTTCTTAAAACTGCATAATTCAGATGTTTCAAATAAATGCTTCGTTTCTAGTTGTAAAACAGGCTATGATAGTGATAAGAAAAAAAAAAAAAAAAGCCCTAGGAGAAAAATAAAGTCCGAGTTCTTGTTTTCTGCACCTAAAGTAAGTTTATTTTTTTTCTTTACAAAATTTCATCCATTCTCCTTCCTCCCAATTGTCTGTTTTAGTTAGCTTCGGTCCATAAGAATCGTCATTTTTTAAAAGCTTTCTTTCAAAGTAAAATTAGTATAAAATGGCTCTTAAAAAAAACATGTTGGTTAGAATACTCCATTTAATGAAATTTGCTTTCAATCGAAATTTTTTCAGCTTGATATTATTTTTAAAAAAATAATTAAAACGAGACATTTCCCCATTGAATAACATTGCGGAAGCTGGAGAGAAGGAAGGATTGCACGCTGGCGCCCTCTGTAAACATTATAAAACAACATCACAAAATTTCATCGTTACCTTCTTCTCCTATTAAATATTACTCCGTGATGCAATTAATGTTAAAAATTCAGTTTAATAAAGTAAAAGTTGAGCTGAAAATGAGCTGGATTTTATCTTTTTGTAAAAGTTGTTTAGAAATATTAATTTGTTTTTTGTTATTTTCGAGTTAAAAAGAAGTTTTTCATAAATATGATTTTTTTTTTTTTTTTTTTTTTTTTTTAATATGTGTGAAATAATTTTTACGTGCCTAGTTAATGTCATCCATTCTTATAATGACCACGGAAGAAAAAAAAAAGTCGCAAATTGCTTCATTTTTTGAGTCACCATTTTATTTTGTTTTGTCGACACTCTTCGAATAACAAGTAAATTTAGTCTGGAGCCTTTATGGCTGAGTCCTAAGTGGCTTTCAGAGCAAAGTATCAATGTTCTCCCGTGGCCTTCTCGCTCCCCAGACTTAAATCCCATCGATACTTGTGGGGGATCTTAGCTCGTACGGTTTACCGAAATGGGAGGCAGTTTATATATGTCGAAGACCTAAAGAATGCTATAAAATGTGCTTGGGAAGAATTGTGTTGCGATATTTTGTTAGAATTGATAGATTCGATGCCGAATCGCATCTTTCATGTTATAGAAAACAATGGCGGCTCCACCAAATATTGAATAAGCAAGTTAGAGGATTTTCTTTTAGACCATTAGTGTCTGCTAATTATGTTGACCACTGTATTTGGAAAAAATGGTTGGTGTCTTATAATTTTGTCCATTATGTTTTTAAGTTTTTTCATTAAATTGTATGAAAATATCATTATCATAAAATATTTATATATCATAACAGAATGAATTTATGGTTTTGACGTATTTGGTAAAACATTTTTAAGCTCTGAATCTTTCCTTTCACTATTTGTCAAATTAGATAGGTGTCTTATAATTATGTCCACCACTGTAAGAAGCTTTCAAGAAAAAAAAATCTTGTGTAAGTTACTTTCTAATGTCTTGTTATATATAAATTACGAGTAAAAAGAAATTAAATTAATTAAATAAACACATTTATGTTTCCAATTGGGTTAATTCGTCAATAGCTTTGTTTAAATTTTTTCTTGGGCCATTTTATGATACTATGTTGAAATTTTGTACATGTTCTTATTAGGACAGGATGCACTTTTTATTCGCTGGAAATTTATTAATTTATTTTATTTTATTATAGTTGTTTTATTATTATTTTGTTTTATTTGTTTGTTTACATGTATGGTTATCGTAAGGGGAAAAAAAATTAAATTTCGTAATTTTTGAAATGGAGTCTCAATGGAGTCGGAAATAGTTGGTTAATTTTATAAAATTTCGTACTGCAGGAGATTCAATACCACCAATAAAGTCCCCCCCCCTCCTCTCCCCATGGCCAACGCGGAGAACTCACATAACCATTGTGAGCAGACTGACTTCTTGCTCCACAAACGATGCGGTTTATTAGCAGGGCCCGACTTAGACTACCTGGAGCCCCGGGGCAAACCTATTTTGGGGGGTCCCCTCTCAGTGGCATAAGAGCTCTTTAGATTGTAGAATTTCGGCATACGCCTGTAGGGAAGCCCCTTCCAGAAGGGGGCCCAGGGCATTTGCCCCGCATGCCATGCCGTTAGTCAGGGCCTGCTTATTAGAGAGCTTGGGGGTGACTAACGAACAGTATACTACTTTGAGCAGTACTGAAATTCACAATCGTCAAATTAGTAATTGATTTTTTTTTTTTTTTTTTTTTAGTATAAAATTGCGAAAATTTGACTAAACACACTTTTCTCTTTTTTTTTTTTTTTCTTTTTTTTTACTTGTAAAATGAAATAAATAAAAAAGAAATTTAAACAATATTTTCTGTATTTTTTAACAGGCTCTGATTTAACGGTTCTGAATATTCTGAAGGTGAAAACGGAATTTGAAAAAATACATTAGGTAATGAGTCATGTTATAAAAAAAATTCTCCATAGAAAATTCTTCCACATGGGATTTGGTGACCGAAGATGAAGGAAACTGTAAGAGGGAGAGAGGAGCCTTAAAGGAATCCCACTGATTTCTCAGCACAATGCCTCATCTTGTCTTAAGATGTGGTGGCCTCTGCTCCTTCTTCTAGCTATTCATTTTTTTTTAACTTCTTTATTCATATTTGTTATGTATGATATCATCTATCAATGTCTCAAAAATAATTAATATTAACTTCTTTAATACCTTTGTATAAGACTTTACTTTCATATGCAATTTTTTATTGATTGATTATCTCCTTTGATCATTCTAAGATTCTAAGGCGGAAGGAGGCCGCTCACCACTATGCAGCGGTTTTAAGCGGTTTTAACCTTTAGAGAGGGGCTCCAAAGCCACTGTGGAGATTCAAAAGAGCCCGTCTCCAAAGGGTAAGCCTTCCCCGTTGTTTATAAAAAAAATTACAATAGTCACCAGAGCAGAGCTCTCCCGCGACAAAAGGCGACAAAGTTGCATGAAAGTGAAGAGGACCGCAGCCGACTGGTAGCCTATTTACAAAGTTCATACAGGTAATGTACAAAGTTCACACAGTCTTTATACAAAGTTTACACAGTCTTTATACCATGTCCAAACAACCTATGAACAATGTTGGTTAATAGCAACATCATGCGCTGGATGATTGCTTCTCGAGAGCACTTCCGTGGAATGCTGTAGCATCAGACATGACCAGTATTCGCCATATAGGTGAGGAGGGAAAAATGAAGGAAAAATCGAGAAAGAATTTAGTTTGTTGAGTTTGATAAATCTTGAAGGAAGGCATAGATGCGTTTTAATTTGAGCTGTAGGAGCTTTCTAGTTATTATATTGTTCAGCCAAGTTGCTGGTCTAGGGTTAGGGTTCCTTAAATGGTAAGGTATTGTAAGTTGACAGTGAAAGTAGTAATGCTGTGCAGTCCCCTCCTCGCCGCATGAGCATAAGGGTGATCGTCGGCAATGAAAACTGTGAAGGTATTTGGGATTGGGGAAGGGGCCATGACCTGACAGAAAGGCCAGAGATTTCCGGGGAGAGGTCCCAAATATTGAGTGAGACATTTGGTATTAGCTCGTGAGTGTACCTCCCTTTTGGAGACACACTCCAGAGATCCTGCCAGTAGTTAATGAGTTTTTGATTTAGGTGATGTTTTATATAGGAAGGGGAACTAGGAATGAATAGGCTATGTCACTAGATTCTGCTGCTGATTTTGCAAGAGTGTCTGCTAGTTCATTTACGACGACCCCCTTATGGGCAGAAACATGTGCCAGGGAGATTTTAGTTTTTAATTTTGAAAGCTTTATTTTAATTTCAAGTACTTGTTGGTGTCTGCTCTTGTGGCGAGCTATGGCCTACAGGCTCGAGAGGCTATCACTGAAGTTGAAATTTGATTGTAGTCTGGAGAGTTTTTTCTGACCACTCAACTGTCTTCAGGATGGCAAACAGCTCAGCCTGAAAGACCGAATTGGGGTCTGCGAGCCTGCCTGCCCACTGATGGAGAATTTTGTTATTGTTTAAAACGCAGAACGCAGCTGCCACTTCATGTTCGGTTTTGGAGTCATCAGTGTAGATCGCCAGTTGAGAAGACGGGGAGAAGCTGTTTTTTTTTTTTTTTTTTTTTTTTTTTTTTTAAACAATTTATGAAAAGGGAAGCAGCATCCTGTGCTGGGTGTATTTGCCAGCTGTTAGAAAGCTGTTAGACATGAATATTAGGGAAGAGAGTGTCTGTTAGAATGGAATTATTTAATTGCAGGACGTTAGTTTTGTTAAAGTTGCATTTTAATTGGAGGTGAGCATGTGGAATACCAATGATGATTGTGAGGGCATCAGTAGAGATTGTTTTATAACCTCTAGAAATTTGGACCAAAAACATTCTCTGTATTGAGTTAAGTTTATTCGACGCTGCTTTGGTGAGGTTCCCTCCCCCCCCCCCCTAAAAATGCCAGCGCTGTAGGTTAGGACCTTCTCTATTACTATTTTATACCAAGTTTTTAGGACGAAGGTGATATTCCTTTGATCATTGTAATGATTGATTACTATTATTATTAATACATGCATACAGTGTGGCCCGCCAGAATGAGATGCATTTGCAACGCGGCCGTCCCACTAATGTCACAATAGCAGGTTTCCTATTCAAAGTCGTTTTGCATATCAGTACTACTTAGCGCGCAAGTACAAACAAAAGAAATTTTATCCGTTACTGTCTACGAGGATTTATATCCTATGGTTTGTAGAGCCTGAGGACAATGAAGAATATTTTTAGCTATTTTCCGCTACTTTCCATGGAACTAATTGTAATGAAATTGGCATCATTCTTCAGATGTGCAAAACCATCTTTCCACTGAAAATGTTTCGATTAGCTTTAATGTTTTGTTTACATCGCACAAAAGTATTCGGATACATTATGGGATATAAGTAGAAATGGATGAAAGTAAATTTTTAGTAGTATTAATTATTTTTAACACTTTCCTAACATTGTTTGATGAATACAAACACTTTCGGTTTGATTTTCTGTCTTTCTGTGTGCCTTCTTCTTGTCAGTAGTAATGAATTTCTGTTTATATGTAATTGTCTTATAAAAGATCAGTAGTTTTGTTAATGGATAATATATTACTTGGCTATATGAAATCTCTGAAAAATTGATACTAAAAATGTTTTGCATACATATCTATGCTTCATTTTATTAGGTCGTTGCAAAAGGTCGTGCGGTTTTTTATTGCTTCATTTCATAAAAATACATCAAATCAAATGACAATTTTTAATCAAAATACTTTCCAACCTTTGCTCATTTTTCGGGTAACAAATGCATACCACGGCGATAGAAGCTCTCGTCTTTGGAGGCAATAAAATGATCCGCGTCCGCAAGAACTTTTGCAATGACCTAATATTTTAAATTTTCCTTGTATCAGGCCGGACCGGGTCGGCCTGATTATATCGGCTTTTGTCCAGGCCGGGCTATACATCCCCCAACCCCCCCCCAAAAAAAAAAAACGGGCCGGGCCGAACTTTTAGGGGTCATATCGGGCCGGGCCCTGGCCTCAAAATTTCGGCCCGTGCAGACCTGTAGTAGAAAGATTTTAAGACCTAAATTGCATTTTCGAAAACTTATTTCTTTATGTGAAGTTTAATTATTAATTATATATCTCGCAATTTATTTTAAAGAATGTCTTTTATGAATGTATTATTATAACTATTTGACAAAGAAGTTTCTATAAAATCTTTATATATGTCATGAATATATACTTCGTGTTATATTTCAAAATCGTTTTTAATTTCAAAATAAGCAGTATTATTGATTACCGGAAAGATTTAATTGATGAATTTTTTATATTACTTACTAACAGATGAAAAGTAAGTTAAATTGATATGCTATAGCTACTATATAACAACCTTCTGCATTATTCTATAACAGCGCCATTTACCAGATAAATACACTAAAATGTAATCAATATAGTTTCTCATAGTAAAGATTGTAGATGTGCAGTTTGGTTCAATTATAACCAATAGATGCTGAGATATAGCTGTCTGAAAAATTGAAGTACGTGAGTAATACCAATGAAACATGTAAGCCAATATATCCAAATTGAATCAGCATAGATTTTGATTCTATACATCTCACATATGCAGTCTAGCTCATTTACATATCATAGAAGTTAATATATAGACTCCGTAATCCGAGAAAATTTCAACATAGCAATGTCATGTGTCGACCGACATGCACCCAAATTGAATCAGCATGTTTTTACATAATGGTCATCTCACATATTAAGTTTGGTGTACGTATACATTATAGAAGCTGAGATATAGTTTCCCGTAAATGGGGAAAATTGTAGCATAACAGTGCCATTTGTGGGCCGATATGCACTCAAATTGAATCAGCGCAGTTTTTCTTATTAGCCATCTCACATGTCCACCTTTGTGCATTTACACATTATAGAAACTAATATATAGCCTTCCAGTAATTTGCGAAATTGCAGCTCATTAGCGCTACCTGGTAGGCGATGTATGTGAAAATATAATTAGCCCAATTTTTTTTCACGATTTCATAGAATATAAAATTTTACGAATTATGTTCATGTTTTCGTCAGATACAGCGACCACAAAATTTTGGTAACACATACACGCACAAACACGGATATTTTCTGTAAATGGTCATATCGTGTTCAAGACATCTTAAAAAGTATAAATACATTGAAAACCAGAAGTTGAAATTTTCACGAATCCAATACCTTTTTATATATACAGAAGAAAATATAAAAGGGAAGATAAATATAATGATTATAACTTTAGTATTACTTTTATATTCAAGTAAACTTATTAATTAAAAAATCCATATTGCATATAACACAATAAAAGTGATTTGTATATATTCTTCGAACACATTTCATAAAACCATGGAAGCATCTGCTCAAGTGCTAACTCAATGAGTCCAATGCTAAAATAGAGAGATGACAGTCATCTGTCATCTGACTCAGAGAAAATGAGCAATAACATAGCGCGGAATTACTGGATGTTTTCCAAATTTCAAGCTGTCATCCCTCTAACATTTTGGACGCTTCTTCGCTGCTACTTTTGGGATATGTGGCTGTACTGTAAGTATTTTATCGAGTTTGTCACATTTCGATGAAATATTCCTGCATTTAAGCAATTTTATTACTTTCTTCTATATACAATAGAAGAAAGTATTGGATTCGTAAAAATTTTCAACATTCGGTTTTCGACGGATTTATATGTTTTGAAAAGTCTAGAACACAATTAAACCACTTTTAGAAAATGTCTTTCTGTCCGTCTGTCTCTGTGCAGGTGTGGCAAAAACTTTGTGGAGACTGTATCTCCGGAATTACTACACAGAATTATATATAAATTTATATGTAAATGCACCTTGACCTAAATTAGCGTTTATCAACTTTTGGTGTCAACCGCTCAACAGGTGGCTCTGCTATACAGTGATTTCTGCAATTTAAGGGTAGGTTATATCTCAGGTTCTATTGCGTATAATCAAACCAAACTTGATATGTGAGAAGGCCATTATGAGACACTATGCTGATTCAATTTAAATGCTTATCGGCCAACAGATGGAGTTGCTATACAGCGATTATCCTCAATTTAAGAGAAGGCTATATCTCAGTAATTGCTGCACATAATTGCATATAAATTTATATATAGATGCACCTTGACCTAAATTAGTGTCTATCAACGTTTGGTGTGAACCGCTCAACAGGTGGTACTGCTACAAAGCGATTTCCGCAATTTAAGGGAAGGCTATATCTCAGGTTCTATTGCATATCATCTAACAAAACTTGATATGTGAGAAAGCCATTATAAGACATTATGCTGATTCAATTTGGATGCTTATTGGCCAATAGATGACGCTGCTATACTGCAAATTTCTTCGATAACGGGAAGGCTATATCTTCTATGGGATATAACTGGTAGGAAATTTGATATGTGAGATAACCATTATAAAAATGCATATTTTAAGATGTTATTTATAGACGATAAATCTATCTTTCTTTAGATATTTAGTGTTAGTTTTCTCTAATATGAAAATCATTTTCATTCGTCATGTTAGATAATTTTAATAAATAATAGTTTTAATAAATAATTTCCGCTTAGTGAATTTGTATAGGAAAACATAGAAGAAAGTCTTGTGGTAGCCACAACATACAAGTTTAATTTGTATTCGTTGAAAGGTTATTAAAATTTGACATCGAATTACCATATATTATCGCACTATTTTATTTCCTTTACAACGAAAGAAATTTTGAGCGTGTGAAGATTTCAAATGATTTTTGCGTCGTTCAATTAATTAATTAATTTTTTTTTTTTTTTTTTTTAAGATCTTTATATTGTTAAACGAAGCCATTCTTTATAAGCATCATGCAAAGACAATGGGCAGTTCAAAATGTCTATTATAAAAAAGTACCACAGAACTGTTGTTGAAAAATAAGAAGTACAAAACTCTGAATCAATACCATAAAATTGAAGAACTCGCAATATTAAAAAATACTACAGCGATACATTTAGTTTCTTTATTCTTTCTTTCTTTTTTTTTTTTTTTTTTTTTTTTTTACAGTCGGCAGCAAAGTTATTCGAGTGATAGCAATAATTCTTATATAAAAAAGTGCACTATACTGTTTTGTTAAATAATTCCTTGTCGAATCATTTTTTGACAAAGAACATGATTCGTATATAGAAATAATTCCTATATAAAAAAAAGTACACTTGATACTGCTTTGTTAAATAATTCCTTGTTGAATCATGTTCTTAGTCAAGAACATGATTCGACAAGGAATTATTTAACAAAACAGTATTAAGTGTACTTTTTTTACACAGGAATTATTGTTAGCGCTCGAATAATTGTGCTGCAGACTTACAGTCGGTAACAAAAGTCTCCGAACACTAGCAAAAATTCCTGTGTAAAAAAAAGTACACTTAATACAGTTTTTTTAAATAAATCCTTGTAGAATTATGATTTTAGACTGACTAAGAACAGGATTCGACAAAGATTTATTTAACAAAACTGTATTAAGTGCACTTTTTTCACATAGGAATTTTTGCTAGTGTTCGGAGACTTTTGTTACCGACTGTATGTCGAAAAAAAGGTTGGTTAGTTGGGTTTAACATCGTTATAGTGCTGCGCTATGGGTAATTGGCGACGGCCTGGGACGCATCCCTAAAGATGGTCCGGAGACATCATGCCATACCAATTTTGATCTCCCACCGAGGGGAGGGCTCCCCCACTTTGGTAACTCCCCAGAGTCGAAAAAAGAATCAAAGTATTGCAGAATTTCATAATTTTCTATTACATCTTTTCATAAAAAACACCATGAAGCGATCAACAAAGTTTTGTACTTATTACAAAATGTCTATGCCCAGCGCCATGTTATGGCTTCGCACTTCAGCTAGAGATGCAAGGCTTTCAAAACACCCGGGTTTTTTCCCTGGGAATATAAGACAAAATTGGAAATTTTGAAAATCACCCAAAACTGGGAATTTTGAAATTATGAATATTTTTATAATTTTTGTATTTGTTAAATATTTTTTGTGTATAAACATCCTCCGATCCTTAAATTAATTTCAACTTTAACTTCTGCGTTGATTTCATTTCCCGCTAATTCTAGCATCTTCGATGTTCATGTTCATTCCGTAAACGAAGAAAATAATTAATTATAATTAATTCGTTGCTAACACTAACGGTAAGTTTCTGTCACTATATTCATTAATATTAGCATTTTTACCAACTTTTTAATACTTAGCAGTTTTATTAACTGAATCCCAAGTGGAAAGTATATAATTTTATTTTTTTATATAATACTTTATATTAATAACCATCTCCTTATATTATTAAAATCTGTACGCGTGTGTAGCGCGCACGGGACTGCAATGCTGAAGGCAGTAGGGACCCGATCCGACTTTGTACCCACTGAGAAATGATTTTTTAAATTTTCTTTTCTTAAGAATAAAAATTTGACTTGAGAAGGAATATGTGCGCGCAGCGCACGTATACCTTCACACGTGCGCGCGCAGCGCGCATGGGTCTGCGCTGCCGAAGGCAGTGGGGACCCGGTGCGAATTTTTTACCTGATCAAAAATGATTTTTTTAGGGGCACGAAGGGTCAGGGAAGGAATACGCGCGCGCAGCGCGTGTATCCCTTAAGTTGTGCGCGCGCAGCGCGCACTGTATTGCGCTGCCGAAGGCAGTGGGGATCCGGGCCGACTTTTTACCCAATCATAAATGGTATATATATTTTTTAATTTCTTTTCTTAACACTAAAAGTTACTGTTAGTGATTCATTAATTTTAGTGATTCATTTGAAAATACTGACCCGCTAGCGGGCGAAGCTCGCTAGTTATAATATTAAAATTTGTAGTGCTTAAAGGTAAAAAACAATTGTTTTTACTGAGTACAAAAGTAGCTAATACGTATGTTATTTTATTTAGAATAATGTAGTGAAATTAATTGAATTTTAGGCTTATGATATAATGTTTTCTTGTGGAATTAAAAACTATATGTAAGAGGTGTCTGTGGAGAAAAATGCTTATAACTATCCTAAGCTTAATTTTTGCCAATCAACAAGCCTAAGAAAAGTTTACATGTTATGATTCAAAGAATTATTATTATTTTTTTTTTAATCATACCATTATCTTTTAAGCTTATATATTTTGTAATTATATTTAGTTATATAAATATCACCATATGTCTAGTAAAAAAGGGTTTTATATTGGAATATCTTTTCAGATATATAAAGTATGACTTGTTTATATATGAAACGCTAACGATTTTGCTGCAGTTCTAATAAATTGAAAATAAAATGATAAATTAAAAGAATGTTATAAGCTTATCAGTATATCAAAGTCTTTAAAAATGCCTGATTCATGAGGCTAGAGAAGAGGAGAACCAACGCCGAGTTATGAAAACGGTCCCGATTTCCAACTGAGCTGCTACACCGGCTGACCCTCGCGCCATCTATTGAACACTTTCTAAAGCAACATTAATTCTAAATGAATTTGAGAAGAAAATAATTAATTTAAATTGTATTTATATTATAATAGAAATTTATTATAATTTTACGGGGATTACGGATTTACGGGATTTTACGGATATTATGATTTTACGGGGTGTCTGATTTTACGGGGTGGAATTATATATATATATATATATATATATATATATATAATATTTCCTAAAATACTTTATTTTCTTTCTTATTTTTTCCAATTTTATTTAATATAATTTTCGATATTAGAAATAAATTTCAATTATTTTTTTATAGATTTTTGTATTTTTAAATGCTTCCATGTTTATTTTAAAGAATTTTATTTGGATAGATTGTTTAAATCCATTAAATGAATGTGATGAAGATAAAATTTTCTTTGCGAAATGATCAACAGATTTACTCAACCCGCCCCCCCCTCCCCACAGTATGATAATAATGGTTATATTGTTTTTTAAAAGAGAGTATATTGGTTTTTATAAGAGACCTAGCTTGTATTTGCTCAAGTTTTGAAGAAAACTACGGCAAACTCCGAACGATGAATTTAACGAGTGCAACCTGGAATCGAACCAGGCACTTCACGTCAACCAGTTTATTTTAAAGTAAGAAATTGATTTAACTGATAAAATGTATGCCTTGTATGCAGTGTGAAAGTTAATGCAAATTGTTTTAGATAAAACTGTGAAGTATTTCTCTGCAAAATTATATTTTTTAGTCATTAAAAAATTTGTACCGTTAATTTTTTTTAAAATGATAACGATTTTAATGAAAAGGAAAAATGTGGTTATTTAAATCGTTATTCCAAATTTATTTTTTTATTCTTACAATAATAATAATAATAATAAAAAGTTTTAGCTTTTAGAATGCTAGGATCCACTAACGGCCAAGAGGTCCTGTCATTGAAGTTGTAGACATGATGTGCTGGGTTTGATCCCTGGTTGCGCTCGTCGGTCTAGCCGTTCGAAGTGTTCGGTGGTTTTCTCCGAAACTAAGTTAAATACGGTTAAGGTCCCTTAGAAAGACCCCCATGGAAGGCACTCTTACACAGGCCTAGGATCCTAGTGCAATCAATCGGCATCAATCCTAAAACCATCAACAACTTTTAAAATGTAAAAAAAAAAAAAAAAAAAAAAAGTCAGTTTGTAAAAAAATTAAATTTATGAACTGATAACCTAAAAAAATAATAAAATATATTAAATGCGATAAACTGACTGTGCAAAAATCTCTTGCAAAATAATCAAAACATTCACTTCACTGTCCCCCCCTCCATGATATTGTTTTACCTAACTTAGGTCTTAGACCTAGGTGGATTGCCTTGGTGGATTGTCTAGGTGGATATTGGTCTTTTTAAAGGGACCTAGCCTGTATTTACTCGAGTTTTGAAGTAAACCACGGAAAATCCGAACGTTTATTTTGACGACCATGACCTGGAATCGAAGCAAGCACTTCCCACCCACTGACTAGTTTCGAGAGCAGACGCGTACTGCTACAGTTGGAGCATGTTTTACTTCGAAGAAAAATAAACTTATGAAATATATGCTTTGTATGTGATGTAAAAATGATTTTAATATTTTATCAGAATCAAAACTTACATTATTTCCGAGCTAAAATTATTTTTTCTACTCATTCCAATTTTAATTCAAAAATTTATACCATTAGCATTTAAAAAAACGAAACAATTTTAATCAAAAGATAAAAAGGGGCTTTTAAATAACTATTCTATTTTTATTTATTTGATTCATTAGTTTAAAAAAAAGAAAGAAAAAGAAACGTTACACCCAATTAATAATTTTTAAATAGCTACAATTAAACCAAATTATCTAAAATTTTGTGTGTATATATATATATATATATTGTATATATATTATATATATAAGATTATGATAAAGAAACAAATGAAAATTAGAAAACAAAAATCAAATTAGTTTTACTGTTTTGGAAAATTTTATTTATTACTTAATATTTTTTAAATCGTCATTAAAAAACTAATGTATCTTAGTTTTCAAAATTAATTGATTAAAATAAAATTATGAAATTATGAAATAATTCCTACATGAAAAATTAATATATCTTAGAATTAATGAATTAAAATAATAATAATAATAATAATAATAATATATATTTTTTAAATAATCCCTTTATTTCTCTATATACTCACATCTAGGGGCATGGCAATTTCTAGCCAAATTTTTAAAAATAAGTACCTAAAATTATTTAAATTTTATAAAAAAGCAATTATTTCCATAAGCTTTCAATGCTAATCTGCTATAACGGCTAATCTTTGCGCCCTCTATTGACCTGTTGATTAACTAAATTTTCTGGTCCGTTTTTCTGCCGAATCCCCTATCTCGTTTTCCCTCCTCCCCTCTATCTTCATGGCCTGATTATTAATTAAACGACATATTATTTGCTTTAGAGATTTCTAATTTGTTTTTTCCCCAAAACTTCCGGTTTTTTTCCCTTGGTTTTAAATTCCCGGGATTTTATCTCTAACTTCAGAAGCGTTCGCTTTGGCGTCACTGATTGCAAGCGTTACAGAAGAATGTCCATTTATTTGCAAGTGTTACGCTTGAATGTAGTTGGCCTAAATAATACAAACACTAACTACAACTGTGACGATGAGAATCTCGCAAATCTCAAAATGTAAACAAAACAAATTCTATAGAGCTGGCGCACGAGACGTCACAGTGTCAGATGATTCCGCACGTACTTTACAATGTAGGCAAAAGGTGGGGTAAAGCACCAATGGAAAGGCAGATATTTTGCCTACATGCGCTAAAGTTGCAGAATAGCGTCGCTTGTTTATAAACATGCGCCTGCTCTATATTTCTCTTTCAAAGAAGCATGGCCTGAGTCTGAGTGAATTGTTTTATATTTTTAATTTCTTTAAATTTTATTAAATATTATGTGCAGTCTTGACATTTTGTTTTTTCAACTGTGAATATAGTAATGTCTTTCTTAGTTTGTTGTTATTTTTGAATACTTTTAGCAGAACTCTTTTGAAGTAACGGCTGTACCTTTGCAAAGTAAGCTTAATGTTTGGTTTAATTAACTGTGTTACAGTCTTTATTTTTTAATAATGAGTATAGGTTATCAGAAAAATATTTTTAATTAATATTTTAAATAAAAGTATTACAACGAACAAAAATTTTCATGTTTTATCATTTCTTTTGAGAGAGCATGTTTCGATATACAGTGAGCAAAATAAGTATTTGCAAATGATAAATACAAAAGCAACTAAAAATTCAAAAACTTTTACAAAACGAACATATTTAATATTTGACTTAATAATTATATTTATAATATGAATGTATAAAAAAGGTTGCCAGAAAAAATATTTGCACATTAGAAACAAGAATAGACATATAGGAATTATTATAAGTTAAAAACAGTGCTAATATTTAGTATGCATACCCTTTGCTTCAATTACAGCTTGTAATCATCTGAGTAATGATTCATTTCATTTGTGACAAGTTTCGCAGGTGATTTGTAGCCATTTTTTCCTAAGAGCTTTCTTAAGCTCTGATTTGTTAGACATTTTCTTTTTCCTTATTTTCAAATTTTCATGTCCAAAATATACCATAAATTTTCAATTGGATTGAGGTCTGGTGATTGTGGTGGCATTTGCAGTTAATTTTTTACATTTATAGTAACCATAACCTCATATTGTATATGCTGTGGACTTGGATCGTTATCTTGTTGTAAATAATATGATTTAGGAATGCCTAATTTCAGACCCTATTATATAAATTATCTTGCAAAGTATCAGTATAATGTTTTGCATTCATATTGCTTTCAGCAAAGGACATTTCACCAACTCTGTTAAAAGTCATGCATCCCCAAATCATATGACCGCCACTATGTTTTACAGTTGGTTTCATGTTTTTAATTTGAAGAGAAGTATTTGGCTTTGAGCCAAAAATAATGAAATTGCTTTCATAAAAAAAAAAAAAAAAAAAAAAAATCCAAAACTTCAATGGTTTGCTTACTTAAGCTTTTGCAAATTCAAATGTTTTCACTTGATTTGTTTCACTAATACATAGTTTTTTTGACTAGGCCTCTTTCTCGAATATTTGCATCATGAAGAATATTTCTTATTGTTTGTGGAGTAACTATTGTCCCTGATGTTTAAGCGACATCAACAACCAATTCTCAAGCACTTAGAAAAGGGTTTTTTGAAGATTCTTTTATGATGACTCTCCTTTGCCTGGCATCTAGCTTTCTTAGACACCCAGTTTGTGGTTTATTTATTGTCGAACTAATCTCTTTTTTCCTCTTAATTACACAAAAAGTTTAAATTTAATTTTTTACCTATTTCTAGGAAACTTAATCCAGAATTCTTATGAATTTATAATCTTATCATGGGTACCTACAGAGAGTTCACACATTTTCGATGTTGTAAGAACAAAAACTCCTCATAATCTAAAATATTTCGTGTGCAAATACATTTTTGGTATAAGAAAATGTTGTTTTAATTTTTTAAATATATAATATTAATGTTTAAGGTAAAAAGATGGTTATTGTTATTTGCTTCTTATTTAAGTGAGTTAATATTTGAAACAATAGAATCAAATTTGCTTTTTGTGGTTATTAATACAAAAAATTGTGTGGGTAAGTACGTTTTTCGCTCACTGTATGTAATTATATTGTGAGGAAAATAAAATCACTGCATTTTCAAATCACAGAAATTATTTTTTGGATTATAATTTCGATAATACAGTCTGTAACAAAAGTTTCCGAACACTAGCAAAAATTCCTGTGTAAAAAAAGTACACTTCATACGGTTTTGTTAAATAAATCCTTTTTGAATCCTGTTCTTACACTGACTAAGAACAGGATTCGACAAGGATTTATTTAACAAAACCGTATGATGTGTACTTTTTTTACATAGGAATTTTTGCTAGTGTTTGGACACTTTTATTACATTCTTTCTCATGCTTTACTTGGTTATTACAGGAAAATTAATAGTCATCCTGATCAGATAGATCAGTTTTGAATTGGAAATTGGTGTATCAAAAAAGAAAAAAGTCTACCTTCTTTTTTCCCTTGTTAAGTAAATTCTATTTTCAGGGGTCTGTCCAGAGGCAAACCTGGGTCCATTGAAGGATCCTTCACAAAATTTAATATCTTAAAAAAAGGACCCTTCACAAAATTATTTATCTTAAAACACAGCGCCGGCTCAAGCAAATTCGCCGCCCTAGGCGAGAATTTTAAATGGCGCCCCTTTTCCATTTTCTTAAAAATGATATATGTTATTCAAATTCACTATCGAATGTTCACTATTTTAAATAGCATTAGCAGGTCCTGTTATAAATGGTTTGTGTACAGGGATACCCCCCCCCCCAAAAAAAAAAAAATGCAAGTGTGTTTTAGGAGAGACACTTTTGTAAATCACATTTAAATAACTTACTACTGCAAAAATCATAAAGATATTGACATTTATTGTTAATTCACTAAAAAATATTTTGTATAAAATATGAAATGATTAACCTTCAAATTTACAGGGCTGCTCTAAAATATTCAGATGCATTAAGGGCTGCATTTCATTTGTTTTAACCATTTTCAACACTTTCCAACAATGTTTAGGGGTGCTTATGAATTCAATTAGTTTTTCTCTCTGCCTTTATGCCCTTCTGTTAAAGGGCAAAATTAACGGTCGCCACCGGCCACATGGCGACTAAATAAAAAAAGATGGCGATTAAAAATTATGCATCGATCGCCACTTAAGTCGCCACTTTTTGTGATCATTAAAAGATTCTAAAAATCGAGCGACGATAGGCAATCGAAGCCTTGTGATTTCCAATCTTTTTCCATCCATGTCATAGATGTCAATGTTCATTTTAAACTTGGTTTATTATATTCTACAACCTATAAAGAAGTAGAATTGTTTATATCTCACTCATATAATTTTTTGAACCCCCCCCCCCCTTTCCCTCCCCCTAACGATCTGTGATCACACAGCTTGTAGAAAGCTTTATAACTTCTAATCATTCTCCATTTGCCGCAAAAATATAAATATCTATTTTAAACTTACTTTATTAGATTCTAGAATCTTTAAAGAAGTAGAATTGTTTAATATTTCTTACTCATAATTCTTGTAATCCCCCCCCTCCCCCTCCAACGATTGGCAATCACATGCTCCACTGAAGCCTTGTGATTTACAATCTTTCTCCATCCATAACATAAATGTAAATATTCATTTTAAACTTTCTTGATTAGATTCTAGAACCTATAAAGAAGTATATAGACGTATCCCCCCCCCCCCCCACAGCCCACACATGTGCGCTCCATTTCTACTAGCAGTTAATGATCAAATATCCTGCAAAGCACAATCTTTTTCCATTATTATCTCCATAGTATTTAGTGTATATTCAAAACATTTAAGATATTTGACAAATGTGTATCAAAATTTGATTTGGCTTAAATGTGTATTTTTCAAAAATTTTTGTATTTGCTTTCTTTTGAGCAGAAATCTTCCTTTTTCCTTCCCATTTTAAAGTAGAAATCTTCCTATTTTTAAAGCTACAAATTTGGCAACTAAGTAAATTATTTTTAATGAAGCAGCTAAGTTTCCATATCTAAACTTTTTAAGAGGAAATATTTTAACTCTATTGAAATAAAATCATTTAAAAAAGTGTGTCTAGAAATAAGAAAAAATAATAAAACTGCTAAGTGTATTTACACATGACCATGTAAAAGGTTGTGAGGATGATGAATCAGCTGATTCATTTACTAGAAAATATCAATGTGAACTGTGAATGATAACAGCTTATTTCACTTAAATAAATTGAAAAAAAAAAGTACTACTGAATTATCTGAAAGATAAAAACTTTTGCTGTTATTATTACAGCCCTAAGCAGATTTTAATTTAGGATGTGCAACTTAGGATTTTTTAAAAAAGCGTAATTACAAATTACAATTTCAGTGTCCCTGTGTTAATTTTATATTTATTATTATATGTATTTCTTATTTTCATATTTTTCTTGCTGTGATTATACCGCAAAATGGTGACAATGCTTTTTGCAGTCTGAAAGAAATAGTCTTAGGTGAAAAGTGGCCACTAACTTAAAAAAGTGGCTACTAATGAAACAGACAGTACCGGCCACTGGCCACTAATGAATTTTCCCAGTTTTGCCCTTTACCTTCTGTCCTCCCTGTGTGTGATAAAATAAACAAAAAACATTGAAATTTATACGGTACAACGAGTACGTACAGCTGGAAAGTGTTAATAATCAATGCATACCACACATTTTTTCATTCATGTTTAAAGATGTCACAGGTTATTTAATTTAGTTATATATTAATTCATTTTGGTTATTGAGGATTTCTGTTATCACATGTTATTCTAAATATCTACTATTTTGTTACTATTATCTATATATATATATATATTGTAGAGAATTTAACTTCTCCATCCTCATTTAACTTTAACTTGACTTAAGGTTGAATGCTGCAAACTTACGTATTTAACTTTAGATTGACTTGAAGCTGTAAACTGAAATACTTAAGTCCAGGGGCGGCGGAACTGCCCGGGCCGACCGGGCCCGGGCATTAGTTTTGTCTTTTTTTTTTTTGTACTGTATCTTTTCTGACCTGACTTGATAATAAAAGAAGGTGAAGAGTTACATAGAAGGATAACTCTCTGGTTGCCGCTTATAATACGTCTAATAGCTGTTGCAATCTATTTCCCTACAGATACGACATTCCTGAAAGGATAACAGTGTGTGTGCGGGGGGGGGGGGCTGGTGACGGCAAAAAAAGGATTAGTAAGCCAGTTTTCTTTACTCTCTGGAAAGCAGGGATTGCTATGCTAACAAGTTTCCCGGAATCCCCATTCATCTGTGTTGTATTATATTCCTTGTTCTATATGAATTTTCAGGTGAGAAGTGCAATACCCATCACTACAGTCTCAGTCACTCGCGCCTCGGGGGATGAGGTAAAATAGTATTTAGCCGCTGAATGTGCTCCCGCCTCCTCCCCTTTCAGAGACGACTATTCTTATGCCGGTATGTATTTTTGGGGTGACAATTCCCCTCTCTTCTTCAGTGGCTCCTATGGTCTCAGTCACAAATCTAGGGAGAGAACGAGGAAGACGCTTTTCCTGCGCTCCATCTAAAAACGCATTTTTGTTAATTAAACTACATATTTATTTTTTTCACCTATAAAAATGAGTTCCAGAAAACGGCAAAAAATCGAGTCATATTTTAAAGTGTCTTCAAACTCCCCGATTCCAAGTTTAGAAAAAGAAACTGTACTTGATAAAAACAATGATGATACTCGTAGAGAGGAAGATAACACTAATTTTACAAAAACTGCAAATGCTGAACCTTGTATGTGCCCATTATGCAACGAACAAGAGAAATCGGTACGAAGTGTCGCCTAATTTTTTTTGTTGTACAAAGTTAAAAATAAAATTTTGCTAATACAGCTTTTATAAAATATTATTCTTATGTGTCGTTTTGGTCTGGGGTGCTCGATCCCCCTTAGCCCCCCCCCCCCCCAGTAGTGCGCCATTGATCATGCTTCAATATTCCAGGCCCGGTCAATAAAATTCACGATCCGCCGCCCCTGCTTAAGTCTATGAAGAAATGACAGAGTCAGATTTGTAAAATCAATGGAGCTTTAATTGAGCTTAAATAAGAAGGGGGACGCTGGACTTTGGTTGGATTTAATACGTTTAAATGGGCAGCCCTCTTAAATGCTTTGACAGCAATAAATAACCTCCGTTACTTTACTTTACTTAACTACTCGCAAATGGTCTCAACTACTTTTATTTAAATTAGCTTCTAAGGCCAAGTAATCTTTCGCATGTAGGAGGATTCCCTGACGCTACAATGCTACAGGACTTACTCTCTTCTATCCTACGCCGCTAACAGCTAGCTCCCTCAACTCTCATACTAACACACTCCAACTACGAAGTACCTCCTCTCAACTAACACTCTAGCTCACTCCTTCCAACTCTCTCTCCAACTAACTAACACCAACTAACAATCTTCCTTCTCCTTTTATCTATCTTCCTTTCCAAAATATTTGCATATCGTGAATTACAATTTCAATTTAGGATGAGAACTAACTCTACTAGTCGACTTGAATCCTAAAACAGCAGATTCACGTTTTACCCGCAAAGTGCGTGTTTTAATTGTAGCACTTTGCTATACCTGACAATATATTTAAATCTTATTGGTCATTGGTGTTTCAGTGATCTTGTATCTGTTGCGTGGCTTCTACTATGCTTAATAGATCATCTTTATTATATATATATATACAGTGGCGGCTCGTGCAAATTTTCACAGGTGGGGCCCGATCCATCGTATGATGCGTACTTTAACTTTAATACTATTCATTATTCAAGTATACAAACAAACATTAATAAAATGGGGTGTAAAACGAAATTTCGGATTTTTTTATGATGGCAAATCTTAAATTCAACACTATGGAAAACATTGCATAAAATTATCTCAAAAATTAAAATTTTATAAATACAATTGCAAAATTCTGCAATGTTCAGATCAATGGAATATCAAAATTTAAATATCTGGAAACTAGTAGACGAAAATTGCCAAGTTAGATACCAGATCGCTTTCGTCGACATATACATTTGGAGTTTACTATGGTTTTCTCCAAAACTTGAATAAAAAGGGCTATGTAACACTTAGAAAGACTCTCTACAGAGAGTACACCACTCAGGTCTAGGACCCTCTTTTAGTCAACTGGCCTTAACCCTAACACTACACACCATTAAAATTTAAATTCAAATGTCTCCGAGTGTAATATTATTTAGCTTATGCTAATTATATCCCTAAATCTTTTAATTATAGAATTTCAAGTGTTATATTCATGTTTCTTATCTTAATATTCTTAATTCTTATCTTATATTCTTAAAAAATATATAAAATAAACCTTAACCAATCTGTAAGAAGTTATATTGGAATTTAGAAAGTCATGATTAATGTAATGTGGATACATATTAAAAACACCATGTTTTTCACTTTAAAAGCTTAATTTTAGATAATTTAAATTAACTATCAATAAATAAAGAAAGAAGACTGGTTATCATCTTAAAAAAAAGAACCATTGCAGATGTTTCTATTAAATCACATTTAAAAGAAAAATCATTTAATAATAATAATAAATCACAATTTTATGCAGATATTTAATCCATTTATTCATTTAAATCCATTAATTATTTATCTAAAAACTTTACAATTTATTTACATAAAAGTTTTTTACTATTCTGAAGGGTAAAAAAAATCGCATATTCTTTTTATTTCTTTTTTTCCCCCTCATTTAAATTCAAAATACTTTAGTTAACGAGGTCTTAAATTCTTATACAGGTTTTTATCTCAAAGGCTAGTCTAGAAAATATTTTTGACTATTACCAGATTTCTTTCTTTAAACACTAAAATTTTAAACCGTCATATATAACTCTAAAAAATGCACCGAAAAATCAATGAGGAAAAAAGAAAAACGTAATGCAGAAGTCACCAAATTTTATCCATGAATTGCATGGTTAACAAATTTTAAAGGAGACAGTTTTTTCCCCCCTATAGTTTTGTTCCAAAGGACCACTCTCTGCTGGCCCATCAACGAGAAAATTACAGTGTGCTTACACTGATAAAGCAGTTCTTCGCCAAATGTGTTAACCTGCTGTTCTAGTAGAATAAACTGTACAAAGAAACACGCCAATTTCAGGCTGATTGTAAACGGCCCCATTCTCTAAGATAACGAAGGAAAGTAGCAGTCGGTCAGTGATTGGTGATTTGTGACAGCTGAAAAAAATATATTGACAAATAAATTATAATGAAAGAAGATTAAGAAAAAACTTAGACAGACTTGTTATTTTGTATATATATATTTGAACAGTTATATATATAAAAAAAAAAAAAATTAAAAAAAAAATATTATTATTTTAATCGAGAAAAAAATTAGGTGAGGCAGTGCCCCACTGGCCCTCAATTACGAAACGCCACTGCATGTATATATATATATATATACGTATATATATACATATATACCGTAAAATTTCGTTGAAACCTCCCTTTCAATCTGCAAAGAAATCAGAATATGTTTGAGGAGGGAGCAGATAAACGGTAAAAATATGCAAAAATATAGAAATTGACATGTGCTTTCCTGCACAAATATTTGTAAAAACTGTCGCTTTATCGGGCAGTCTGCTGCTAATTGCGCAGGATGTTTATTCGGTATTTTAAGAACAAAAGAAATTCATGTGAAAAGCCGGGAAAGGGGGCGTCTAACCAAAGGGCGCTATTGCAGTATTCTACGATATGTATAATTTTATTTAAAAGCTTAAATTTTTCAACTTGGAAAAAAGCAACTAAAAGAAACTACCAAAAAATTTAATATTTAAATATAAGCTAAATTAACATTTAAATATCAACTATTATTAACATATTACCTAAATTAATACTTACATATTAGTAATTAAATATAATCTAGTCAATCAAGCCAATTGTATCTCAAAGGCATCATATAAATACAAAACTTAAAGAATTTTTTCGTAAGCCACAGAAATTAAAATAATAATAATATAATGAAAAAGAAAAAGTTTTATAAGATTTTTAGTTCAATATTATACTTTTATTCGATAAACAGAATGTTCTTCCTGCTGCATATTCTTATAGTAAAATTTAGGTTAGAAAACAAAAAGAAGATGGAGCACTCATTTGACTAATTTTGATTAAAAATTAGAAGAAATTTTGATGGAATAATTTATCAGATGCATACTTAATCATAATGTATAATAACAGTATAGTTTTAACTACAGTATAACAAGAATAGTATAACCACAGTATAATAAGAATAGTATAATACAGTATAATAATAATAACACATAATAGAAGCAAAAATTAATTAAAATAAATCTTACCAAAAATTAAGATTATCTTCTTTAATAAGAAATGAAGAGTTTTCGACAGGAGACCATAGAAAAATAGTGCAGAGAAAAAACAAAAAAAGTTTTGAAAATAATTAAAATGACTGTAGTTTCCAGAGAGTCTAGAACAATCAAGTACAATCGAAACATCGAAAGAGATTGCATCATCTGGTGGAGACAGTTCTCTGCAGCAAGGACGATGCAGAGAACTTTTTTTTTTTTTTGTTCTTTATTTTTCTATGTGAAAAAGAAATATCTTTGTGGAATGAATTATGGTTTCGCTTGGTTAGGGATAACATCTTATGCCTGTGTGGCTTGGCTTTTTTTGTTATTATTAATCCGAAATGGGTCCTAAGTGGACTCATGTTTTGTTTAGACCTATGTGGTCATACCTTAGTGTAAATATTTGTACATGTTTTATTTTTTAATTAAAGTTTAATTAATTTGATAATCAATTAGTAAAGCTCTTTCTAAGCCTCTCTTTACATATATACACACAAAGAGAGAGGAACCCCTAGTCATTTATAATCGAACAGATGAGATTGCATCATCTGGAGCCAGACTTCTAAATTAATGTGAGCTATCAAGGATGCGACTCAAGAACTTTTTTTTTTTTTTTTTTTTGTTCTTTCTTTCTACGTGTAAAAAGATTAAGATATGGTTTGTTCAGTTAGTTATGATTTTGCTTTGCTAGCTGTTAGCTGTAGCAGCTAAAATAAACCTTTGTGGCTTTTTGTTCTTATAATTTTTAAAATTATAAACTAGTTAGTAGTATAAAAGTATAGCATTAAGCATTCCCTTCCCCTCCACCAAAAAAGAAAAATATCAAGGTTCGAATTTCGCACACTGCTAATTGCATATGCAATATTGAAAGCCACGTGTTTGTGCATGCGTAATAGTCCACAGTAGGCGACGATTGTGGATATTTTTGGTGCAGCCACACAGTCGGAATTCACAAGGGGAACAACTTAAACATCAACAGAAAGAGTCAGTTGTACTATGTTTATACGAATTATGAAAATAAACAAAGGATATTTAGGCCTTATATTTTCTTCTTCTTTTTTTTTTTTTTAGTAAGCGGGCTTATTTACACCAGTCACAGGCGTTAATTAAAAAAAAAAAAAAAAAAAAAAAAAAAAAAAGCTGCTTTATCGCCGCCCCACAGATTCCAGCGCCCTAGGCAGTCGCCTAGTTTGCCTATATGGTTGAGCCGGGCCTGTTAAAACAGGACCCTTCACAAAAATTTTCCCCTTAAAAACAGATGTTTGATAAATCTGTTTCATTTTCAAAACTAATCTTTCATGGAATGAACAGGCTGCCTGAATAATCGGACATGTTTTGCTGTATTTCCTCGAACAGCTGAAATCAATTGCTAAGTTATAAAGAGCTTCTATGCACATAAGTAAATTTAGTTCTATTAAAGTGAGTTGTCATTGTCTAGAATGAAACATGAATTATAATTTTATTTTGCAAAATGACATTTTTCACAATTTTACAAAAAGAGAACCTTAGCCGAAAATTTTGGAAGAACTTTATTTTCACACTAAATTTAAATTCACAAAAATATGTCTAAAATTTTTCAAAATTTCACAAAAACAGGACCCTGTCTGAAAATTTATGATTTTATGACAGGGACCCCTGATTTTATGTCTTTACGTTTTCATGCTTATACCACATAATAATAATAATCTGTGTGTAAACTCTGTTATATGTTTTTAATTACATGTGTAATTAACTTTCTCTTACTGAAAAAGTTTTAGTTGTCTGTTTCATTAGCTCAGTTCGATGTCTTCTGATCACATTATCTCCAAAAAGTGCATATAATATGTGTTATATTGGGTAATGAAAGTTGTGTGGTTGTTTCACACCAGATTTTTTTCCATGTATTGTTGAGACAGTCAGTAAGCATCGTCATTTCTGGTGTATAATTTCACGTCAATTAAATTATTTTTGCACCAGAAGTTTTAATTTACAGAAAAAGCTATATATTTCTACGAAGAAATGCCATAAAAATGACATTTTTCCCGATCAGAAATTTTTTTTCTCTTTTTTTATCACATGATAAAAATTAATGCAATTTTGAGAATTCATTAATTATTGTGATTCATTTAAAAATAGTGACCAGCGAAGCAGGCGTAGCCTGCTATTAAGCAATAAAGGAGGAATTTAAAGAATTTCTAGTGTGGGCAAAATCAAAAGCCACTCTCTCCTGCCAGGTAGGTTGGTAGATATTTTTAAGTGAAAGAGAATCCTCCAAGCTGTATAAGAATATAAGAAAAGTTCTACAATTTTTGTTAATTCTTCCACTGAGTACTTCCGAATGTGAGAGGTGGATTCAGTCAATTGAACCTAATAAAAACTGATTTAAAAAATCGTATCTCTATGAAAGTAGTTTACGATTTGTTAATGATTAAATTAAATAGTCCTGAATTGGAAGATTTCTGCCCAGAAAATGCCATTAAATTGTAGTGGAATGATATATCTTCTTGGCGAAGAATGAATTTGTGATTTTAATATGTTTAATATTATCAATGTAATTACATTCTTTACATAAATGTTTTTTATATAATCTTGCGTATATTATTTACAAGTTGATGCTTTATTATTATTTTTTAATATACATATTCAAGCAGGGTTAGAAATAAGCGGTCGTTTGTCACATTTTGCGACCAGTTTTTTCATTTTGACTCCTAGAATTACAATTATAGGTGCCATATTTGATGCCTGGATATTTTTATCATCATAAATAATAATTTTCCCAATCCCATCAGACTGTAAGCAAGTCTATTTCAGTCAATTGAACCTATTAAAAACTGATTTAAGAAATCATATCTCTATGAAAGTAGTTGACGATTTGTTAATGGTTAAATTAAACAGTCCTAAATTGGAAGATTTCTTCCCAGAAGATGCTATGAAATTGTGGTGGAATGATGTATCATCTGGGCGGAGAATGAATTTGCGATTTTAAATATGTATGTTTAATATTGTCAATGTAATTACATTCATTACATAAATCTTTTTTATATAATCTTGCACATATTATTTACAAGTTGATGCTTTATAATTTTTTTTTTTTGTAATATACATATTTAATTATAGATGGCACCTAGATTTTTCATTTTAACGCCCAAAAAAATTTAATCCAGGCGTCATTTTGACGCCTAGTTTCAAATTTCTTATTTCTAACACTGTATTCAAGTACAGATGGCATCTAAATTTTTAATTTTCATGCACAAAAAATTCAATCCAGGCATCATTTTAACACCTAGTTTCAAAATTCTTATTTCTAACACTGGTCCCACCAGTGGCTGAGAAGTTCTGCTGTCAATGCTGGTAGATCTGAGGAGCCAGGTTCGATTCCAGGTTCTGCTCATTGGCGTAGCAAATTCAAAATTTTCCATGTTTTTTTTTTTTTTTTTTTTTTTTTTTTTTTTCAAAATTTACATAAATACAAGCTAATATCCCTTAGAAAGATCAACAAGGAGAACATATCCATGCCTAGGACTGTAACACAGTCAGTTGGCCTTAACACCAGCAACTTTTATGAATTTGAAAATTCGGTACTTTGATATCTGCATGTCAGCGACTAATCACCATTATAAACATAAACTGAAGTGAAGTGACTAATGAAGTCATTTAAACACACATTTTAAAACCATCATACAGTGCTTATAGCAAACTATATTTATTATGTTGTCCTTAATATTGCTACGATCTTTGTTAACCAAACTCATGACATGCAGCTGATACGGAAGTTCCAAAAATTTTTAATTCCATTAAAATCTATGTAATTTTTTTTTTTTTTTTCCCTTAAAATATAAAAAGTAATGTGAATATGCATATGACATTCTCAAAAGTGAACAGATTCTGGTGTTATTCAATAATATGTAGGAATTTAGTTTGAAATAGTATATATCATTAAACTACATTTTAGGCAGTTATCATCCATAAATGATAATATATTTTCTTTTTCTTTTCAGTATTATGAAACAACCTTGAATGATGAGTACTCTTACTGAAGAACAACGCAAAAGAATTGAAGAAAATAGACGTAAAGCTTTAGAGAGAAGAGCTTTAATGTCTGGATCCAGTGTACAGAATAACAATTCAGTTTCAACTGTAATCAACAATGGCACCAGTCAACCTACTTTTAACAACAATGCTAGCATTGGATCTTCAGCTCCTTTTCAGGCAAGATCAGCTCCATTATTTCCAACTACAAATACTTTTCTTCAAAATAGTACTGCATCCAAGGTTAATAATTCTGCACCTAAAAGTTTCTCTCCAATAAAATCTTATGAAATAGTCAAAGGATGCTGTGTACTTCTTACTCGTAAGCGATTCTATGTAGACATTGGTTTTAATAAAGAGCTTATTGAAATTTTTAAATCAATAAATGGTAGACAGTATGATATGCAGACCAAAAAATGGAATTTTTTAATTGATGATCACGACAAACTTATGTCTCTAGTGAAACCATTACAACCAAATGTTCTCATTGTCCCTCTCCCGCAGCGTCTAGTAAAAATTTTTAAAGAAGCTGGCGAAACAAAACAAATTAAAGAATATGACTTATCACATATGGATCAAACTTTAGTAAATGCCTTACTCCCTTTTCAGAAAATTGGACTGTATTTTGGCATTCAACATGGCGGTAAGATTTTATTAGCAGATGATATGGGTTTAGGTAAAACTATTCAAGGCATTGCTATTACTAATTATTTCATAAAAGATTGGCCTTTGTTAGTTGTGACACCTTCTTCAGTGAGATATTCATGGTTAGACGCTTTTCAAACTTGGTTACCAAGCGTTGAAGCTCACGAAATAAGTGTCATTAACTCTGGTAAAGACCATATTCCTAATAATAAAGTTATCATTATGAGTTATGATTTACTTGGTAAAATGCAAAACAATATTATTAATAGAAAATTCAGATCAGTGATATTTGATGAGAGCCATTTTCTAAAAAATCATAAAACAGCTCGTACGAAAGCTGCACAGGCTGTCATGAAAGGTATGGTGCGTATTGTAATGCTTAGTGGAACACCAGCACTATCCAGACCCATTGAACTTTTTACCCAGCTGTCAGCTTTGTGTCCAAAATATTTTAATTCTTTCAATGAATATGGCATGAGGTACTGTAATGGCAAACAAATGCCGTGGGGTTGGGACTTTTCTGGATCGTCAAAAATGGAAGAATTGCAACTCGTTCTCGAAGAACTTGTTATGCTTCGTCGGTTAAAGTCAGATGTTATCTCGCAGTTGCCAGCTAAATCTCGTCAAATGGTTATTTTAGATCCTTCACGGGTATCAAGCAGGAGTAAAGTTTTGAAAGCATTATTTGAAAAATTACGCAAAACTCAAGAAGGCATGGAAAGACGTGGTGCACTGCTGGAATATTTTCATGAGACTGGTTCTGTGAAAATTCCTGCCGTTTGTGATTATATTCTTGATTTATTGGAATCGGAGAAAAAATTCCTTTGTTTCGCTCACCATCAGAATGTTATGAATAGTATCTGTGATGCTGTAGAAAAGAAAAAAGTGGATTATATCCGTATTGATGGATCGGTACCATCTGAGCAGAGGAAAAAATTATGCGATCGTTTCCAGTTAAATGATTCGTGCAAAGTAGCTGTTCTGAGTATTACTGCTGCCAATTGTGGTATTACGTTAACTGCTGCAAGTTTAGTTATTTTTGCCGAATTATTTTGGAATCCAGGTATTCTAACTCAGGCAGAAGATCGAGCCCACAGAATTGGCCAAGAAGATCATGTTTTGGTGCAATATTTAGTTGCTAAAGGAACTGCAGATGATGAAATTTGGCCACTTGTTCAGAGGAAGTTAGACATTTTGAATAAAGCTGGTCTTAGTAAGGATAACTTTAAGTCTGCTGATACAGTCGTCAAAGAGGATCCTAATCAACTTCTTCTTGATGAATTTTTGGAGGAGCTTTCTCAGTCACAGCCTTATAGTTCTGACTCTGATGTAATATCCAACGTTCCTGAAAAACGCCTTAAACTTGATTTATGAAAGCATGTTTGTTAATTTATGAATATGAGATACATGTGAGACTTTAAGTATGAAATTTGAATAAATTTTTTTAATTTTGTATAGCATATGCTTTTCTTTATTAGTTTATTATTATTCAGAAAATTTATTTTAAATTTTCATGTTCATGTATGTATAATTTTGCATTAGGATTATTCCAAACAAATGTTACAATTTTTGATGCTTTATTTTTTACACCAACTAACTGAGATATATATATATATTCTATAAATGAATTCTATAAAATAATTATAGATGATTTATCAGTTGTAGCAATTACCAAAAAGTTAAGACTTTTTCCAGATGAAGAAGATACTATTTATGTTCATAACTTATTACTTATATATTTAGATAAGCCAGAAATTAATTCTAGATTTCAAATGGCTTTTCCAAATAGTTTAAATATGTTAATTTATAATTAGTTCTTTCTAATTTCAAAAATTAATTTGTAAATTCAATAACAGTCCATAAAATTATTAAGCTATTATGGGCTCTTTTGTTGCGCCTCACAAACTTCAAATTCATAGAAACAGCTTTTTTAAAAGATTTAGTTTTATAAAAATGATCTTTTTATAAATTTTTTTCTGTATTTCCAGAATTATTTTTAATGATTACTTATAACTTTATTCAAGTGAAACACTATTAACTTGATAATAAGCATCTATAATAACTTTAAATTAGTTAAAAAAGAAGCTTTAATTATCTATGTTCATAAATCATCGTTTTCAACTAATTTAAAGTTTTGATAATGATAATAAGCATTTATGTACAGGGTTGGCAGGTTTTTGACGCATGACAGTTTTTGATGGTTTAAACCACAGTTTAAACTGTCACGTCAAAAGCTCTGTGTCAAAAACCTTAAACTTTCCACTTCTTGGTATATTTTAACAATGAAGTAGTCATATTTAGAGAAATAAAAAATTGTAATAAAAAAAGTACTTAGTTTATATGTCTCCCATGGTTGAAAATAATTCTGCCAATGATTTCTGTTTAAATACAAAAAAAAAAAAAAACAGATATTTATTATCTTTACAAAAAACAAAAACTCAAATATAAGAATTTGTATATTCTAAGGTGAACTACTTATTGCATTTTAAGTTATAAAAATTTTACAAAGTCTTATTTAAAAAAAAATAAGCTCTATTAAATATATACTGATTAATAATTAAAAGATGTCGTAAGTATTTTACCCCAGTGATTAAAATTATTGTGCTATTAAATATTGCATTATGTTCTTTCATTTTGGGTTATAGTCAATAGCGTGTTCTGATGTTGTATGATTAAAAATTTGAGGTAATGCATGACTAGTTGAACTAAATTTTAATATGAATTACATAATACAATTTTAAATTAATTATTTTAATTAAGGAGAAAATGGATAATATATATCTCTTTTGTAAATTACTGCATTAAAGGTATGAAATTTTGCATTTATATGCATTGAAATTTAATGTTATAAATACATTAAAATTTCTGGAGTCGCTCCAGAATTTTTTTTTTTTTTTTTTTTTTTTATGTTTGATTGCTAAAAATTTTCATTGAAATTTTTTGTTGAAATATCAATGAAAATTTTTACCAATCATTTAATTCACAAAATAAAAACGTAATACATTTAATATATTTTTAAACCATAATAATGCTAAAGTTAAGAAGAAAAATTAATAATTAGCAGGAAAAATTTTCAAAAAATTTAAAATTTTGATTTTTTTTTTTTTTTAATTTATTTAGTTAGTTTTAAAGAATTTTTAATATACTTAATTGTATTACTATAATTTACCACCTATATATGCAAATTTTCATAGCTCTAAGACTAGACAATTTATGAAAAATATTTATATTGTTCACTCTCTCCATAAGACAATGCATTAATATGTTTCCTAACATAAAAAGTTCTTTCTTTTTTCTGGAAAAAAAATTACAATAATTATATATAATGAATGTTAGTTTATATACTTAGTACATTGCAATTTAAAAATATGCATAAAATCATTTAACATTATAGTTTCCATTTGACCAATTGCCAAAAACTACTCTTTTGGATTCAAGAGGCCTTAAAACATGTAAATCAGGTGAAAACTCGATATAAATTTTTTCGACCGAATACAATTACTTCCATTACCTACGGTAGTAGGCAGGGTAATGGAAGTAATATTTAGATAGTTATTACAAAATGTATGAAGCTATATTATAATATTTTTAAAATAATATCTTTCTACATCTTTTGAATCATTATTTAAAAGCTTTTACGAAATTTTAAAATTAGAATTTATTTATTTATTTGTTTTTGGAAGGGGGAGAGTTATCAAATTTTGGATATAGACTGTTCTTTATAATGTTCCATGCGAATTTGTTTTTACTCTATATCTTTTCAAATACTTGTATAAATATTAATGAGTGTTTTTGTCGCAAAACAGGTATTCATTATGAATTCAAGAAATTATTGCATTTATTACGAATTTTCAAACTCAATAGTAAGACAAAAGATCGTGTAAAATTCAAATTTTGCATTATTTGTGTTTGTATCTGATTCTGTTATTGAGATATTAAAAAAAAAATTAAATACACAAATGTGCTCAGTAATAGGCAAAACTAGCATGCTGTGGCCATCACAAGACTCTTCTATAATTTCCTATACAAATTCACTCAGTAAAAATAGTTTATTAAAAATATTATTTATTAAAGTTATCTACCATAATGAATGCAGACGATTTTCATCTTGGAGTAAACAAACACTATATATCCAAAGAAATACAGTTTTATTCTCTACAGTTAACATCTTAAAAAAAGAGTTTTCATAATGGTTATCTCCATTTCAAGTTTCGTGTAGTTATATGCCATAGAAGTTGAGATATTATCTTACTGTTCTCGGAGAATATTGTGATATAGCAGCGCTACCTATTGGTCGATATGCATCAAAATTAGATTAGCACAGTATCTCATAATGGCCTTCTAACATATCAAGTTTTGTTTGATTATATGCAATAGAACCTGAGATATAGCTTTCCCTTAAATTGCGGAAATTGCTGTATAGCAGCGACGCCTGTTGACAAATTGACACCAAAAGTTTACAGGCGCTAATTTATGTCAAGGTGTATATATATATAAATTTATATGTAATTCTGTGCAGTAGTTTCTGAGATTTTGCCTTCCCTTAAGTTGTAAAAATCGCTGTATAGCAGCGTCACCTGTTGAGAAATCAATACCGAAACCTAATGTGCACTTATTCAGGTCAAGGTGCATCTACATGTAAATTTATATGCAAATTTAGTGAGTAGTCCCTGAGATATAGCCTTCTCTTGAATTGTAAAAATCGATGTGTAGCAGCGTCACCTGTTGAGAAATCAAAACCGAAACCTAATGTGCACTTATTCAGGTCAAGGTGCATCTACATGTAAATTTATATGCAAATTTAGTGAGTAGTCCCTGAGATATAGCCTTCTCTTGAATTGTAAAAATCGATGTGTAGCAGCGTCACCTGTTGAGAAATCAAAACCGAAACCTAATGTGCACTTATTCAGGTCAAGGTGCATCTACATGTAAATTTATATGCAAATTTAGTGAGTAGTCCCTGAGATATAGCCTTCTCTTGAATTGTAAAAATCGCTGTGTAGTGTAGCAGCGTCACCTGTTGAGAAATCAATACCAAAACCTAATATGCACTTATTCAGGTCAAGGTGCATCTACATATAAATTTATATGCAAATTTAGGTAGTAGTAGTAACTGAGATATAGCCTTAAAATTGTGGAAATTGCTGTATAGCAGCACCGCGGGCTGAGCAATTGGTATATAAAGTTAATGGGCACTAATTTAGGTCAAGGTACATCTACTTATAAATTTATATTCAATTATCTGTAGCAGTACCTGACCTGAGATACAGTTGTCACAAAATTTTTTTCACACACACACAGACATCTAAAAATGATTAAATCGTGTTCTGGACCTGTCAAAACCTGTAAATCCATCGAAAACCAGAAATAAAAATTTTTTATGAATCCAATTCTTTCTTTTATTGAATATAGAAGAAAGTAAAAAACGTGTAGTAAGGGAGAAAAATGGAGATTAAAAATACAGGGTGGCCATAATTAAACTGATAGTGCTTACAGTGTTCTGTAGCATGATCTAATTGCAAGAATACCTACAAACTGCATACAAAGATTAAACAAAACAGGGGACGAAGGAATCTGAAAAAAAAAATTTATATATATAGTATGTTGTAGCCACCACCACACGGCTTTCTTCTGTATTTTCCTATACAAATTCATCAAGGACAAATAATTTATTAAAAATATTATTTATTACAATTATCTAACATGATGAAAGGAAATAATTTTCATGTTAGAGAAAACTAACAACAAATTCCAAAGAAAGACAGTTTCATTGTCTATACATCTTAAAAAATGTGTTTTTATAATGGTTATCTCACATATCAAGTTTCGTAGTTATATGTCCTACAAGTTGAGATATAGCCTTCCTGTAATCGAGAAAATTTCCAGTATAGCAGCACCACCTATTGGCCTGTAAGCATCCAATTTGAATAAGCATGATGTCTCATAATGGCCTTCTCGCATATCAAGTTTTGTTTGATTATACGCAATAGAAACTGAGATATAGCCTTCCTTTAAATTGCGGAAATCGCTGTGTAGAAGCGCCACCTGTTGAGCGGTTGACACCAATAGTTGTTAGACAGTAGTTTAGGTGAAGGTGCATCTACATATAAATTTAGTGTAGTAGTTCCTGAGATATAGTCTTTCTTTAAATTGCGGAAATTGTTGTATAATAGCGCCACCTGTTGGCTGATAAGCATACAAATTAAATCAACATAATGTCTCATAATGACCTTCTTATATATCAAACTTTGTTTGATTATATGTAATAAAACGTGAGATATAGCCTTCCCTTAAATTGTGAAAATCGCTGTATAGCAGCGCCACCTGTTGAACAGTTGACACCAAAAGTTGATAGGCACTAATTTAGGTCAAGGTGCATTTACGTATAAATTTATATACAATTCTGAGCAGTAATTCCAGAGATACACAAAATTTTTGTCTCACGCACACACACACACAGACAGACATTTTCTAAAAATGGTGAAATTGTGTTCTAGAACTCACAGAACGTGTAAATCTGTCGAAAACTAGAAGTCGAAACTTTTTACGTGTCTAATATTTTCTTCCGTTGAATATAGAAGAAATTAATAAATTTCAAAATTTAGTGCTAGAGGAATATGTGGCGATGTCCTTCTTAGTAAATCTTTTCTTGCGAACAAATTGAAAAACAGCGCCAGGTAATCTCCTAGCAGTAAATTTTGGAACTTATAAGAAACTAGAATGCTGTGGCCAACGCATGACTTTCTTCTATATTTTCCTATGCAAATTAGTAAAAATAATTTATTAAAAACATTATTTAATAAAATTATCTTCCATGATAATGCAGTACGATTCCCATATTAGAGAAGTAGTATAACGTTAAATATTCGAAAAAAGTTCATTTTATTCTCGATATTACATAATAATAATTAAAAAAAAAAAAAAAAAAATCGATAATTTTATTTTAAATTATCACAGATCGATGGTTCAACCATTCATTTTAAAGGTATTGGCGAGCTCTTTTGAAAGATTACACATCATGAAAATTTATTCCCCTTGAGGGGGAACTTCCCCCCCAGGGGGAGGAGGAGATGCTCCTACATATACATTTTTTTCCCCCAGTTGATTATCTCTCTTATAAATAATTCTTTTAAATTTCATAATTATTATTATTAAATAATTCTCTTTATGCACATTTATACAAAATTTTGTCCTATACCACCATGTTAAAAATTTAGAAAAAGCGGGATGGCAACGCAAGCTGTTAAACAATTTTTACCAAAACTTTACAGGCACTAATTTATTTCAACGTATAACTACATACCAATTTGTATGAAATTCTGTGCAGTAGTACCTGAGATAGTCGCCACAAAATTTTGTCACACACCCACACACAGACAGATAGACAAACATTTTCTAAAAATGGTCAAATCGTGTTCTACAGCTCTCAAAACGTGTAAATCCATCAAAAACCCGAGGTCGAAAATTTTTACGAATCCAATACTTTCTTCTATTGAATATAGAAGAAAGTAACAATAGACTATCAACAAAAGCAGTCCTTAAAAGGAGTGTGCAATCATCAATTTTAAATTATAAATTTCGACACAAGCGTTACATAGAAAAACAGTGGCAGGTAATCCCCTAGCAGTAAATTTTGGAACTTATAATAATAGTAATAATAATAATAATAAACAGCTTCCTTTGTCTTCCGTCTTGTTTAATATTCCTACAAGTTTCGGTGCCATTCTTGCAATTAGATCGCACTACAAAATATTGTAAGCATTATCAGTTTAATTTTAGCCACCATGTATTTTAGAAATCGCATGGAGCATGTTGAAATTAGATGCGTATTTTGTATTGTTTTGCAGATAAACGTGGTCTTTTCACCTCTAATATTACTTTTAGTTTTTCCCACATACTATAGGTATGGGGAACTTAGGTAATCGTGAAAATTTTCGACCTCGGTTTTTTGACTTTTTTACACGTTTTCAGGTGTGAGGAATCCGAAAATGACAAAATTTGTATGGTGTCTGTTAGTCCGTTAGATTGTTAGTCTGTGTACACGATATCTCAAGAACAAATTGTCGCATAGAGGTCAAATCAGTTTTAAAATATTACTTTCGCCACTGGCAAGAACCTTATTCATTTGCAACATTCGAACTAAAAAACTTCGTAAGTTATGAGAAATTTACGATTTTCTTAACATGGGAGAATAGGACAAAAATTCACTTAAACGTGCATTAAATGGAAACTTTTTACTGTAAAAATGTCAGACCAGTTTTAAAATATCAGTTTTGATGCCGGAATGAACATCAGTAACTATAAATATGCTACTTTGGAAATTTTGCGAGTTATTGGAAATTTACGAATTTCTTAACATGGCAGTAAGGGCAAAATTTCACATAAACGTCAATTTTGAGAGAGATTTTCATCGTAAAGATGTCAAACCACTTTCTAAATATTATTTAGGATACTGGCATGAATATCATAGAGTATGGTTTTTCCAATTTAAAAAATGCGTAAGTTATTTTGAATTTACGATTTACTTAACATGTCAGAATAAGGCAAAATTGAGCATAAATTTCAATTTTGAGGATCATAAATACGTTAGACAACTTCAAAATTACATTTATGATATTTGTTTGAAAATTATTGAATACAAATATTCTAATAGGAGAATTTCGTAAATTATTCGTAATTTACGATTTTATCAATATAAAAAAAATTGAAAATTTTCCATATGAACATGCATTATACAATTGTTGCATTGAAAATAATAGCATGAAAACTAAACTACGAAATTGACCCTAATAAAATAAATTAATAGATTAGAATAAGATAAATATATCGAAGTGAACGGTGGATAGCCTATTAGGCGGGGAGTTCATTCCATCACTGTGTCAAGCGTTATTAGGCGCTGTGTGATAGCTTATTAGGCGGGGATTTCTTTCTGTCTCTGTGTCAAGCGTTTGGTCAAAAATCATTTCTCTTAACATGATAACCATGTTAAGAAAATGTTCTGTACTAGAAATTTATGAAAACATATATATGATGGGGAACTGAGCACAGTCCACCTATGCCAACTAGTTTATCCTTTAAAATGTACTCTATGTACTAAAATGTACTATAGATTTCATGACCGTATACGATTTAAGAGGAGATAGAATGTAAAAGAAAAATAATTTAATTTCAACGTCCCTCGTCTTCTTAGAAAGATTTAAAAAATGAATTTTTGGAACACAAGAACGATTTTAACAGTTATGAGTTTATTGAATGTGGAAACGGATTTTTTTTTTTTTTTTTTTTTTTTTTTTTTTTTAAAGGAAGAAAGAAAAAATATCATGCATTATTAACACTGTCTAAATGTATGTACTTGTATCGTGTTCAGTATTCTATGCATACATTATAGAATTATTGAAACGCATACAGATAGATTAATTGAATTCCTAATCCCTCTTAAACATTGTTGAAAAGTGTTAAAAATGCTTAACGCAAAAGAAAATGCAGCCTTTAGATTCTAATTGCAACCCTTAATGTATCTGAATATTTTAGTGTAGCCCTGTAAATCTGAAGGTTAACCATATCATATTCTATATAAAACATTATTTAGGCTTATTAACAATAAATGTCAATTTCTTTATGACTTTTACAGTAGATAGTTATTTAAATGTGATTCATAAAAATGCCTGTTTTAAAACGCAATGCATTGGCATTTTTTGGGGTGTCCCCTGTACACAAATCAGTTGTACATGACTTACTAATATCATTTAAAAACATTTCATAGTGAAGTTGAATAACATATCATTTTTTTAAGATTCTGAAAATATTTACGGACGCTGGAGTTCGGCAGATGGACAGTCGGACAGACAGTACACAAATTTAAATCATATTCACATTTAAAAATTGTTAGAAAGTGTTAAAAATGCTTAATGTAAACGAAAATGCAATTTCTCCAAATTTCCAATACTCGTCCTTAATGTAACTGAATACTTTTGTGCGGCTCTGTAAATCTAGTGCTAATCATGCTATATTCTATAGACAGCATTTTTTTGTGTATGAATAGCATATTTCAATTTCATTAAGATTTGTGTAAAGTAAAATGATTAAAATTTCGTTTATAGAAATATCTCTCATACAACGCAATGCTTATTTGAAATACTTTCGGGTGTCCCTGTATACAAACCAGTAGTGGTTTTTACTCCATTTTCTACAGAAAACATCCGATAGTGAACTTGAAAAACGTATTTTAATTTCATTAAGATTTGTGTAAAGTAAAGATATTAAAATATGGTTTATAGAAATACCTCTCATAGGACACTGTGCTTTGGAGTACTTTCGATTAACCTTACAGAAACCAGTAGAGGTATCCACTCCATTTTCAATAGGGAATGACCCATAGTGAACTTGAATAATATATATCAGTTTCAAAAAATTCCGTGGGCCGCGGTAGCCCAGTCGGTACAGCGCCGGCCTCGTAATTGGAAGATTGCGAGTTCGGTACTTGAGCCGGCCAAAGACCGTCGTGTACACTAATGGTGGCTGGTGCATGTAAAATCTGTCGTGGACGCAATGTCCTCCATGTTCCCATCAAAAATTATACCTCTGGGGGGGGTCACCGAAGTGGGAGAGCCATCCCTTCCGTGGAGGATCAAAATTGTGATGGCATGTCTCCGGAACACCTCTAGGGGTGTGTCCCAGACCGTCGCCAATTCCCCATCTGCGCAGCACTACTGCGACGTAAAACCCAACCATCCATCAAAAAATTCCGTAGATATTTACGGGAGTTAGAGCACGAACAAACAGACAAACCGAAGTCATTAACACTTTTCAACCTTGTTGGAAAGTGTTAAAAGAAAATAATAATAATTAAGTAATGAGTAATTATGTTAACAAATGTGCCTGGCTGTCAGCAACAACAGGTAGACATATTGTTCTTTAGAAGTTCATTGCCCGAGGTTTACAATGAAACTGTCAGAAAATTCACCCGCATAGATTCCTCTACAACAACCTTCCAATATAATTCGAGTATAACATTTTTATAATACAGTAAAGCACCGTTTATACGTCTTTCAAGGGAATGACTTAAAAGGACGTATCAATGAAAAGACGTATAACCGAAATTTTAATAATAACACTTTTATTACTACAAATTTAATGACACTTGAGAAAAATTTATATGAAAATATTAATAAAGTTACTTAAGTTAGTAAATGTGTATTATACATTTTTTAAATAATTAATTAACAAGTAATATAAAAGAAAAAAAATTAAAATCAATTCCTTCTTACAAACACTATCGAAAAAGTTTTTTTTAAATAATTTTGAATTAGGAAATAATAAGCGCGCATGCGAAATGAAAGAAAAATAATTATAAGATTAAAAAAAACTTTTTATATACCATGTTTTAAACTTTCTGATGAATCATAGAGCTCTTATCAATGTGCATAAAATTTTTAAAGTGACAATGACGTCTATTTTTGTGAAATGCATCATTTAACTTTTTATAATTTTTTAACGTTCACGTTTAATTAAATTTACTTTTATGTCGAAAGAAAATGAACTCGTAAATGTTTTTTGGCAACAATTAAATTATAGCTAATATTTTAATGGCTATTTTAACGCTATTAGGATGTTATTATTTAATATTTTAATTAATTATAAGAAAACTAATAAAAAATTCGAAAATCGGACTTCGAAGTATTGTGTTTTTACCGAGTTCTGAGCAATCCTGAAAGTTTCAAATTTCTAGCTAGTCGGAAAGTTAGTTAAAAATCGATTGCAAGATTTGTACAAGATATATATAGGGGGAGTGTAAACTAATAGTAGGAATTGAAAAAAAAAAAAATAAATAAATAAAAGTTCAACCATTCGTTTTAAAGGTATTGACGAGACCTTTCGAAAGATACCCATCTTGAAAATTTACTCCCCTCGAGGGGGGACTTCCCCCCCCACCCCCAGGGGGGTTGACGAGGCTCCTACACATACAAACATTTTTTCCCAGTTGACTGTCTCTATTATAAATAATTCTTGTAAATTTCATAATGATTACTAAAAAATAATTCTATTTATGCACATTTATACAAAATTTTGTCCTATATCACCATGTTAAAAATTTAGAAAAAGCGGGATGGCAACGTAAGACAATTTTTACCAAAAGTTGATAGGCACTCATTTATGTCAAGGTGCAACTACATACCAATTTGTATGAAATTCTGTGCAGTAGTTCCTGAGATACAGTTGCCACAAAATTTTGTCACACACACACACAGACATTTTCTAAAAATTGTCAAATCGTGTTCTACAGCTCTCAAAATGTGTAAATCCATCAAAAACCCGAGGTCGAAAATTTTTACGAATCCAATACTTTCTTCTATTGAATATAAAAGAAAGTAAAAAAGATTTATTACAAAAAGTGAGAAAAATCATACTATTAATGCATGACTGGGTACTAATTACATAAATCATACAATGAATATTACTTATATTATTTCTTAAGAACAATATGAACACATTTTGAATATTAATTATATATATTGCGTATATATATCTTTAATACGCATATGATTTATGTCCATACGAATAGTTATTTAATAACATTAAAAATCTTTAATATTCGTCTGATTTGCTGCTTGTTTATGAGTATCAGGGCCTGACTATCACACGTGCACCTGGGGCTCGTGCCCTGGGCACGAAATTTCTGAGGGGCACAAAATTTTACTAACTGTTAAAATATATGGTCTAAATCTTCCTTTTTCTTTTCTTTTCTTTTTTTTTTTTTTTTTTTTTTTTTTTTTTGTGTTCTCGCTCAACTGTGTTTCACTTACAGGAATAAAATTTTAAAATAAAGTTTGTCGTTAGAATGACTGGGGGTAATTTTATTTGTCTTCAGATCCCAAAACAGAGGCAGATAATTTTTTTTGACCAAATAACTCTTTTCGATCTGTTTTTTCACCGTCTATAAATTGTAGTACATCAATAACTTTTTTTGGGGGGGAGGGGGCACGAAAAATTTAAAAGTGCCCTTGGCATGAAAAGTTGTTAGTCGGGCCCTGCTGAGTATTAAAAATTCTTCTGTGAATTCAATTGATTCTTTGATCAGTATACTTCGATCTTTCCTGTGTTCTTCCATTCAAGATGCTTTCTAGGAAAAATTCGTCTTATTTAGAATGGAAAATAATGACCGGTCGAGAAATTTTGCGAATTTTAGTATAGTGGAAAAGACATATAACCGATATTAGCGGCGTATAAACGAAGAATTTTTGCATTAAAATGAATAGGAATTAATCGGTACTTCACTAAAAGGACGTATAAATGTAAAATACGTATAAACGGCGCTTTACTGTATTTGAAAGTGTTTTGTAATTTATGTGGGGCAAGTGATTTTCTTTAATGTTAAAAATATTTAACTGAATTTAGTGATTCAAGAAATACAAAATAGAATTTTTGAGATTTAGCCCCGCTTCATAACACTTTTAATGCTGGCGATTTTAGAGTATTGTATCTTTTCAAATGAACTCGAGGAGATCAATGTCCGTATTTGTATACAACAAACTCTGTATTGTTTTTACACGGAGAAAAAAAAAATAAGCCTTTCTCTGCTTTAAAAAGCTCGTTGACTTACATATAATATTCGCCCTTTTGCTTTCATACTTCAGTGAAGATATTCACTTTTATATCTTCTAGTTATAACTAAAGGGGTCAAGTTTGGTGTCAAAAATAGGCTTTCTTAGAAAGTTAACCTTTCGTCCTTTTCGAAATCTGTGAAGTCTGACCACTGGTCTGTTTCTTCACTAATTTCCAGCCATAAATAATGTAATAGTGAAAAACAAATATGGGGCAAGAGTGGTTTCATTTTTAATGAGCATACAGTCGCATATAAACCAAATTCATTTTATTCCAGCTCTGTTATTTGGATTTTCAGCATTAAGGTGTCCACATTATGGTAAAGGTAAGTTCATAATTTTTATGTTTTAAGAAATGGAAGTGAGTTTTTTTGTAAAGAAATTATTTTTTTCGTTGAATAGGTTATTTGATTTTGCATGTACAATATTTTAGTTAATTTCATATAAATAACAGAGTTTATTATTATTAAGATTTAGTTAGTTATCTGTATAATGTTTCTCTAGCATGATCCAGTTACGATTAAATTTTGTAGATATGATACGATAGCACAAATTCACCAAAATCGCCGCTAGTTTATTTGTTGATTGAATAATGCCTAAATATCCCAAATTAATTATTGTTATTATTATTATTATTTAACTTTACTTGAATTCTATCTCGATAATAGAAAATACCTTAATTTTTTTCGATATGAATTTATTATGATTTATATTATTATTGATATTGTTTTTATTTATTTATCTATTTATTTACTGGTATAAAACCCCGTCAAAAATGACGGAATGTGAAATCAATTAAGACAGTAAATCAACGAAGGCTTTTCCTGCTTCGCTGGTCACTAGATTTAAATTAAACTCTTTTCTATATCGCTTCATAATAAATAAATATTTATATTTGAATCCCAGTTGTATATGAATAACAATATACGTAGTGTACATAATATTTTCTTGCACGTTATTAGGTTGATTTCTTTAGAAATCGACCTATTGCAATCCGCGATTGTAATGATCGATAGATGGCGCTTTCTCAACACTGCAGTTGTTAGTAAACATAGCCACGTGTGTTCCATTAGTGTTCTTTTTGTTATTCTACTTAATATTCGTACTATAATTTCTCCGCCATTACATTATGGAAAATTGATTGCTTTTGGAAAAAATACTTCAGTTTATTCAAAGTTCGATCGGAAGTAGATTTTTAACTGAAGTTGAACAGATATTAATTTCAAATCATCTGATTAATTCTTTACTTCCATTAGCCGAAGCAACTGAAATTTTAAATTTGTCATTTGGAAATAAATGGAAGCTCAATTCTGGATTTCTTGATCCTTTGGAGTTAGATTGTAGCACACAACAGTATGTGTTATCTTTTTTACCGTATTTATTCATTTTTATTCAATAAATATATGTGAAACTAAATATCGGCAAGCAATGGCGGCTGTATGGAATTCGAATTAAACCATGTTTATTGTAATTTCACCTTAACCCACCAGAGGGCGAGCATTTCATTACAATCGCGGATCACTTCGTTTATCTATCTATGTATATATATATATATATATATATATATATAATGAAAATTTTGTCATCACGATAACTCGCGAAATAATACTCGAAATCGAACCAAATTTGGACAGTGAACTAATCTTATAAATATCTTGGATGAGTTCGTTAACCAAGTTGCTCCGACGTTTTGTTTTCAAGTGGCAGCCACTTGAAAATTTCAAACGGACATTGTAAAAAGCATATTTAAAGCAAGATTTCCTTGAATTTTAATGTAAATACAGGCCACATAAGGGTCTCAATGAAGTTTATTAAAGAAGTTTATCCGCCATTTTTAATAAAGTGGCAGATATTTTAAGTTAAGCGGGACCACTTGAAATCAGGCTACCACTTGGAAATTTAAAAATCTCTATAACTTCCGAAATAGTACTCAAATCGAACCAAATTTAGACAGTGTCTTAAATTATCTTATAAATATTTTAGATGAGTTTATTAATCAATTTGCTCCGCCATTTTGTTTTCAAGTGGAGACCACTTGAAAATTTCAAATTCAAATTGTAAAAAGCTTATTCCAAATTTGTTTGAAATTTGATGTAAATTTAGACCACATAAGAGTCTCAATGATGTTTATTAATGAAATTTATCCGTCATTTTTAATAAAGTGGTAGATAAGTTAAGTGGGGCCACTTAAAATCACGCTACCACTTGAAAATTTAAAATCACAATAACTTCTGAAATAATACTCTAAATCGAACCAAATTTGGACAGTGTCTTAACTTATCTTATAAATAAGTTAGATGAATTTGTTAACCAAGTTGCTCCGCCATTTTGTCTTCAAGTGGAGACCACTTGAAAATTTCAAATTCAAATTGTAAAAAGCGTATTACGATTTTTTTTTTTTTTTAATTTTGATGTGTACACAGATTACACAAGTATCTCAAATAACTTTATTAATGAACTTTATATGCCATTTTTAATAAAGTGGCGGATATCTTAAGTTAAGCGGGACCACTTGAAATCAGGCCACCACTTGAAAATTTAAAACCATGATAATTTCCGAAATAATACTTTAAATGGAACCAAATTTGAACAGTGTCTTAACTTATCTTATAATTATCTTAGATGAGTTTGTTAACCAAGTTGCTCCGCCATTTTGTTTTCAAGTGCAGACCACTTGAAAATTTCAAATTTAAATTGTAAAAAGCGTATTCCGAAATTGTTTTAATTTTGATGTAAATACAGACCACATAAGGATCTTAATGAAGTTTATTGATAAACTATATCCGCCATTTTTAATAAAGTGGCAGATATCTTAAGTTAAGCGGGGCCACTTGAAATCAGGCTCCTACGTGAAAATTTAAAATCACGATAACTTCTGAAAAAATACTCCAATTCGAACCAAATTTTGACAGTGATATTATCATATAATTATCTTGAATGTTTTCACTGGGCAACTTGTCCCGACGTCTTGTTTCTAAGTTCCAGACACTTGAAATCATACTGCCACTTGAAAATATGCCATCACGATAACTTTTAAAATACTATACTGATTCAAATAAAAGTTGGAGAGTAAACTTATTGTTCAAATATCTAGGATAATTTCACTTGGTGACTTGATCCGCAATTTTATTTCTAAGTGGCGGCCACTTGAAAATTTGTTATTATGGTAAATTTAGTAATACAGAATCAATTCGCATCAAATTTGGGTAGTGAATTTATCATTGAAATATCTCAGATAAGTTCGCTGGGCATCTCACTCCAATTTTTTTTACAAGTGGTGCCACCTAAAAATTTCTTATGACGATAATTTTTGAAATACTGATTTAATTTAAACTAGAACGGGACAATGAACTTATCGTACAAATATACTGGATGATCTCGATGGGCAAGTTGTTTTGCCATTTTGTTTCCAAGTCGCAGCCACTTAGACTGCCACTTGAAAATTTGCCATAAGAATAACTTTTGAAACACGGCACTGATTTAAACCACAGTTGGACAGTGAACCTATGCTTCAAATATCTTGGATGTGTTTGTTTGGCAACTTGTTCCACTGTATTGTTTCCAAGTGGCGGCCATCTGAAAATTTGTTATCATGGTGACTTTAGAAATAATCAATTCAAATCAAAGTTGAAAAATGGATTTATCATTCAAACAACAAAAATTTAGAAAATTCACGTAACTCGTGAACCAATCACGTTATTGCGTCCAACTTTGGTATATCGTTAAAAGTATTTTCTCGCCAAAAGTCGCCAAAAAAGTCGCCATAGGGGAAAAGTCGCCAAATTTGGCGCCAAATCCATTATCTGCGTTACTGGATCTTTTAAATGCGTTTTTAAGGAAAAATTAGGCTATTTTAATTCTAAAACAAACTAGAAATGCAGAAAACTAACATTTTAGCAGCTTACTAAGCCTCTTTGAAAGTATTTCTACAAAAAAATTATTTTCAAATTTGCAACGATATCTTGGATGAGAAACTTTCTCTGCCATTTTGGTCGAAGTGGCAGCCACTTAATTTTTCAACACGATGACTTTTGAGATTTTGAATTAATTCGAACTATATATGTACAGTAGACTTATCTCACAAATACATTTCATATATTTGTCAACTTAACCCAACATTTTGTTTCCAAGAGCCGGCCACTTGAAAATTTTAAATGAACATAAAAATGTATTTATGAACGGATTTGCTTAAAACTCCATATATGCATAGCCTACATCAATATTTCTACCAAGTTAATTAATAATTTGTAGCCGCCATTTTGAAACAAAATGACGGCTACTTGATAAGGAAAAAGAAATCAACCTACCCTTCCGAAAAAGCCGGAAGGACTTGTTTTCTATATTTATTTGATTTATTCGATCAACTATAAAATGACAGCAATTTCAAGCCAAATTTAATATTACAGTATACTATTATCGGCTACATCTAACGCATGAGACAATTAAATTTTTGTAGTTATAATAGTAATTGAGTTAGTTAACAGTAGTAGTTGGTATGTTGAAAAATAAATAAATAAGTAATTAAATATGTAAATGGGATCATAATACAGTCTTAATATAGCTCCCCTTGTCGACTTTTAAATTTTTATCGCCATTTTAGACCAAAATACATAATTTATGCGATTATTTTTTCTGTTTCTTTCTTTTCTTTTCCCTTTCCTTTTCTGTTTTTCAATATTTTATTAATTTACTTATATTTTTGATGCGCTACTTGGCTTAAAGTGACTTTCACAAAAGCAGAGTTCTTAGCGAAAAATGTCCGACCTATTTCAGCATCAAAATTTTAAAATATTACCCAGGATTATCAGTGAATAGGTTTTCATGCCAAGCACGATTCATCTGTGTCAAGAACATACTATTTAACCCTTTATCTACTGCATTATGATGTATTGCAGTTTTTTTCGTGCAACATTTTATTTTATTTTCTTTCTTTCTTTCTTTCTTTCTTTCTTTTTTTTTTTTTTTTTTTTTTTTTTTGAGTCACTGCATCGAAAATTAAGGGATATACATAAATAAAATACTCATCTTTGGGAATTTTAATCCGTTAGAGCTAATTAATTAATTTGGTACTTTAAAGTACCGTCAGTACACGGAGGGTAAAAAGACCGTAATAATAATAATGCAAATTTTCAAAATGCAATAAGACCGTATGACTTTTTTTAACGCAGTTTTAACTCTGAAAAATGTTAATAACCAGCGAACACTAATATGTTACAGCACAAAAAAATTTATTTTTGAAAATTATAAATTTTTAAAAATTTACTTACTTTTCTTACACATAAAAACAGGTTTTACACATAAACTTAAATTTGATGATATTCAAAGAAACAATTTTTCTTTTCATTAATACACAAAAATACATTACACGTGCATTTTGAGTGAGGTTTCGATTGAATGTTTTTTAAAGCACAAAATTCACAACAACCCCGATTCGAAACAGAAGTTGGCCAATGGCATCCACGATTTTCTCAGCGGATATCTTTACAAACAGACATGTTCCCTTTCCTACTCTTGTTTGCACAGAAAACTTGCTCATTGCCATTAGATTTGGGTCTTCCTTTTCGTTTAGGTTGTGATTTTGATTTTGTAAGCAGTCCTTTGGTTGTGCAACGCCTATATTCCAAAGAAGATATGTTTTCACGCAACTCTTTATATGCTATATATGCAGCTAAATGTTCAAATGTGGTATCCACAAACTCAGATTTTTATGGGTAAAATGGGAACTTCGGTCTGGACATTTTTTTTTTTTTTTTTTTCATTGCCTATTCACTCTTGATTTACTGCATCCTGTGGTAGGAAGTACTGTATTTTCTGAACATGAACTACTGAACCCTGGGTCTTGTCCAGTCTCCTGATCGTCTTCTTCAGAATCTGACGAAAATTCTAGCGGATTATTTGCTGAGACTTCTTCATCTGAAGAATCATCTGTTAGTGCACAACTGCTTTCAGATGGTAGGCTCTGTAATAAATACAAAGCCTCGTGAAGTCTGAGCTTCATTTTTCCAGACATTATAAGAAGAGGAAAAAAAATAATAGCATCTTGAAAACCTTCTATTATTGTTAAATCTCAGTTACACACAAAGAAATTAAAATACTGTCAATTTTTGAATAAAGAATAGATATTTCATTTAAGTGTGGCAAAAAAAAGCAAGCTCAGATTCAAATTTCAAAACTTTTCGAAAACGTTATTAAAAAAAAAAAAAAAAAAAAAAAAAAAAAAAAATCTGTAAAAAAAAAAAGTTAAATAAATAAGTTAAACTAAAAAGAAATGCCAAAAAAGCATCATAACTCTATTACAGTTTAGTAATGACGCTACAAGACAATGAAATACAATAACAAACTACACGGACGAAAAGTAAACACGAAGTGCTTTCTCTAACATCCAGTGTACTGGGGGTACTTATAAGTACCACAAATTTATTCAACTGTAAAATCAATTATATACACTGTTCACTTAAAATAGTCAAATCGTTTCCTAAGGTCTTAACTAACATGTAAAAAAAAAATAAAGAACTTAACTTTTGACTTTAACTACTTTTGCGGAACAAAAATAACAATCTTGGTAATCCGATCAAAATGGTAGCTGAAAACGCAACTTCAGTTTTAAAACTATTTGCCTTCCCAGCTAAAATACTCATCATAGAACCCGTGCTGCCATGTATCCTGGAAGAATGGTATCAAAAGAATGTTCTTGCTAAGTACCATCAAAATATTCGTAAAAATGGTTATTCTATGTAATTTTGAAGTGGGTGGTACTTATAAGTACCGTCAGTAGATAAAGGGTTTTAAACAAAACAGAAAAGAAAAAAAATCTAAAATTGAAGTCTCTATATATTAAAAAAAAAGTTACTGTCACTGGCGTCAAATTTTTTTGTCTGCGACAGCAACTTCTAGCGGAGGGCAGGGTCCTTCGCGTCATGAGAGGTATCAATGTTTTCCGAATACTCCAAGGAAGACATTTCAGCTGCTTAGAAATTTCTATCATTTTAATTAAAGAAGTTATTAACTAAAAACGACAAGTTTATGAAGGTACTTTATTTGCCATTTTGAAGAAAGTTTCTCGCAGTGACGTTGTTCTTCTGTCATGAAGTCATTTTACACGGGAAAATTAAAATCGATTTAACGCCGCACCAGTACTGCGCTATGGGTAATTGGTGACGGTCTGGGACTAGAGATGTTCCGGTCACATGCCATCACAATTTTGATCCTTCCCGGAAAGCCCCCCCCCCCCCGCTTTGGTGATCCCCAGAGGTATAGTGTGGGTGGGAACTTGGAGGACTTTGCGATAACGACATATATTATGTGCACCAGCCACGATTAGTGTGCACGACGGTCTTTGGCCGGCCCAAGTATCGAATCGGCAATCTTCCAATTACGTGCTTGGCGCTTTACAGACTAGGGTACCGCGACCTGAAACCATGGATGTAAAAAAGAAAGAAAATAAATATCAACTTTTTTTCTCGACTTTTAGAAAATTGATTTTCTTACACGGGAAAATTAAAATATGATCCAGGGTTGTAGGTAGGTAAATAATTAGGTTGTGTTTGACGTCGCACCATTACTGCGCTAAGGATAATTGGCGACGGTCTGGGATGCACCCCTACGGATGTTTTGGAGACATGCCACCACAATTTTGGTCCTACACGAAGGGGATGGTCCCCCGCTTCAGTGGCCCCCAGAAGTATAATTTTGATGGGAACACAGAGGATATTTTGCCATGACATATTTTACGTGCACCAGCCACCATTAGTGTACACGACGGTCTTTGGCCGGCTGGAGAAGCGAACCCGCCATCTTCCAATTACGAAGGAGTACCGAGGTCCGGATCTAAGGTTGTAAAAAATAAATAAAAAGGGTCATATACTAAAGCTGTAATGCAAAATGGTCTAGATATTATGAATTTCTTTCTATTAAAAAATGTATAAATATTCATTTCAATTTGACATTGAATATGAGGATTTCCGTAATAATTTTCTGCTTTTGTCTTGTAATATGCACTATTAATATTCCTTTTCAGTGAAAGAAAAGAGCGAATAGGCGGGCAGAGCTCTGCATGTGTTAGTTAGTAAAGTGAGTCGGGGGGGGGGCGAAGCCTCTCTCGGGGGTTGGTGAGCGGAGCGAGCAGGGGGCAGAGCCCCCTAGTGTCTTAAAAAACGGTTATTGTTGTTTTTTTACTCCATTTTCATATTTTCCTTTATATATATATATATATATATATATATATACACACACACACACATATATATATATATATATATATGCATGAGCAAATTTAATATTTTTTAATTTTTAATTTTTCGCGTGAAAGCATTATTTAATCTTATGAAAAAATAAATAAACAAATAAATAAATAAATGGTAATTTTTTTTTTATTTTTTTTTTTTTTTTTTTTTTGGCAACAATCATAAATTTAAATATCCAATTTTGAAGTCATTTTCATATTTTAATTAATTTTAAAAAAACTAATCAAGACTTCGTTACAAATAAGGTACCAAATGAAAGGAGCGAATTTTCTGAATCCATCCGGCTAAACAACTTATCGATCGGACAATTAGATTTTTTAAAATTAACTAAAGTATGAAAATTGGATTAAAATTAACTAAAGTATGAAACTTGGATGGCAACTTTCTATACAGATGAGTACGAACCGGAATCGTCATCTCTCTTGCAAATTATATATATAGATTTTTAACCCTTTTTAACAATGTTTAAGAGTGATTATGAGTTGGATTAGCCCATCTGTCTCTGTTTCTGTATGCTTGACTCTTCGTCTGTCTGTCCGCATTTTAACTTCCGTAAATATACATCGAATTTCTTTAAATTGGTATATATAATGTTTACGATGCAATGCCCCCTATCGAAAATGGAGTAAATACTATTTCTGGTTTGTGTACAGGAACACTCGAAGCTATCTCAAAGTATTGCGTTGTATGGGATATAGTTCTTAAACCGCATTTTAGTAGCTTTATTTTGCACAGATTATAATGAAATTGACACATATTATCCATATATGCGAAAAAAAGAAGAAAGAAATCGATAAATACAGTGTTATTAGCATTAAAATGTACAGGTTCACTCGAAAAGATTCACAAAAATTAAGGGCTATAACCGGAAATAGCTGAAAAAGGATTTTTAGTTTTTAACACTTTCCAACAATGTTTAAGAACGATTATGAATTCAGTTAGTATACAAGTTTGCCTTTTTGTCTGTCTGACTCTCCGTCTGTCTGTTCGTCTTTCTGCGTTCTAATTACCGTAAATATTCAAGGAATTTTTTGAAAGTGATATATATTATTTGAGTTTACTATGGGATATTCCCTATTAATTCCGCCATGAATTTAAATAAATTACATAAAAGATATTGTTAAAATCTTACATTAATATGTGCTAAAAGCTGGTGTACAAAAATGAAAAAACTAAGCATACAACATAAACTACAGAAACACGCAGAAATTGTTTTGAGGAAACTTTTAAGCACGTCTCTACATAAGGTAAAACACTTCTTGTTGCCACAAGTGTAATGTGAAAGCAAAACGTACTGTGGCGGCGGGAAAGCAATACTAATACATACATAATCATAAAGTCGATTGATATAGTATTAATAACATTTAAAATAAATGAATATCAGTTTCTAAAAAGACTTAGCCGTTTTATGATTATCAAAATGTATTCTTCATATTTTTAAAAATCGAAATTGAAAATTGAGATAGTAGGTTATTAAAAATATTTTGGCGATATATTTGTTGTCAATATATGCGATTTTGTTTATGACTTGACGACAGTTATCGCTTTCTTGCCTTGCTGGTTTGAAACCGAGTTATGACTATCTCAAATTTAATGCACTTGTAACTTTTAAATTAATTAAAAGTCGTGTATTCTAATAAAATGTCGCCCCCTTTACTCTAATTTGCACTCTCTCACTTTTCAGTGTTCTAAATTAATTTTTAATTCAAATATTCCGAATAATATGCCAGATCTATATTACTCTTATCAAGGTATTGCATACATACCCTATATACGCATGCCAGTGTAGAAGTTTAATTACTAAAATATTTTATTTAATGATTTCTAATGTTCTTTCAGATTCTAATCATCTTCACAGTGTTTACATTACTATCCACTCACGTAATATGTTCATCAAATTATGCTCCCACAACACGACCAGTAACTTCTGGTTACTGGAACGGGAGAACATCCTATTCGCATGTCAAAGGATATCACCAATACAATCAAAGGCAAGATATCCGTTATGGTCCACCCCCTCTCGGACCGCAATTGCCAGATCCATTAACTCAAAAAGTTGATGCCGGTGGATTTCAGCCTTCTGCATCAAATCTCAAGTATTTCAATGGACAGACGTCTAATACACCAGCTTGTGCGAGAAAACGGGATTATTGTCTTCACGACCATGATTATCCAATGTGAGTCAATTATGTTTTCGAACTCTCATTTTTAATCTGCTTTAAGTGTTTCGTTCTTTTATTAACTTATTTATTTTCTGTTTAGATATTTTTGTTCATGAATTTATCAACCGTGAATATTCATTTTAAGTAGGTTGGAGTGTAAAGGTTGATTATATTTTTATATATCAACTATGTGAAAAATGCCGGAGCCGGGAATCGAACCCAGGTCTTTCGCTCAGTGGAAGAGCATCCGCACGTTAAGCGGAAGACCCAGGTTCGATTCCCGGCTCTGGTATTTTTCACATAGTTGGTATGTAAAAATATAAACTACTTAAAATTGATTATTTATTTTCTTTTTATTAAATTTTAATTATTAAAGTGTTTTTACTTTTTTATATATTCAACAGAAAATGTATTGGATTCATAAAATTTTTCAACTTCCTGTTTTCGATGGATTTACACGTTTTGAGAGGTCCAGAACACGATTTAATCATTTTTAGAAAAATTCTGTCTGTGTGTGACAAAATTTTTGTTCCAACCGTGTCTCAGGAACTACTGCATAGAATGGTATAATTATACGTAGTTGCACCATGATATATGAGATAGCCATTATGAAAACGAATACTCATTCCGTTTGGATGTATATCGGCCTACAGGTGGCACGGCTATTACTTCCCTCCTGTGATTTTCCACATGACTTCATCTTAGCATCTATTGATTAAAATTGCATCAAATTCTACATGTAAAATCTTTACTCTGAGAAGCTATATAACTTTTTTGCGTATTAAACTATAAACAGCGCTTTTAAAAAGAATGATATAGAAGAAGGTTATGTGATGGCTTCAACGTACTAATTTTTTAATATAAATTGATCATAGTGGTCAATTGATTGATTAAATAGTACTATGGCAGTTTTCCACTTACGAATGTTGAACTAATAGACTGATTAACATATTAAAATACTGTAAAACTGCGCAACATTAATGCTGGATAATATAAGGACCCTGCATAATTTTGAAGGGTCCTTAATATGATAACGATGTACGTGGCCATTAATGACAATAGGAAAAAACTTCTACAATGTGAAATGTTCTTTTTGTTGGGTATTTGATTACCACATCGTAATTCTTTTATGTTTATGTTTTTATTATGTAATTTTTTTTTTTTTTTTTAAATTATCAAAGATCAATCTAAATGCAACAAATATAAACTTTGTACATTGCAAGAGAGTTTTTTTTTTTTTTTTTTTAATATGCCCAGGCACATTCTTTTAGAATGTTTGATATATATATTAAAAAAAAAAAAATCCAAAGAAACTATTGCTTTTTAGTGAATTCCAAAGAGGTTAAAAGATTTCTAACCTCTTTGGTAAATTCAGAACCGTTTTCATATTTTTGGAAATGGGCAGGCAGATGGATTTGCTAAGGTGATCTCTTATGGCCCAGCATGATTCTCTTCTGCCTTTGTGTAATATTAAAAGAATTATTTACAATAAAATGAAAGACTGCAGGAAATTATTTTATGTTGAAGCAAATATGGATAAGAGTTGGAGTATCTTGCTCAACTAAAGTAATAAAATTTCCAGCTCCTTGCCTTGGTCCGTTGGAGTTTCTTGCTTTTATATGACAACTGGACATCATTATTTACAAAACGTTTACATCGGATTGGCATCTTCAAGGACTCAGCTTGTTGCTTTCTGTGCCATCAGGGTGATATGGATTGTGACCATCTTAGAAACCGTCATATTGTTTTTGAATTTTATTACCGACAACTCTATGTGGGCTAATTTTTACTCTTGGTTTTTTTACTTTCTCATCATTTTACTGGTCTGTTCATCGACTGATGGCAGAAATGCCGCAGACGGGCGTAGATTAAAAAAAAAATTTTTTTTTAGCCCACAGGTATGTCGTGCACCACTACTATAAACTGTGCTTTTGAGATATTTCGTAGTTCAAGAACAAATTCTCATTATTTTCTTACATGATTTCTCATATTCCATAACTCTATGACAATTTTACTAAAACTGTTATTGGAAACATTTACTTTAATTTGAAACATTTTTATAATAGGTTATATAACTTTAGTAATTTATGTATGAATGATATTATTTACCCCATGAATGTTACATTCTTTTCCCTGATCTTATTTTAGGGATATGGTTAAAAACGTCATTCAGAGATATCGTAATGACATTTATAGAATGTACCACGAGATGCAACCTCTTCCTTATGACGTAAGCAGAGGAAATGCCAGTTTCAGATACAATTTTCCAAATGACCATGGAGCTTGGGCTTGTGAGACTGACATCTTTACCATGAGGATCGGATGGGCTCGAAACTGGGCTGGACGATGGAAGGTTGTGTTAAACACTGATCAGTTTCCGCAGGCTGTTCGATTAGAGCACTGCAAGTAAGTCATTGCTTTATTTTAAATTCAAGTAAAATTCACTTCATTTTCAACACTTTCCGACAAAGCAGAAAAGGATTTAGCAAATTCGGTTTGTCTGTCTGTTTGCGTTTTCATTCCTGTAAATATTTTCAAATGCCTGAAACTAAATACTCTATTCATGATCTTTATAATATGTTTCCTACTGAAAATAGTATAAATAGCACAATTAGTTTGCTTAAAGGGATTAATATACTCTATAATAAAAAAAGTGACGCACCAAGAAGGAGTAATGCAAACTGGACAAAAATTGACATACATACAGGTTTTGATGGAATCAAGCACCAATTCATCATTATCGTCGATCCTACGTGCAACTGGTATTTCAGTGACTTCAAATACCCTTAATAGGCGGTTCAGTGGGGTTGAGCTCAGTCCTCGGATCTCTCTTCCACTGAGGACGTTTGGAGCATCATAAAAAGGGTCCTACAACCAGCTCGGGATTTTACCAATCTAACGCAACAGCTGGACAGAATTTGGCACGATACTTCACAGGAGCACATCTGCCAAACTCTATCAATTAATACCAAGCCGAATAACTGCGTACATAAGGGCCAGAAGTGGACCAACGCGTTATTGACTTGTTTACTTTGTGAGGCCCTTTCTGTTGATTAAATCATTCAAATTTTCTGAAGCTGTAATCAATTGTTTTTCTCCACATGTACATCACATCTACCAATTTTTGTCCCATTCGGACCACCCATTCCAGCCCATCTACCAATTTTTGTCTCCACTTCTTCATGGTGCGTCGTTTTTTTTTTGTTTTTTTTTTTTGTTATAGAGTGTAATTAATAAAAGAATTAATCCATACCTCTACGGTATACGAGGGTAACTCTAAAATTTTTGAGACAGAGGCAGTCGATAGCTGCTAAAAGAAAATTATTGGTAAATATTTTAGATCTCTTTTATGGTCGCAGACCATAATTTGTGACAACAATTGCAATATAGTTGTCGCAGAATAAATTTTGAAAGAAAGGAAAATGAAGTTGAGACAAGAGCATTATGACGCTATGATTTTCAATGATTTTTAAGTGGGATTTTATTAAAAAAAAAAGAAAAACAGAAAAAAAGCGATTTCAAAGTTTACATTTACCATACGGAAAAGAAGCTCCATCTCGTGCCACTGTATTCAGAGGGTTTACAGAATTTCTCAGAAGTTGAAGCTTTTTTTCTGGGTTAAGAATACACTAGAAGACCTTTGTCAACTATAGTCTCAGAAAATGTGTCAACCATACAAAAAAATTTTAGTCGTATAATCTTACCAAATGAAATAGAAAGAATTAAACATTGGATCCGCAGCTGTACATAAAATTATTCAAGAAGAATGCAGAGGGAATAATTAGAGTTTGTCGTTAAGTTCCCCCATAATTTAAGAGAACCCCAAAAAGGGACTATGTCAGAATCTGTAAAGAAATCTTAAAATAAGTCAGTGATAGTGAACACCGCCTTATTTTAATAATCATTACCGATAATGAAATATACATACTTTTTTTTTTTTTTTTTTTTTTTATGTTCTAACATGTCAATAAAGTAAAGTATGGGTCTTTGAAGATGATCCGCAGACCAACAATGGTGAAAAGCCAACAATAGATGAAAAAAACTAATGTATGCCAACCTTTTCATAAATACAGGACTGATGAAAGCCATCAACAGAGATGAGATTTTTTAGCTTTTCAGCTGATTTCAGCTTTTTTGCAAATTTAGTTTTTTTCCAGCTTTTTTTCAGTTTTCTCATGTTTCTTATGTGCATTTGTTTCCTCAACTAACCAAATAAAATTTGATTGAATACTAAAACATAATCATTTTTTTATATTTTATAGACTGAAACAAAAAACATGTTTATTACTTTAATATAACAGAATTTGTCATCAAAATTCGAGCATTTCATTTCAGTGTCTTGCCTTTGCGTATAATTTCAGCTTTTTTGTCTTTTTACTAATCTCATCCCTGCATAAAGCTGGTGGGACAGAAGACAGTTACAGTTAACTAGTACACCACTAAGTGTCTTCCAGAAATTCTCCAAGAGGTGAATATAAGAGGACTCTCATGCTATTCCATGATAATGCATCTTCTCTCAAGACAAAGATTAACCCCTTCCACTCCAGGGACGTACGTGCGTACGTCCAGGGCCTGATTAAGGGGGAAGCTCGCTCATACCGGAATATTTTTACAATTATTTTATACTTCATGTCATAGAAATTCCACGCTTTGACGAGGAAATATTTTTTATAAAAAATGAACGGTGTAAAACAATCCAATTTACTCACATTTATTAGACACCAGAATTCTTTTAAAATAATTTTTAATAAAAATTTTCTGTTTATTATAGGAGGAAAGTATTTGTTAAAAAATAACGGTGTAAGTATAAATAATGTGTCAAGAGCGAGCTTCCCCCTTAATCAGGCCCTGCGTACGTCCTAATGTTAATGGCCATTAATACCATGGACGTACGTGCATTTGTCCAAAGAATGTATACGATACAATAAGCCCAACGTTGTTGAGGTATCAGAGAGAGTTATTTTATTTGTCATATGGTATTTTGAAATTGTATTTTCATTACTGATAACTAGATAGCGTTAGTAGTCTCGGTGACCTATTAGTTTTGGCTACGCCAGTGTTCTCGAGGCTGCGGTTGTGCAGGGCCTGATTAAGGGGGAAGCTCGCTCATACCGGAATATTTTTACAATTATTTTATACTTCATGTCATAGAAATTCCACGCTTTGACGAGGAAATATTTTTTATAAAAAATGAACGGTGTAAAACAGTCCAATTTACTCACATTTATTAGACACCAGAATTCTTTTAAAATAATTTTTAATAAAAATTTTCTGTTTATTATAGGAGGAAAGTATTTGTTAAAAAATAACGGTGTAAGTATAAATAATGTGTCAAGAGCGAGCTTCCCCCTTAATCAGGCCCTGCGGTTGTGTGCAATTTTCGCTCCTCAATTTTGTGTGTTTTGCCGGTGTTTGAAACTGTGAAAAATGTCTGATTCTAGTGATTCGGATAGTGATTATATCCCCGATTATGACGAACTTGAAGATTCCAATGATGACTTTACTACAGGTGGAGACGGCGAAAGCGATGTCAGTGATGATGAGCCACTTACAGCGGTCATTACTATAAATAATTGAAATACTTTGATATGTATTCATATTTACTACCTTCATTAATTAAATATATTTACGTCACAAGAAAATGCACATTGTTACTTCGTTATGTATTGCATTATTTTAAAATTATAATCTGGTATTACACATATTTATACTACAGCTAGCCTGGAGCGGAAGGGGTTAACAGTAGAATTTCTTGAACAAAAACACATCAAAGTGACAGAACATCAACTCTGTTCCCCTGACTTTGCTATGTGTGACTTTTAGCTTTTATTTAATCCGAAGAAAAGTTTACATAGTCGTTGTGTTCATTCCGATTATGAGATTTATGAGGCTATACAGGCATATTTTTCACCGATTCCAAGAGATAGATGGATTGAAATAACTCATTTTTACCGTTAGTAGTATCTCAGAAATTTCAGAGTGACCCTAGTGCCTCGTGTGTGTGTTTCCATATATATATATATATATATATGTGTGTGTGTGTGTGTGTGTGTGTGTGTGTGTGGAAAGTTCTGTGGAAAACTCTGTGGAAAGTAATTCCTTAGACAGTCAACAGATGGCGCTGTTTCGGATTTATCCAGGGAACGATCTGACAAGCGGAAGAGTTAGTTAGCATCCGGCTACAATGGAGAGCAGTTGAGACCGTCAGCGCGAAGGCTGATGTGGTCATTTTCTTCTAATTAGAGCTTGAAACGCTCTGAGTAGTTGGGTAGAGCCATGGAGGGCTCATTACTTCATTTTCACTGTTTGATAGGACGCGTAGGTGCTTAAATGTTGCTTTGTGATAGTCATTTAATGAAGTGAACTTCTTAGTTCTGAGTGTTAAGCTACGGAACCAGTTGTTGGTTAATAATGAGGATCTGCTCTTATAATAATATTTATGTGTAATTTGTGTTTTGTGTATCTTCAAATAAATGTGACGCTATTTAATTTGAATCCCATCCTTGACCCCACCTCTAGACACCCAGTCAAGATCCTACATATATATATATATATATATATTAGAACCTTGAATAAGTTCTCGCTGATTCGTAACAGATGGCATTGCCAGGACTACGTGCATGTAATTTTAGAAGGTAACACATCTACAAAAAAGTAATCGGTAAGTTTGAACTTCACTGTATGTTAGTGGGCCACAGTGTAAACAATTTTTTTTTCTTTTTTTTCCCCCTTAGTTCTAAAAATGTCGAGTTTTGTGCCAAGTAAAGAGTATTTTCGGGGAATTTTATGGCTCTACTTTATTCAAAAGAAATCTGCAGCTGAAGTACACAGAATTCGTAATGAGATATGCAGTGGCCATGCTCTGTCGGAAAAGACTGGTTTCGATGCTTCAAATATAATGATTTTGACCTTGGAGACAAAGAATGCTTTGGTGGCTCCGAAAAATCTTGAAAATGCAGAATTGTTGGAATTACTTAATGATGACCCATATCAGACACTAGCTGCACTTGCAAAATCATTAAGAATAGGTGAATTCGAAACTGATTACAAAAGTTTCGAAACATTTGAAAGCATTTCGAAATCTTAAAATAAATCAGTGATGGTGATCACCGCATTATTTTAATAATCATTACCGATAATGAAATATACATACTTTTTTTTTTTTTTATGTTCTAACATGTCAAGAAAGTAAAGTATGGGTCTTTGGAGATGATCCGCAAACCAACAATGGTGGAAAGCCAACAATAAATGAAAAAAACTAATGTATGTAAATATTTTCATAAATACAGGACTGATCAAAACCATCAACAGAGATGAGATTTTTTAGCTTTTCAGCTGATTTCAGCTTTTTTGCAAATTTAGTTTTCCAGCTTTTCTTCAATTTTCTCATGTTTCTTCAAGCACCCTGAAGCAAGGACATTAGTTACCGTAAAAAAAAAAAAAAAAAAAAAAAAGCGGGAACTTATTCAAGGTCTTACTATATTACGAATATTATACATTTTAATATTGTTACATAGCACAAAATATAATTTTCCCAATAAAAGAGGCCTGTCCATCAGAAAAATTAACTTTTATCCTTTAAAATATGCTCTATGGATAAAAAATGATATACTTCATGGTAGTAAATAGTTTAAGAAGCGATGGAATGTAAAACAATTGTCCCATTGATAGCATTTCATTGTACCAAGTATAGGTAATCATTTGAAGTAATACTGAAAACATGAAATTTTTTTGTAAAAAGGATCATTTTTATAAAACGAAATTTTTTGAAAGGGGCCGTTTTTATTAATTTGAATTTTGTGAAGGGACTCATTTTATGAAATGAAATTTCGAGAAGGGGCTGCAAAAAGGTCGCAGTTTTCGCCTAGATCGACCCCTGATTAATTGCTATAATTTTGTCGTAAATAAATAATTTATTAAACTTGCCGTAATAAACATTTATAAATTTATAGTTTAAAAATATCGCTTGTAATTTGCATTTTATTTATTACAGATATGAAAATAGATCCTGTCAGATGATGCCGCCTTGTGTCCGTTCCTCTTGTTTGCAACGATACACTGCAGTTCAGTTGCTGAGCACCGATCCTGAAAGTCCAGATCTCAGTCCATCTGTAGATACGTTTCTTTTACCAGGAGGTTGCTCCTGTTACATTGAATTCCTCTAAAAAGAAAACATTGCTTCTAAATTGCAACAGAGACAGAATTTTCTTGCGAACCACATTCTTATGTGAAATGCAGTACAGTACAAAAGGACTCTGTCTTAAAGAAATTGTTGAAAGAATTTATTAGACTGTGCAAAATATTTATAAACATTATAATATAAATAAGAAAAAGAAACCTTTGCAAGTGGGCCACATATTGTGCCATAGAAATTGTCTAAACTGATTAAAAATAAATCACATTAAAAAAAAAAAAAAAAAAAAAAAAAAAGAAAGGAAGGAAGGAATACCGTTACCGTATTTTCTTGCGTATAATCCGCAAATCAGATAAATCCGTTTTACACCAGAAAGTTTGTTGACAAACAACTGTATATTTGTAAAAGACAAAAACCTCGTTTAAAAATAACTTTATATCTTAATTAAAATTTCCGGTGTGAAACCGATTTAGCAGACTAAACACCATCATAAAATCTTCAAAATTAATATAATTTTTATGTATACATATATATTTCTGTAATTTAAAATTACTTTAATGGTAATTTAGAATGTCAATTTCATTCATTTTTTATAAAAAATATTCTTTATAAATAGATATGGTTTATTTTGTAAATAATAATGCTCAATGAAATTTGAATTTTTGTAATGTAAAATAATTAATATTATAAAAAGGAGAAGATTTAAATAAAATTTATGAATATATCGTTTTTCACAATCATGCGCATGTCATTGCTTTAAAAAAAAAGAAAAAAAAAACCTACCTTAATGAAAAGTTGACCAACTGTAAACGCAATACAACAAGACTTTTTCTATTTTTTATAACAGATAAATACATATTTTTCTTTTTTTAACATAAAAAATAAAAATAAAGTAAAATAAAACTTTGCTCAAGTTTCAATTTTAGGTCTCTTATTAATTACACATGTCTGCATCAAAAATTTGTTTTAATAATTTCGGCTGACCTTTATATATTTTTTGGTCAGCTGAAACCGAAACTAAAGCCAGTTTTTTCTCTATCACAGACAGATTTTTGTCAATACAGGGTGCCTACCGAAACAACTTTTTCCACGATTCTACCATCAATATAATTACATGGAAACTTTTATAGTACGTTTTCATGATTAACTAGAGGCCCCGTGCTGCTCCGCAGCATTAGGATAGACTATGAATGAGAGGGTGTAATTATTACATAAAATCATTTTACAGTACTTCCTTCCAGACAATATTAGCTGTGCGTAAGAAAAATCTTGAAAAAATTGAATGTAAAGTTGATTGTGCACGCATAACTTTCCTCAAACTCAACGAATTTAAGCAGTTAATAGCTCAAAAGAAAGAGCTTGATCCACTGAGTGTTTTTAGACTTGTGTCAACAGCCTACGTCAATTAGAACTCTAGTTATAGAGGTTTGAGTGAAGGAAAATCTTGAAAAAATTGAATGTAAAGTTGATTGTGCACGCATAACTTTCCTCAAACTCAACGAATTTAAGCAGTTAATGGCTCAAAAGAAAGAGCTTGATCCACTGAGTGTTCTGAGAGTGAAACGATCAAGATCCATTTATTAGAAGAGGAGCTATGAGAATTCGAATTGCTTGAGTGAATGTGTCCCATAAGAAATGTACAGGGAAGAATCGCGTTTGAGTATAACTTGAGTAAGGTGGGAGTTGAGTAAATTTCAATGATTGATGACACATCTGTGTCTAAATACCTTTCATTAAAAAAAAAAAAAAAAAATGAAGGAAATCGGCCAGATAGAACAGCCAGACGGACTGACTTTAATTTTCATAATTTTTTTTAATATATAAGATTGCACAGGTCGACGATGAAATCTTTTTCTTCAAGATGATTTATTTTTCTAAGGTATTTTTGGATGCTGATTATGGAAAAACTATTTAAAAATTTCCATCACGTACAGTTTTGACAACAAATGAGATTGTTTGAGCTTACTGTTCCACTTCTTTAACTCCTAACTATGTTACTTCCTGGAAAATCTGGGTGATGTGAGTGAAGACTTATGGTGTTATTACACGGTATTCCTTGAAGCAGCAAAAATTGCCGCAACAAAAGGTCATCGTACCTCCCTCCTTCACGACGTAATGCTGTGGTTGCTATAGTCTCTGCAGCACGAAAAGGAAGGAGGAGAAGAGACGTAACTGTCAATGAAACCGTGACGTCATTTTGAGACCATTTCATTAACTGCTAGAAGCGACATCACTTGCTTTCGGGCGATAAAATTGCTGCAATAGGAAAAAGTTGCTTGTTTCGAGCATACATTGGAAAACCACAGCGTAGTACTGTAACGCCGGTAGATTCAAGCAACTTTTGACGCTCGTGTAATAGGAACATAAGGAAACCTATTTCATCAAGACATCGGAAAAATGAGGAGGAGGTATCAGGGACGATAGAGTGTCAACATGTTAGCAGATTTTTGTTGAATACAGAGTAGAGAATAGCCCCCTCCAGAAGATCCTCAAGCCAAGCTCAAGGTAAAGAGCTCTAAAGGGAGATTTGATTTGAAGAAACACTTTTAAAAGATAATGTGTAAATGATATCCTATTTTAATGTATTTTATACATTAATTGTTCCGATTTTGTTATTGAATTCTTCCGATCTTCATCCTTACTTTGTGAAAATTCCTTACGTGATACGCAGAAAAGGCAATCGTTTCTGAATTCAGCGTATCAAAATTCACAACAACATTCACCCAACACAGTGAAAAAAAAAATTGAAAAATTCGATTTCGCTGACCTGTGTTATAATTAATCACGGAAACATACTAGAAACTGCCAAAAATGAAGAAATTGTGTCAGTAGACACCCTGTATCGACAAAAACCTATACGTGATATATAGAGAAAGACTATAGCTTCATTGTCGGTTCCAACACACCAAAAAACATATGTATCAGCTAAAACTGTCAAATCAAATTTTGCCAAGATTATTTTTGTAGACCTGTGTTATCAAGTGCATAATAGTTGGTCTACTACACTGTATCTATTTGATATTTGATTTATCTATGCATTTGGACATTTTCAAATTTAGACATTTCGTCATATATCTAGAAAAATTCTTTAGGAATTATCCTGAAACTTTTTGATCATAAAGAACATGTTATACCTCATAAATTTCAGCAAAAATTGTGTCCTGAAGAGGGAAAGGGGACCAGTAAAAAATTAAACGAAAATCAAAATGTTTTGGATCACCCTGTAAAAAGTAATGCATGAAATGAGTTTTGGCTGTAGCATGTGATTATGAGGATTTTTCTCACTATCTGTATAAATATTTATGAAGATACCACATATATTCAGGAAATATAACGGATTTTTTAAAAAATTGCAAAAAAAATCCACTTTTTAAATTAACACGTACGGTGTTAGACCCAGTGCAAAGCCATTTTTAGGAAATTTGGCATACTACATTAGACACAGCATACTGCAACCAAAATGCAAAAAGGTTAAATATCTAGCGAAATATGAGCATTTTTACTAAATTTTTTACTACGCATGCGCTAGCTTTTAAAAAATTTCATTTGCATAATTTAATAGCCAAAAGTATGGAGTAACTTATATGAAAACCTCAAACAAATATCGTGTGAATTAAAAAAGTTATGAGCGATAGAATGAACAGAATTTGAGTTCTTCTCAAAAAAAAAAAAAAAAAAAAAAAAAAGGGAAGATGATAGCGGGTTTTATCAATATTTATTTACAATCAGTGAACACTGTATTACCATTGGGCATTGATTGAATCGAAATGAAAATGTGAATAAAACCCCTTATAGTTTAGCTTTTATTTTGTGAGAACTGAAATTCTGTTCATTCTATCGCTCATAACTTTTTGAATTTACACGATATTTGTTTGGGGTTTTCATATAAGTTACTCGATACTTTTGGCTATTAAATTATGCAAATGAAATTTTTTAATAGCTTGTGCATGCGTAGTTAAAAATTGTTTAGTAAAAATGCTCAAATTTCGTAAGATATTTAACATTTTAGCATTCTGACTACAGTATACTGGGCATAATGTATGTATTTATTGAAATTTATTTTTCCGACTGAGTGAAAATAATGCCTGGACCGGGAGTCGAAGCCCAGATCTTTGACTTACAAGGTCAAGGCTTTACTAATTGAGCTATCCAGGCCGACAACCGGTGGACATTACTCACTAAGTCAACCTTTAGGCAGAAACATCTGGTCTATCAAGTAGATAGCTCGACAGAAATAAGCCGCAGGTAAAGGAAAACACCATTAAACAAATAGCTATCTACATGATAGACCAGATGTTTCTGCCTAAAGGTTGTCTGAGTGAGTAATGTTCACCGGTTGTCGGCCTGGATAGCTCAATTGGTAGAGCCTTGACCTTGTAAGTCAAAGATCTGGGGTACGACTCCCGGTCCAGGCATTATTTTCACCCAGTCGGAAAAATAAATTTCAATAAATATGATTTTCTTCCCAATCAGTTGATTGTGTGATTTTAATATATTGTATAAAGTATGTATATTAAATTTTCTAAAAATGGCTTTGCACTGGGTCTAATACCCTACGTGTTATAATTATAAAAGTGGAAATGTTTTTTGCATTTAAAAAAAAAAGTTATATCGCCATGAATATATGTAGTAGTCTCATCAAATTTTACACAGATAAGGAAGAAACATCTCATAATGACATACTACAGCCAAAACGCATTTAAAGCATTTATTTTTACAGGGTGATTCAAAACAGTTTGACTTTTTTTTTACTGGTCCCCATTTCTTCTCCAGAACACATCTTTTGCTGAAATATATGAGATATAGCATGTTCTTTACACTAGTAAAGTTTTAAGGTGATCCCTAAAGAACTTTCCCAGATATTTGACTAGACGTTTAAATTCGAAAGCGTCCAAATACTTATTGGTACACTGTTAAAAATTTCTGTAAATTTAATGTAAATATTTATCCAGAGTCTCTGTAAATTTGCAGTAATTCTTAGTTAAAAGTGAATAATCGAGATTCTCAATCTTTATTTTGTATTTTTACCTAATTTTATTATTTAATTTTTTTAATTAAAATTAAAAAATGACTGTTTCTACTTTAGAAAAAGCATTCCAAGTCCGAAATATATTCTCAAAAATAATTAATTTAATTAATATTAGTTATTAAAATGAATGTATAAAATAAGTTTTTTAACCTCTCCGTTTATTTTTCTCTGTAATTTTAAGTAAGACTTAAGATAATAATAGATTACACAGAGTTTTCTGTTGATATTTTTAACAGTGTAGATAAGTGTATTTAAGTTATATATATTATTAGAAGTTCAAATTATTTAATATTTATTTAGTTAAAAAAATATTATTTTAACTAACATTATGCATTTTATTATTTAATTACATACGTAAACATCACTATTTATTATTTTCTTGAGAAGTATTAAATTTCTCTGATAAAAAAAAAAAAAAAAAGGAAAAAAGAAGAAAAAAAAATTGTAATTTTTTTACAACTTGTTAACGTTTTCACTAAATTATTTATTTGTAGTTTACTAGCATTATGTTAATTTAAATGATAGGGAAAAATACACAACTGCATGCTAGAAATATTTATTGTTAAATTTTTGTTACAACTGTTCTTGAAAAAATGGTTCTAGGTCGTACCATTAATGGTAATACAATTCTTCTATAGTCAACAAATTCATTGACGGTTTCTTTGATTCTCCGGCAGATAGCTTACTTGACGTTTGTTTAAATATCTGTATTCAGGATCTCGATAAGGTCTCTCACCTTGGTTTTTGTCAGACAAATAGCGTCTAACATTTAAGGCTTGTTTATATTCCTCCACATCTCTTCTGTTACGTTCTTGAGGATTTTGTAAGACATCCCTGTAAGGCAATAAAAAAATTATGAATGCAGAGCAAGAACAAAAACAAATAAATGAAATTTCTAAACATCAACAAAAGAGCGAAAATTATTGAGGACTCGACAGGTTGTTTTGTAATCTGAGCAAATAGTACAGAATGGCCCTAATTAAGCTAACAGTGCTTACATTTTTCTGCCCATACAACATACTAGATTCCAGAGACGTCTCAAGCATATCGCAATGTCTCATTTTTATCACATCTCAGTGCGTCTTAAAACAAACATCTCTGAGATATCACGGTTGATTGTCTCTGAGATGTACTATTTGAAACATTCGAGAGACCAAACTGCGATGTACGCGATGTACTGGAGATGTAATATGTGATGTTACAAAGTTGAGACATTTCCACATCACTAGAACATATCTGAGATGTTCCAGAGATGTAACAGAACATCTATGCAACATCGCAATGTCACAGTGCGATGTTCTTAAGACGTTCCAGAGATGTAAGTGTGCTGTACGGGTAGTGCGATCTTATTGTAAGAATGGCCCCAAATTGTCCAGGAGGATTAAACAAGACGGTGGACATAAGATTCCGAAAAAATAAAAATAAAAATAATAAAAAATAACAATTAAATAAATTCCAAAAATTACCTATAGGAGAGTATGTGACACTGTTTTTGTAAGTACGGACTGATTGACGACTCGACAGGTTATAATAGCAGGAGACTTGGCGTTGGAATATTAAACCAGGAATAAACTACTACGTCAGAAACGCCAAAGAAAAATTATTGAGGTGCATACAGCTGTTTCGGTAGCCTAAAGCGTACCGTCATCAGTGCAAAAAGAATTCAGAATCTGGAGAAGTGCTCATATATATAGGAGAGGGACCGGATTTAGTTCAACCAATAGGATTACGGAAGAGGTGGGGAGTGTGGCCAATAGGAATTAAGGAATGTGTAGCTGTGTAAACTGTAGAAAAATTAAGGAAATGTGGACTGAATGTAAAATTTCCAACAATCAGACAAATAGGGAACAGCGAAATCACAATTTACAAGGTTTTTAAAATTTTTATAAATATGAAAAGCTTCAAAGAAATCGAGTTCATGAATGGATTTAGGTCTGCAAATTATTTTAGCTGAATTAAATTTGAAATTATGATTTTCCTCCCAGCAATGTTTAGAAATAGCCGATTTATTGGTTTCTTGTTTGCGGACGTAATTCATATGTTCTTTTAGACGAAATTTAAGACTGCGTTTAGTTTGGCCAATATATGATAAACCACACTGACAGGAAATACTATAAATGCCCCAAGAATTATGCATATCAATAGGATCTTTTAACTGAGAAAAGGTGAGTTTATTGGAAGGCGAAAATATTATTTTAAAATCATATTGTTTGAGAATTTTAGCTATGGTTTGCCTGGTTTTAGAAAAATAGGGTAAAACAATACTGATATTAGATGTGACTGATTTAGTAGACGAAATACGAGGGAGTTGTAATTTTTGGATAGCTTTGTCTATAATGGAAGGGTCATAACCTCTGTCAATTGCGATGGCTTTCAGGTATTTAATTTCAGATTTCAATAAAATAGGATTTGAACAAATATTAAGGGCACGGTTTACAAAAGTATAGAAAGCAGCCATTTTTTGGTTAGGTGGGTGACATGAACGCGCATGGGGAGGAAGGGAGACTGCAAAATTTTTACGATAGACAGTGGTAAAAAACAATACATCGAAAGTGTTACCGAATTAATTAATGATGGCCCATACATTCCTCTGCCACGTGACCCCTCTCCTCAAGAATTAAATAAAATTAAATCTGCTATAAAATCTTGCCCCTTGTTATTGAACTCGACTAAATCCCATCTTATCCCTTCTATTGCTAATTGTGCCAGATTTTATGCTTTACCAAAAGTTCACAAACCCAATATTCCATTTCGTCCAATAGTCTCTAATATCGGTACTGCTTCCTATAATCTAGCTAAATTTCTCACCACAATTTTTGCTCCACTTCTTGCTGCTAATAGTTATACTGTTAAGAATTCTATAAATTTTGCAAAAAATATTCAAAACTGCCCTCACACTAATCTCACTATGGTTTCTTTCGATGTAAAATCTCTTTTCACTAATGTTCCAATAAGTGGCGCCCTCTGCTGTCTCGAAAATAGATTAAAAGAGTTTCATTTCACCTCTTTCGAAATACAAGAATTAATTTCTCTTACCCGCATTTGTTTATCACAAACCACTTTTTCTTTCCAAAATAAATTCTATCGTCAGTCTGAAGGTTTAGCCATGGGTTCCCCTCTCTCCCCAATTCTCGCAGATATTTACATGCACTATTTCGAAAGCAAGCTTTTTAAGAAAATATCTTTTCCTTTTTGGACCCGTTACGTTGACGACACCTTCACACTCATCGACATATCTCATCACAATATTGACCATGTCTTAGATACCTTAAATTCAATTGACAGTAATATCCAGTTTACATATGAAATAGAAAACAATGGCTCCCTTCCATTTCTTGATACCCTCGTCTCTCGCACTGTAAATGGATTTTCAACCACTGTCTATCGTAAAAATTTTGCAGTCTCCCTTCCTCCCCATGCGCGTTCATGTCACCCACCTAACCAAAAAATGGCTGCTTTCTATACTTTTGTAAACCGTGCCCTTAATATTTGTTCAAATCCTATTTTATTGAAATCTGAAATTAAATACCTGAAAGCCATCGCAATTGACAGAGGTTATGACCCTTCCATTATAGACAAAGCTATCCAAAAATTACAACTCCCTCGTATTTCGTCTACTAAATCAGTCACATCTAATATCAGTATTGTTTTACCCTATTTTTCTAAAACCAGTCAAACCATAGCTAAAATTCTCAAACAATATGATTTTAAAATAATATTTTCGCCTTCCAATAAACTCACCTTTTCTCAGTTAAAAGATCCTATTGATATGCATAATTCTTGGGGCATTTATAGTATTTCCTGTCAGTGTGGTTTATCATATATTGGCCAAACTAAACGCAGTCTTAAATTTCGTCTAAAAGAACATATGAATTACGTCCGCAAACAAGAAACCAATAAATCGGCTATTTCTAAACATTGCTGGGAGGAAAATCATAATTTCAAATTTAATTCAGCTAAAATAATTTGCAGACCTAAATCCATTCATGAACTCGATTTCTTTGAAGCTTTTCATATTTATAAAAATTTTAAAAACCTTGTAAATTGTGATTTCGCTGTTCCCTATTTGTCTGATTGTTGGAAATTTTACATTCAGTCCACATTTCCTTAATTTTTCTACAGTTTACACAGCTACACATTCCTTAATTCCTATTGGCCACACTCCCCACCTCTTCCGTAATCCTATTGGTTGAACTAAATCCGGTCCCTCTCCTATATATATGAGCACTTCTCCAGATTCTGAATTCTTTTTGCACTGATGACGGTACGCTTTAGGCTACCGAAACAGCTGTATGCACCTCAATAATTTTTCTTTGGCGTTTCTGACGTAGTAGTTTATTCCTTGACTCGACAGGTTGTTCTGTAATCTGAGCAAATAGTACAGAGTGGCCCTAATTAAGCTAATAGTGCTTACAATTTTCTGCCCATACAGCATATTAGGTTCCAGAGACGTCACAAGTGCATCGCAATGTCTCATTTTTATCACATCTCAGTGCGTCTTAAAACAAACATCTCTGAAATATCACAGTTGATTGTCTATGAGATGTACTATCTGAGACTTTTGAGAGCCAAAACTACGATGTCTGTGATGTACTGGAGATGCAGTATGCGATGTCACAAAGTTGAGACATTTCCCCATCCCTGGAGCATATCTGGGATGTTCCAGAGATGTAGCAGAAAATCTATGCAACATCGCAATGTCACAGTGCGATGTTCTTGCGACGTTCCAGAGATGTAAGTGTGCTGTACGGGTAGTGCGATCTTATTGTAAGAATGGCCCCAAACTGTCCAGGAGGATTAAACAAGACGGGGGACATAAGATTCCAAAAAAAACAAAAAAATAAAAATAAAATAAATAAAAAATAACAATTAAACAAATTAAAAAATTTACCTATAGGAGAGTATGTGACACTGTTTTTCTAAGTAAAGTGTTTCTCGCAGATAAATTAGTGCAGTGTCTTCAACTTCAAAATTATAAATAGGACAAAAGCAGTGCATAGAAAAAAGAGCATAATCATCATTTTTAAATTATAAATTGCACAAAACGGTTTATTTAGAAAACGACGCCACATATTCCCCTAGCGATACATTTTGGAACTTTAATTATACATATATATATTCGGAATCATTCATATCCCCCCCTCCTATCTTGTTTAATCTTTCTACAAACTCTAGTGGAATTCTTGGAATTAAATCGCACTACAGAACACTAGAAGTTTAATTACACCCACCCTGTATTTTACACTCATGTTTGTGAAAATTGCAACACCAAGAAGGAATGCTAATATAAGAATGATATTTATTGGGCACATACATTATAGTAGGAAGAGCAATTTACTAAATTTTCAGGAAGTTTTGAGCAATATATCCTGAGGAAACAGTACATAAAGCAGCGACTTCTGGGATTAATAACTACACTTATCTGCCTAGGCATTGAATCGAACAGCAATTGAAGGACATATTCGGGTACAGCACTTCATGAAGCTTCAACACAATGCCACAGTTCATAGATCGTAGTTATTGCTGAGTGTGGCGGGCCACTCGCTTTTCAACGATCAAACAGACATTTTCATTAGTGCGAGATCAGGAGAACGCGCTGGCCGGAGCAATGGTTGAACACATTCTCTATCAAGGAAGGTCCTGACAATACAGACAACTTGCGGTCGTGCATTATCCTGTGTAAATGTTGTGCTACGGAAGCCTAGAATATAGGGCAGAGGAGCAGGCCTTAACTCACCAGAAATTTAATGGCCGCTACTCAGAGTGTCGGGAATGCGAACAAGAAGTAATCGAGACGTATATCCAATGGGATACCATATCATCACTGCAGGTGATGGACAATGTGACGATGTCGAATCCCAGCTGACAATGTGCATTATTCACAATGCTGTTAAATACGGATGAGGCAATCTTGATGCCGTAAACAGGATTGTGATTTGTCTGAAAAGCGACTTCACGCTATTCCTGCTTCCAGGTTCATCGTTGATCACATATTAAAGGCGAATATATCAATGATGCAGTTTTGAGGGTAATCAAAATTTTGGTTCCGCATACTAGGTCACCACCTGGAGTGATGGTATGCGGTATCATTGGATACACGTCTCGATCAACTGTTGTTTTCATTCCTGCCACTCTGAATATCAGCCATTACATTTCTGACGAGTGGCCCGTCGCTCTGCCCTATATTCAAGGCCTCCGATCAATGCTTTTTTCTATAGATTTTTAAACTTTTTTTTTACAAAGTGCTCACGAAATGCTCTAAAAAATCACGAATTTTTAACCGATTAAAAAAATTAAAATAAAAATTTTCTAAAAGTAGTGAATGTGAGTGAACAATCCAAAAATTCCTAAATACGGTTGGAAAATAGAGATTTTAAAGAAAAATAACATTTAAATGTATTCAATGTATTCATTTAAATGAATACATTGGCCCTGCGTTAATATTTTATAATTTGCGAACAGGCATTTTTTAACCTGAATATTACAAATTTTACTGAAAAATATTTAATTAAATTCAATGTCGGAATTTTTGTTTTATTATTATTTATTATTATTATTATTATTGTTATTTTCTTTTTAAATATAAAGTTAATTTTTTACTTCATTACTTTAAAAATGTACTTTTTATAAAACTATGTAAATGACGATTTTTCTAAAAAATACATATGTGAGATGAACAATGAAAAGCTGATTACTTACTTATAATCGCCATTGCGGTAATTCTGTTCCTTATCCGCAAAAGCAACAGAAGAAACCAATAAAAACAAAACAAAGAGTTGCAACTTCATTTTTCTTAAAGCCAGAAACTGTTATACACTTAGTTTCCTAAAGCACAAAAATCACAAAATAAAAATGTTAAGTATTTTATAAAATTGCGTATCGATAATCATTTTTAAGTATCTCTGCATAAACTAGTAGATATATATACGTATATTGTACCCTCAGTTGTAGGTTAACTATATACTAATATTATGCACTCTCATTATAGGCTCCAATGATTAAAATAAATAAAAAAATCTAGTATGTTGTGGCCATTTTCTTCTGCATTTTTCTACACTGAAAAAAAAAAAAAAAAATCTGGAGTGACTCCACTCGACTTTCCGAACATTGAGTAATAAAATTACCACTGAATCCGAACATTGAGTAACAGTTTTATAGATAAAGTAAAGAAAGAGGAGTTGTTAAACAAACAAAAGAGAGAAAACCATAATAGAGTGTTTGAGTATTTTTCTCCATAAATTACACGATGTTTTATTTAACGCTACTGAACTTTGAGCCCATAGATCATAATGATAAAGAATATTTCGTTGTGTCCCTGTAAAAACCTATAAATGCTAGATTCATCAAAATAATTATAGTGATTTATAATATCCATATAAATTTTCAGCTCAATTGAATAAGGCGTTTAGATGCTATCGCACTTTTAAAAATTTGGTCCCATAGGCCATAACGATAAAGGATTTTTCTTTGTGTCCCTGTAAAAAAACTGTAAGTGCTAAATTCACCAAAATCTATACAGTTGGTGCAACTGTGACCTAGAACATGAGTACAAATTTTTTGCTCACATTAATAAGGCGTTTAGACACTATCACACTTTTAAACATTTGGTCCCACAGGCCATAATGATAAAGAATTCTTCTTTGAGTCCCTGTAAAAAAACTATAAGTACTCGATTCTCCAAAATCAATACAGATTGAGTATCTGTGACCTATAATATGCGTATAAATTTTTTGCTCAATTGAATAAGGCGTTTAGATGCTATCGCACTTTTAAGATTTTGGCCCCATAGACCATAATGATAAAGAATTTTTATTTGTGTCCCTGTAAAAAAAACTATAAGTGCTAGATTCACCAAAATCAATAGGGTTCGTACTAAGGTGACTTACAATATACGTACCAACTTTCAGCTTATTCGAACAAAGCGTTTAGACGCTAGCGTGTTCACTCACAGACATACACACATACATACATATATCATCGTAAAAATAGTGAGGACGGACTCAGGGACCTCGAAACGTTTAGAAACATCAAAATCGCAAATTCGGATTTTTGACATGATTACAATACTTTCACTATAGTGTTCGGAAAGTAAAAAAAGTGACTGATATCTAGAAACTAAATTATGTGACTCTAGTAAAAATAGTCCCATGTATCCTTATAAATTCTAGTTTCTTTGCTGACGAATTCTAAAACCCCCTGTTAGAATTCTAGAGCGTTTTCTAGTATTATCGTGGGTCAATCTCATTTAAAAAATGTCTACAAATAAATGCGAAGTCAAGAGGCCAGCTTATAGTAACTATAATTTTATTTTATGACCCAATTCTAGAAAATCAAGCGAGAATTCTCGCAATACGAAAGATTCATAATATTGTTTCACCATCTAGAAAAACATAGACTAGAAACTCTCGAACATTTCGTCTATCCAAGTTATTTGTTTACCTTAAACGTATAACTCAAAAATCTATCATTCTAGCTTAGGAATTCAGAAAATGACCACTTATTCGTTCTAGATCAAGACGGTTTATAATTTTTCTCAGTGTACACAAATTCACGCATTGCAAATTACTTATTAATTTATTATTTATTAAAGATATTTTTCTGATAATGAGATTAAATATTATAGTGAGATTAAATAAATTATTTCAGCTCAAAAAAGTATCCTAGCCCTTATTCACACAAGTTTTTTCGGACAAAACCAAAAAAACTTGGATCCGTTCTGCCGGTGAATCGTTTTGTTCGAACCCGGCTTCTGCTTTTTACCAGATTTGACAGCATTAAGTAAAGGCCAAAATACTAACCATTATGATTTCACATGGGCTTCGTACTAGGAAATAATAAATAAACAAAGTATAAATTCCAAAACAGGAAAAAAAGTCTTACCTTTTATGATATCCAGAGAGTCTGGTCAGGTAGTATGGGATATTATTTGAAGGATGCCGCTTTTATAATAATGCTATCCCAGAAATTTTATTGTGTAGTTGACAATAATCATTAATTATTATATATTTTTTACTTGAAAGTAAAAAAAAATTGGGAAATTTTAAAGACTATTTCTTAAGCTGTATTATCACAAAGCAAATTTCAATACGCAAATTTTCCAATTAATATCATAATAGCAGATTTCATGTAACGTTTGAAATCTGTCATTTACGTTCAATAATGATTAAAATTATTCCTTATTGCACAATTATCAAATATATACTTACATAAACGATTGTATTATGAAAAGAATATGAGCTGTCATATTTACTTTCATTCACATAAAATGCTTTTTTTTTTACAAAATCATAAGTTAAAGAAATATTGCCGTGAAATTGAGGGCTTCGAAAATTACAAAAATTTCATTTCCGCTGTTAGACGTATTATTGATGGAGAAAGTAATTGATCTATGCAATTATTTATTCAGTTAATGTGACATTTGGTCAGATTAAAAAAAACTTTTCGTTGACAACTTGATTAATCCATAAATAGTCATTGTTCAGCATGAATGGATTTGGGGTATTTTAAATTTAGCTTGGAAGACAAAAATAAAATAAAATAAAATAAAATAAAATAAAATAAATAAATAAAATAAAATAAAAATTATTGATTGCAAAATATTTTGTCTTTGGTTTTATAGAAACAAATCTTAGAGACTGCAAAAATCCTGATAATAATTGTTATTATTACTAGTTGGGTCGATTTTTACACAAGTGTTTCGAAATTTATTTCTCAGTTCAAAATACTAAATATTGGTTTATATGATTTTTAAAACAAATATGTTTGTAGGTATGTTTATAACCGCTCTGGGAGCAACAAAAAATCTATATTGTTAAAAAAAAAAAAAAAAAAAAAAACATTCCCTACGTGAACGCTGTGGCTGTGAGGTAAAGCTCCGGGCTACGAACCTGAAGGTCTAACGTTCGAGCCCAGCCAGGGGAGATTCTTTAAAAATGGTTTTTGTTTAATTCTAAATTATTTTTATTAAAGAGGTAAATATTATGGTGTGTCACTCACACGATTTTTTCTTACCCTGCATTTTAATACTATAAAGATAGATATTTTGTGCTTTTTAGTTCACATTTCAATAAAAGCGTGTTCTTTAATTTTTTATAAGTATAATATTATTTTTAATGTATTTTTTACAAATTTGAAATCTTTAAATTGTGTTTTCTTAGTTTGTATTTTTTCATGTTTCATGATTTTCAAACTGCTAACATTTCTGCAGATATTTAAGAAAATAATTAATATTTTTCTTTTATTGGATGTTTAATAGAACCTACTTCTCGCCAGAAGAAAAAAAAAAAAAAAGTTACAGGAAATAAATGGCTTTGACCACTTTAGTGAAAATTAAAATCAAGGATTAGAAGTTATTTGTGTATAAAAATTAAACTAACTGGTTGTACCGTAATTTCTGGTAGATATCCCGCAGGTTATATAATCCAGTTTTGCACTAGAAATTTCAATTGATAAATAAATTTATATTTGTACGAGCTCTTCCTTCGAAAAAGTATAGATTTCTCTATTAAATAAATTTTCTGATGGAGAAATGACACATCTTACCTGCGGGTTATCTACCAGAAATTACGGTAATCAAGGGAAAAGCTTTCTTTTGTAACTTTGGCTTTGCGAAAATAAAAACATTACTGATAATAAACGATTTTAAATACCTTGGTGAAAATTAAGGATTATGAATTAGTTACAAACAGAAATCGATCTGATTGATTGTAATTTAACCCCTTAACGGTAGCATATTTTTCGAAGACACGCCCATAATATCCACATGTTTATCTATTTTTAAAAAAATAGATTGAAAATAAATATATGAATAATATATATATTTATTCTGTACATATTTTCAAATACATTATATATAGTTTGGCACTGGCTGGTGCTTTCATGTACTCTAAAATATTAAAGGTTAGTTGGGTTTTACGTCGCACTAGTGCTGCGCAGATGGGCAATTGGCGACGGTCTGGGACTCACCCCTAGAGGTGGTCCGGAGACATGCCATCGCAATTTTCATCCTCCACGGAAGGGATAAAATATTAAAGGAAAAATATACGTGGGGCGTGGTCACTGCCCGTGAATATCACGGGAGCGAGAAGGAAGGGGTTAAAGGAAGATTAATTTTCACTGATAACTTTTTCTTCGTTGCAAAGAAAATATTACAGACAACAGTTTTGACCATTTTCGGGGAAATTAAAGTTTAGATGTTTTCGTGCATTGAAATCTATGTTATGTGTTGTAATTTCCGGGAAGACTAGTTTTCACTCGTAACTTACTCTTCGCCAAAAGAAAAATATTACAGACAACAAACGACTTTGATCATCTCTTCAGAGCCAAGAATTTTGTCGATAAGAATCTATCTGAATGGAAAAACCATTTTACCAATTTTTACTTCCATTACCCTACTACCGTAGGTAATGGAAATATTGTATTCGCTCCAAAAATTCTATATCGAGTTTTCACCTGATTTACGCGTTTTAAAGCCTCCTGAGTCCAAAAAGGAAGTTTTCGGCAATTGGTCAGTGTGTGTGTATGCAGGGATATATGTGTGTATGTATGTGGGAAATCTTCTGGCTATCTATCTCAAAAACAAATACAGATAGAACTACGAAATTTCTGAATTGATACAGATCTGGTGTACAGATGAAATTTCCAAATTTTGGTGAAAATTGGAAAACCAGAAGTGCGTCATCGGAAACCGGAAGTAAGTCCATATCTCAAAAACAGCTCTAACGACTTTCTTCAAAATTGCTATATAAACACTCTATTAGATGTCCTTTCGAATGATATAGTCGGTTAGTTCAGAAAAATTGATAGGCGTCCTGTATAAATAGCTCAATTTCAGGTCTGGCAAGTGCGTTCCTTTAAAAACGGCTGTACAGATTTTTTTTTTTTTTTAATTCGTCTTATTAACTCCGTTTTAAATATCTTTTTGTATGTAATTATTTTTTTCTAATCAATCATTAAGTATGCCAAGTTTTGGTAAAATTTAGTATCTCATAAACGGCTCTAACGATTTTCTTTAAAATTGTTGCGTAAATCCATTTTAGACACCCTTTCCCATGTATTACGTAGTCATTACAAAAAAATAAACGGTCATCCTGTTTAGGTAGTTCAGTTTAGATCTCGGAAATTGGTGTTTAAAAAAAAATAACTCTATCATTTTCCCCCCTTATTTTTTAACTCGCTATGTAAACTCTGTTTTACATGTCTTTACACGTATATTAAGTTTCTGTTACTGGAAAATACTAAAAAAGGCATATGGTATCTCCAAAAAATGCATGTAATACGTGTAATAGTGTGTAATGGAAGTCGTGTGGTTGTTTCACACCAGTTTTTTTTTTTTTTTTTTTTTTTTTTTTTTTGCTAGGATTTTACCAATAGACCTTCTCCGTTTTTTGGTTTCTAGACTAAATCATCTATTGTGTTCTATTACATATGATTTCTGATCCTCCATTTCACTATGAATTTTCCCATTAGATACAAACATTTCCCTATGCAATACAAATATTAACATTACAATGTTACAGTGTTCCCTGCAGTGGACACACACAGGAGTGAGAAATTTTTAGAAATTCTTATCAGCCAAGGATTTGTTTTTACCAGCGAGTAATATACAGTCGGTAACAAAAGTGTCCGAACACTAGCAAAAGTTCCTATGTAAAAAAAGTACACTTCATATGGTTTTGTTAAATAAATCCTCATCGAATCCTGTGGTTAGTCAGTGTAAGAACATGATTCGATAAGGATTTATTTAACAAAACCGTATGAAGTGTACATTTTTTACATAGGAATTTTTGCTAGTGTTCGGGTACTTTTGTTACCGACTGTACGATACATAGACTATAACCTCTACAACAAAATATACGCAACTGTAAGGTAAATTACCCAATTAGTTGAATTTTTTCAAGTTCCCAAAGCATCATTTTTTAAAGTATAGAATAATAACAGCTAGAAGGGTAATAAAATTCTAGTAGTAAGAATTGTTTATTCAAATACTGTTCGTGCACTTGGGAAGAGTTTTTGGTTGTTTTACACAGCTACACTAAAAAACATAGCTACTAGCAAAAAACTACAAAACAGTAGTGTATACTGTTTTATATTTTTTTAATAGTTTAATTATACATTGAATATCGGCAACGAAACTACCAGTGGCGAAACGTCCATGGAAGCGATGGAAGCAGCGCTTCCCCTATTTAAGATTTTAAAAAAGTAATCAAGTAACGTCGCCTGGTCGAAAGACTGAATTGATTCTTCCTCTGCTTTCGGAAGCGCTTCGCTATGGCGCTTCTATAGTTTTCTAAACCACGCCTCGCCCTTGGAAACTGCCTGATGCAAATCCATTCGCCACTGGCGAGTAAATCAAGCATTTCCCCAACCTTGGTCATATGCATAAAGAATTTTATAAAGTCCCCATGCATAAAGGATTTTATAAAGTATCACGGATAAAGTCCTTTATGATGTACTTTTTCCGTGTATCCAGTTTAAACGCAGTTTGTGTAAGCATTATTCTATCCGCGTTTGTAATGATAACGATAGGTGGCGCTTTTCAAACTTTTGTTGTTAGTAAATATAATAGCCACGTGTGTTTATTATTGTTGTATTTGTGTTATTACTTAATATTCGTGCTATAATTTCTCCGCCATTAAATCATGGAAAATACATTGCCTTTGGAAAAAATATTTTAGTTTATTCAAAGTTCGATCGGAAATAAATGTTTAACTGAAGCTGAACAAATATTAGTTTCCAATATTCTTTACTTCCATTAGCCGAAGCAACTAAAATTTTAAATTTGTCATTTGGAAATAAATGGAAGCTTAATTCCGGATTTCTTGATCCTTTGGAGTTACACTGTGGCACACAGCAGTATGTGTTATCTTTTTTACCGCATTTATTCATTTTTATTCAATAAATATATGCGAAACTAAACATCGAATATACAGCAAGCATGGCGCCTCGACAAAAGCTATCCGTGGTATTGTTAATTTCACCTTAGCCCACCAGAAGGCGAGCATTTCATTACATTCGCGGATATTATTTATCAAATGAAATGGACAATATGCCTGTGACGTCACAGTAGGTAAAATCGACGAACACGTGGCCGATATTTTGTAAACAAATTATATACAAGATGCCGTTTTATTGTTACTCATAACATTTTCCAGTCTAAATATTTCTCCAGTGAAACTTAATAATTAGATATCTGTTCAAACAATAACAAAAGAAAAATGTAAACAACTGAATCGAATGGTAAATTTAAGACTATTCCATATCGTAAAAGTGCAGACCATTTTATGTACACGCACACACGCATATATAATGAATAAAAGATAATAAAAATTAAACGCGTCAAAAAATGCGTAAAAAGAAAATCAATCATCACATATGAATCTTGAAACTAATGTCAATGTTTAAAGTTTAAAACGAAAATAGCGAAGCCTTTTGCGAACAAAATTAAAGATTACAAAGAAATCACATTACAAATTAATAAATAGAAAAAAGATGTCATTGATTACATTGGATATAGACATCAAAGATTAAATAATTAGAATTTCAATCACTTTAATAAAGGAATTTATTAAATGGAACATCCATTTAAATTCGTTAACATCGCTACAGTTCATATGGCAACTTTTAATATTACATATGTTGATTAATATTAAAGTAAATTACAAAAACTGGATTAAAAACAAAACAAAGGTATTACTATCCGCGATTGTAATGAAATGCTCGCCCTCTGGTGGGCTAAGGTGAAATTACAATAAACTTGCTTTAATTCGGCTTTCATAAGCCGCCATTGCTGGCCGATGTTTAGTGTCATGTATGCAAGGTAGACCGAGAGACGATACGATTCGTTTTACATACACGCAAAGAACATTTATTAGCATTAAGATACACAGGCACAAACGAGCATAACAACAACTACACCGAACATGTACAATACGAAACTATGGAATTCAAAAAGGTAAACAAAGCACGTGCGCGTCACACAGCTTGGAAGGTTCTCTAATCTGGCTGTTGCCAGATACATAACAGTTCCTCCCCGACAAAATATAGAGTCACAGGTCGAGTCTCTTTGGAGGTCTCCTGATTCGGTTTGAGCGTCGGAGTGGCACATCAGTTTTTGGCTTTCCGGAAGCGTCTGGTACAGGCTTAGGTGGTATATCATCACTTGGAGTGGCAGGTACAGGTACATCTTTAGGTTCAGGGACAACTTCAGGTACAGGTGCAGGCGGTTCCGATTCAGCAATATCATCGGATACTGGCTCATCTGGAAAATTCAATTCTTTATCGTAAATTGGAATTTCAGTAGCAGCTTGGGATAATTCAATCGACTTCCCACATTTCCTTATTTGATCTACGTGTCTCTTCCAAATTTCATTTCCAACTTGTATGCTATAACTCAAAGTTCCATCTCGGTTGATAATTGTTCCAATTTTCCATTTGTTAGGTCCGGAATAATTTCTTACGGCTACTTTCTCCCCTTCCTGAAACTCACGCAAGATAGATTCTGTGTCAAGTCTCGAACTCTGTTTCTGAACAACTTTGTCTCTCAAATTTGGTTTAAAAAGATCAAGCCTAGTGCGAATACATCTCTTCAAAAACAAGGCACTCGGAGTTTCTCCCGTGAGAGAATGTGGAGTTATTCTATACTGTAATAAAAATCTTTGTAATTTCACATTTAGATCTCCAGAATCACCTCTACTCGATTTCAACGAAGCTTTGAATAACTGCACTATTCTTTCTGCCTGTCCGTTCGTAGCAGGATGGTACGGTGCTGAAGTTATATGTTTAATATTATTCAGTTTCAAAAAATGTCGAAATTCGTAACTAGTAAAACTTGCGCCGTTATCACTAACCAAAGTTAAGGGAATTCCATAATGAGCAAAAAGAATACGAAGATGATGAATTGTAAAACTAGCTGTAATATTTTTCATCGGAATGACTTCTATCCACTTCGAATATGCATCAGAGACTACAAAAAACCTTTTCCCCATAAAAGGACCAGCGTAGTCAACGTGTATCCTTTGCCAAGGTCCATTTGGCCATTCCCACGGATGTCGATTTATCCTTGCTGGTTCGTTCCTCGTTGCGATACAAGCTGAACAGTTCTGAACAAAATTGGCTATACTGGCATCAATACCTTGCCAATAGCAGTAGCTTCTAGCTATGGCCTTCATTTTGACAATTCCAGGATGTCCAACATGAAGTTCTTCCAAAACTTGATTCTGGTACTTTTCAGGAATGCATACTCTATGACCATACATTATGCAACCATTTTGCAATGAAAATTCAGATTCTCTACCTTTCCAAGGCACAGGTAATTCAGTTCCAGATTTTAAACTTTCATACAGTTCGAACAATTTCCTATCAGTTTTAGTAGCTCTGGCTATGTCAGTTGCTGTAACAGGCATTAATTCAATTTGCGAAATATTTGTCACGTCTGCTTCAGTCAAGTACTCACAGTCCTTGTCAACTGCTAGTGGTAACCGTGAAAGTGCATCGGCATTGCCATGATTGTTAGTTTTTCGATACTTGATTGTATAACTGAATGCTTGGAGAAAAAGTGCATAATGAACCATTCGTGTTGCTGATAGACATGGTAAACTACGATTAGGTGCGAAAATTGATACTAGGGGTTTATGATCGGTTACGAGATCAAAATGTCGACCAAATAAATATTGATAAAATCTCTTTACTCCCCATACGATACTCAATGCTTCCTTGTCTATCTGCGAATAATTACGTTCCGTTTTAGTCAATGACCTTGATGCAAACATTACTGGTTTTTCTGAACCATCTGGCATAATGTGACTTAAAACTGCTCCTATTCCAACTGGTGATGCATCAGTTTGTAATAAAAGAGGTAACTTAGGATCGTAATGGCATAAAATTCGGTCTGAAGCAATTTCTTGTTTCAATGCCTTTAAAGCTTTTTCACATTCTGCAGTCCACAAAAATTTAGTACCTTTCTGCAGTAAATTATTGAGAGGAGCGACACGAGTAGATAAGTTGGGAATAAATTTCCCGTAGTAATTGACTAAACCCAAAAAACTCTTCAAATCAGATACAGTTTTTGGAACTGGTACCTTCGTAATTGCATCGATTTTTTCTTGTGTTTTGTGGAGGCCGAATTTATCAATTGTATGACCACAATAATTCACAGATTTCTTAAAAAATTCACTTTTCCGCTTATTTACTCTGAGACCATATTCTTCTAGTCTCTGTAGTACTAATTCTAACCTTTCAAAATGCTCTTGATCATTTCTCCCCGTTACGGCAATATCGTCTAAAAATACGTGTACCCCCGCGATGCCTGATAAAACTTGTTCAATGGCTCTCTGCCACACTGCCGGAGCTAAGGCTATACCATAATTCATTCTCTTGTAACGGAACAAACCCTTGTGAGTATTGATCGTCAATAGATGTCGGTCCTGCTCATCAACTAACATTTGGAGGTATGCCTCAGATAAGTCGATTTTAGTAAAGAACTCCCCTCCTGACAGTTCAGCAAAAATGTCCTCGATACGGGGTAAAGGATACTGCTCAATTTTTAGTCCCGGGTTGATAGTCACCTTATAATCACCACAGATTCGTAGGTTCCTATTCTGTTTGATAACAGGAACAATTGGTGTAGCCCAATCACTATATGTCACCGGCTCAATGATGTCTTCTGCAACTAACCTATTAAGTTCAGTTTCTATTCTTTCTTTTAAAGCAAATGGTACTGGTCGAGGTTTAAAAAATACCGGTTTGTAATTAGGTTTCATTTGAAGACGGCAACAAAACTTTTCCAGTTTCCCGATACCCAGAGAAAAAAATTTCTCATACTTTTGAAGCAAGATATTTAATTTATTGGTTCGAGAATTACAATTTCCAACCCGAACTGCTTTAATTGAGCTCCAGTCTAATTGGAAATTTCTCAACCATTCACGACCAAAAACTGCGTTTACTTTTGCATGTACCAAATAAATAGTTTCTGTATTAATTTGATCTTTGTATTGAATTTGCACCACTGCTTGGCCAGCTGATGTTATCATAGAATTATCGAAATTCCTAAGCAATAATTTGGTAGGCTTAATGGCTACATCCGGACAAAGTTTCTTAAATTCATTCACATTCATACAACTAATAGCAGCTCCAGTATCTAATTCAAATAAACATTTATTCCCTTCAACAAAAATTTCTAATAAAATCTTATCCCTTGCATGTCGTGGTGATTTAACGCTATTAACTGGTACAGTTTCAGAACAAGATTCTATTTGTTTAACTGTTTCGTTACGTTTTGAGCGGCAGACTTTTGCCAAATGCCCGTTCTTTAAGCAATTCCTACACTGAGTGTTCTTGTGCTTACATTCGTGAGCTAAATGTTGAGTACTATCACATCTGTAACATTTCCGAGATTTATCAAACTTCTTTGTAGGTTCAGATTTCTTAAATTTAGAAAAATCTTTTTTGATAGTTTTATCTTGCGAACTATGTAATCTTTTTATCGATACCATTTGATTCTGAATTTCACACACATCTCTCTGAGCAGATTCCATTGCGAATGCAATGCTCTTAGCTTTTTCGTATGTTAACTTATCCTCTGCTAACAGCTTTTTCTGTATATTTTCGTTTTTGAGACCCATCACCAATTTATCCCGAAGCATCGTACTTAAATTGTTCCCAAAGTTACAGTGTACCGACAGTTTTTGTAATTCGGCACAATAATTTGCAATGGACTCACCTTCAAATTGCTTCCTCTTGTAGAAACGAAACCGTTCTGTCATCTCTAGTGGTTTAGGATTCAAATGTTCCGAAAGTAATTTTACGATATCTTGATAAGTCAATTCAGAAGGAATGTTCGGAGTGGCCAGATTCTTTAACAATTTATACGTTGTTGCTCCCATAAGGCTTAAAATAGCAGGGACTTTCATTTTATCTTCGATCCCATTAACAACGAAGTAAGATTCTAGACGTTCCACATAACTGGACCAGTCTTCCACAGACGCATCATAAGATTCAAAATTAATGTTCGAAGATCCCATCCTCGTCGCCAACTCTTTTGTCATGTATGCAAGGTAGACCGAGAGACGATACGATTCGTTTTACATACACGCAAAGAACATTTATTAGCATTAAGATACACAGGCACAAACGAGCATAACAACAACTACACCGAACATGTACAATACGAAACTATGGAATTCAAAAAGGTAAACAAAGCACGCGCGCGTCACACAGCTTGGAAGGTTCTCTAATCTGGCTGTTGCCAGATACATAACAGTTAGTTTCACATATATTTATTGAATAAAAATGAATAAATCCGGTAAAAAATATAACACATACTGTTGTGTGCTACAGTGTAACTCCAAAGGATCAAGAAATCCAGAATTAAGCTTCCATTTATTTCCAAATGGCAAATTTAAAATTTCAGTTGCTTCGTCTAATGGAAGTAAAGAATTAATCACATGATCTGAAACTAATATTTGTTCAGCTTCAGTTAAAAATCTACTTCCGATCGAACTTTGAATAAACTGAAATATTTTTTTCCAAAAGCAATAAATTTTCCTTGATGTAATGACGGAGAAATTATAATTACCCCCGAAACCGCCGACCAACCCGAAGGTTTATAGCCGGCCCGAAGGCCCAAGGACGGTCGGAAAAACGGAAAAATTATAGTACGAATATTAAATAGAATAACAAAAAGAACAATAATGAATACACGTGGCTATTATATTTACTAACAACTGCAGTTCAGATAGCGCCGTCTATCGATCATTACAAACGCGGATATCACTCTTACTTCAATTTCATGTAATCTGCAACTCTTATAAATAATATTGCAAAATAAAAATTTGCAGGCCACAATGCTTTGCTATGGTAGAGTTGAGGATTGTTTTCCAAAAACAGCTGATTTCCTATAGTCTCGAACTCAAAGGAGGAATATTGTCCATTTTCATTATTGAAAAAAAAAAAAAAAAATCGTGATTAACAAATAATGTATGGCAACATTAAAGGCAATTAAAATAAGAAGAGGTTTAATAAAATACATTAAATTAGAAATTCTGATTCACGTATTAAAATCTATTGTTATTTTTTAATGAATAGTTCAATACAAAATAGGTAATTTAATTTAAAAGTATGGCTTGTTCTCGATATAACGTTATTTATGAAACAGGCCGAGACCGCAGACAAAAGTTTTCCGGTGAAGTACACAGTTATCAAGATCCTGGTGTATTATTGGGATACTGGTTTGACGAACGGGCTAGAATAGAAGCTGAAACGGAAGAACTACTAGATAAGTATTGTAAAAAGCAACTACCTTTTCAAAAATTAGACAGATACGTAAATGCTTTAAGTGCTCCAGTACAACTGACCAGAAACTTAGATGGATTTCTACATCATGGTGATTTGGTAAGATTAAAATGGACAGATGAAGAAAATGGTAAAAAATATTACTTAGCTGCATTGCCGATGGAAGTGGACGAACAGGGACTGTTTGGAGATCCGTGCTTAGCTTTAGCTACAGAAGATTCCAGATTCTTAGCCAGAAATGTATTTCATGTCTTTAGAAATGATAATAATATTTCAAATGCAATTCCTCTCATGTACGGTGAAAGACTTCAATTTGCTACTGTTGAACCAACTGGGCATCTAATGCTTCACAGTGAACCAAAAGATTTCTACACTTTTACAAAACACACTAAGCATCAAGAAGTGACTTGGGAAAAAGAATTAATGGCTAGAGCTATTTGGAGAGTTCTACTTGCAGAGAGGAAGAACAGGAAATGGACTGAAGGAAAGTTTATACCAGTGAATACAGACGTTATTATATCTCATATGGCAACAGGACAATTTTTGGCGCTTGAAAGAGAAACCTCAGTAGCAACAACTTTTGGAACCGAAAAAGAAGTATCTGGTCATACTTACCTCGACACATATAAGAGAGAAGGGTCGGAAAACAAATGGCAGTTCGAGGCACCTCTGGTAAAAGCTAGTGAATATGGAGAACCCATGAATATGCCATCTTATAGAGAATGAGTTCATTTTTCTGAAAAAACATTATACCTAAATTGCTTGATTGGCTAAAGAAATGCAATTGTATGATTAAATGGTAAAATTTTTTAGTGTGATTTCAAACTAAATAATTCTCTTTTTGGTGAAAATGCAATTTATGGTAAGGCTTGGCGTGTTTCTAATAAATCGCCAATTTGGCGCCATTTTGTCTTATTCTAGAAATTTATAACACTAGTGGCAAGCCTATTCCTATTATAGTACTAACGCTAGTTAAAATATTGGTAGTATCTTTATAATATACTTTTCTTTTATAACGGCCACATGGGCCGCTATAAAACAAAAGTACACTTATTTTTCTTTACAGGACGTTATTTGCGCTATTACAAAGAAAATTTGTAATAAGTAGAAATAAAAATTTAAAATAGCAACCAATATGAATTGTTAAACTAAAAATCTTATTTATTACCAATCATAACTGGACTGTTATGGCATCTACCTCTCTCAATTTAATTATTTTTTCCCTATATTGTATCAGAAATTCTGCTGTTGGTATAGAAATACTCTAATAAAAAATCAAATTGAAGCTTACAATATTCGCTTAAATAAATTCTGGAGATTTTTCTGTAATTAATAATAATATAATATAATTAAAATAAAGAAAGTCAAATTCTGGTACAACACTAGTATTTCCCCACAGTTGAATTTGGCGATTTTTCTTTGGCGCCGGTTTGAACGATAACGATGTCGTTCTGAACTTTTTGGGATATAATATGGCAGCCTGCATGCTATTTATTTTGGATTTATGATTTATAATTTAGCTTATGATTTTATCATTTATGCTATATGCTATATGATTTTTAGATTTATGATTTAGCCATAATCGCCAAAAATAAATCGCCAAATTCAGCTGTGGGGAAATACTATAGTTGTTCCCAAATTCTAACGCCTATCTTCGTGGAAGTGAAAACACTGCCATCTTTTTTCACTTTTACTGTTATATCGGGCCGGGTAGAAAGTAGAGTAGTACGATATAGCATCGTTCTGTAGAAAGCTGTACATAAAGTAGACAGGTTCTGACACATAGTCATCAATAATGACAATTTTTTTTCTAGTCTCGTTAGTGATGTATAGAACATTCGAGAAAATTAGTTCTGCACTAGAAACAAATGAATCATTCCAGAAAATTCCAGAATTCTGTTCTTATTGAAATTAGAGCTTCTAAACGTTGGCAACTCTAAATCACTTTTCCGCCAAATTTGATTGCCAAGTCACTAAATTCAACAGAGGTTCTGCGTTGGAGACGAATTTGTTGTTTTGGCGAGATCACGGCGAGATTAATGATCATAGTTGGCGGGAAATAGTAGTTCAGAGTTGCCAGAATCAGTAAGCCCTTTTACAATTTTAACAGGGTTATTTTTTTTTTATTTTTTTTATTTTTATTTATTTTTTTTTTTTAGTAGAATATATCGTTTTAATGTTTATTCATTTATTTATTTTTAAATATAATGTATGGTTTTTCAAGGCTAAATCGTGCATTTAGTCGCAACTAAAATGCCATCGGCACTCGAGCGAATACCATTGAACTCTAAGTGGTATATTTGCCAATGGCAGCTGTTATAAGCTATTGAATACTATTCCGATATAAGCATATAGTCGAGCTCTGCGATGTATATATAATCTGTTATTCTAACTTTTGTGGTTCGAGTAATAGTTTTCTTGGGTTGTTTGGGGGAATATTAACGGACTGGTACCTGCTTGTTTATTTACGAACCACTTACTACATACGAAAATGTCAATGTTTTCGTATTAATATGTATATTTCAATGGATGTATAAAAAAAGGTAACAACTATAGTATTTCCCCTCAGCTAGATTTGGCGATTTTTCGTTGGCGATTATGGCTAAATCATGAATCTAAAAATCATATAGCATAAATGATAAAATCGTAAGCTAAATTATAAATCATAAAATCATAAATCCAAAATAAATAGCATGCAGGCTGCCATATTATATCTCAAACAATCCAGAACGACATCGTTATCGTTCAAATCGGCGCCAAAGAAAAATCGCCAAATTCAGCTGAGGGGAAATACTATAGTTGTGCCAAAAAAAAGTCATGTAGTGTCCATATCGGATTTTTATTATATGAAAAAATGTAAATAGTATTTAGTGTCCATATCGGATTTTTATTATAAGAAAAATTTAAATATTTATTAAAAGGTTGTTTGATTATAATAAAACAATTATAGGGGAAAAGCGTGAATACATTTTTACTATTAATATATATAATGATCCTCATCTGTCATGAACGAATCCGGTTAGTACCGCTTCAAAACAGAAACTTTTGGCAGCCATTTTTTTTTCCGTTTATTTAATTCAACTTAGGAAACATACATATCATTTTCATACATGTTTTGTATCGCTCATATTCTTATTTCCTATAAAACCTTGAAAAACTATTCAATTGCAATGTTTAAATCTCTAAATTAAGTATAACGGATCACTGGCTATTATAAACATGAACCTATAAATAGAATTATGTAACTTCATGATTATAAACAAAGCAAGACCAAATAAAAACAAACCAAAACTGTTGCCATTCAGAAAATACAAATTCCAAATGGACAACTTTTTAATTCCGAATGAACGACTCTTTGACTGTTTCATTAAAAAAACGCTTAAAATATTTCTAAAACATATTAAAGCCTTAAAAATCTTAAAATATTTGTAAAAACGCATTAAAGCCTTTAAATATTTTTATCAAACTTTATTGTTTGTTTACATTGTAAGGTATGATTGGCGCCGAGTTTAGTACGTAAATGCCGCAGTTGATTTTAGTTTTGAAATTAGTGTAACATGATAGTTGGGATAGAATGTTTGGTTGGGCAAGTAAAAGTCACCAGTTGAAATGAGTATTGAAATTAGAGTAGTCTAATGTCATAATGTCGAGTCAAGGTAAAATGTTCGGTTGAGAATTAGAAAGTCCCTAGCTGGATCCTGGATATTTTGGCGATGTTGAGGGTGAGATAGCTGGTTGGAAGTATCGAGTAGAGTTGAATTTGGGTTAGCATGGAGTGTCTGTAATTATTGGATAGTTAATTAGAAAATACGCAAGGAAAGTGATGACGTCACTGGCGTCTACGATAGTCTTAAAAAAAAAAGTATTTTGGTAAAATGAAGTGAATCGTTTTTTCTTATTATGAGGACTTTAAATAGGCAAGCGAAGTGATGACGTCACTGGCAGGTTCGTGGATACAAGAAAAATATTTCCTATATTAAACGCCCCATGGATTTTTCGTAAAAAATTATTAAAAATCGAGGGAAATTATTTCCCGAATTTAATCCCCATATTTAGGTTTAGATATGTATTAGTTATCATGTGCATGCGTTAGATTAAGTTGTTTTTGTTCTAAAATTGATAAAATTTGAATTTTAAATTTCAAAACTTTAAATTTCAAAAAACTTCCATATTCCATTGAAAACATAAACATTTCATTTCAAAGGATGATATTACACAATAAATATCCAACTAATATACTAATTAAAAGGAAAATGATAAATATTCTATCATAATTTGAAGTGAAATTTGTTTTCAAATGTCTAAATAAAGTATCTGATATAAGATACTAATATGCTGCAGCGGAATAGATTTGATATCGGTCATCCTTGGCAGAAAAAAAAAATATATATATATATCGCCAAATTATCTGGCGAATATAATTTAATTCCTTTCAAAAATCATGGTTATTTTAAAAATTTATATTAAGAGAGTAAGGAATAATATGAAACAATATTTCGCACAACACAAATTACGAAAATATACATCTGGCATGTATATTTTCGTAGTACGTTTTTGATCGCCAAATACAAAAACGCCAAGGACAACAGAGTTTTGAAATTTAAAATTAAAATTTTGTCAATTTGACAGCAAAATAACTCAATCTAACATATGCACATGATAACTAATACATATATATACCCAAATATGGGGATTAAAATCGGGAAATAATTTTCCTCGATTTTTAATAATTTTTTACAAAAAATCCAATGGGCGATTAACATAGGAAATCATTTTCTTACATACATGGACGGTCAGTGACGTCACACTTCGCTTGCGTATAGAGCACTTAATGGAACACTGGGATGTGTTGTTGCTGTTGTGTTGTCGGGCCTATATTTTTTGTCAACCAGCAGTTTTTTTATTGTCATTCATATTTGTTGATCGGGTAAAATTTTTGAAGTGAAAACTTCTTTAGGCGCGTTGAGCACTTTTGGGTGAATAAAAATCATTGAACTCAAATCATCGTCAGCTAACGCTTTCCATTTGAAGTGAAAACTTTTGGGTGAAGAAAAATCATTGAATTCGCGTCATCGTCAGCAAACGCTTTCCATCCTTGTATGATACAAATAATGTATCACACAATTAACTTGCTAATGTGATGTGTTAATAATTATATACTGTATATTGTTTTAAAATCTGGTGCGGCGTTACACGACTTCTCTCATCTCCGGGCACTGTCTCTATTGCAGTTAGACCTCACAAAACAGTGAGAAAGCCCAAAGCTGCCATTTTTCTCACGTTTTTACAATCTGGTGCGGCTCTACACGACTTCTCTCATCTCCGGACACTGTCTCTTAAAGATTGCAGCCGGAAACGTTGCAGTTAGGCCTCACAGAACCGTGAGAAAGACCAAAGCCTCCATTTTTCTCACGTTTTTACAATCTGGTGCGGCTCTACACGACTTCTTTCATCTCCGGACACTGTCTCTATTACAGTTAGACCTCACAAAACCGTGAGGAAGGCCAAAGCCGCCATTTTTCTCACGTTTTTACAATCTGGTGCGGCTCAACACGACTTCACTTAACTCCGGACACTGTCTCTTAACGATTGCATCCGGAATCGTTGCAATTAGACTTCACAGAACCATGAGAAAGACCAAAGCCGCCATTTTTCTCACGTTTTTAAAATCTGGTGCGGTTCTACACGACTTCTCCAGAGCTTCCAACCTAATCCGGCAAATTGTTAGTACCGCCCCTTTTTCTTCACCACTTAATTTTTAGAGTACTTTTCTTCTTAATTCATTGTAGATACATTTGAAGAGAATTTCTCTAAAATTTAAGTGGTGTAGGTAAAGAGGCGGTACTAACAATTTGCCGGATTAGGTTGGCAGCTCTGCTTCTCTCATCTCCGGACACTGTCTCTTAAAGATTGCAGCCGGAAACGTTGCAATTAGACCTCACAGAACCGTGATAAAGGCCAAAGCCTCCATTTTTCTCACGTTTTTACAATCTGGTGCGGCTCAACACGACTTCACTTAACTCCGGACACTGTCTCTTAACGATTGCATCCGGAATCGTTGCAGTTAGACTTCACAGAACCATGAGAAAGACCAAAGCCGCCATTTTTCTCACGTTTTTAAAATCTGGTGCGGTTCTACACGACTTCTCCAGAGCTTCCAACCTAATCCGGCAAATTGTTAGTACCGCCCCCTTTTCTTCACCACTTAATTTTTAGAGTATTTTTCTTCTTAATTCATTGTAGATACATTTGAAGAGAATTTCTCTAAAAATTAAGTGGTGTAGGAAAAGAGGCGGTACTAACAATTTGCCGGATTAGGTTGGCAGCTCTGCTTTTCTCATCTCCGGACACTGTCTCTTAAAGATTGCAGCCGGAAACGTTGCAATTAGACCTCACAGAACCGTGATAAAGGCCAAAGCCTCCATTTTTCTCACGTTTTTACAATCTGGTGCGGCTCTACACGACTTCTCTCATCTCCGGACACAGTCTCTTAAAGATTGCAGCCGGAAACGTTCCAGTTAGACCTCACAAAACCATGATAAAGGCCAAAGTTGCAATTTTTCTCACGTTTTTACGATCTGGTGTGGCTCTACACGACTTCTCTCATCTCCGGACACTGTCTCTATTACAGTTAGACCTCACAAAGAACGAAAATTATAAAATATCAAAACACATTCGATTTATAAACAAAAATTGAAAATACATTTAAATGATCACGTGGTAACCATCATGATCTAAACATTGTTTTGAAGATTTATCGTTCACATTCCGTCATTTTTGACGGGTTATATACTAGTATATTATAAGAAACTCAGTCGGAAGATTTAAGTGTTAAATTACTATTTCCATAAGATAAAGCTAGAAGAGTTTGCGCATAATTCAACATAAGAATATAAAAAACCCAAATATTAATATTTTGCTAAACTATTGTTGAATAAGTTTTAATTCTCCCGTTTTTTATGCATTTCCATTACCATTTTGCTGTTATACTTTAATTTTATGGAATAGTTGCAACAAAACTACGAAAGCTATTTTGAGCAATCTGACTTTGCAGGGTTGTTGTGATTATGCACATGGATAGGAGTAATAGTAATTACGCTAAATGACATTGAAAATTTTTGTTAAACAAATATTATTTTACTAGTAAACCCATGCAAAATTTTCGCAGTTTATTTCTTTTTTTATTTACCTTTAAAATTTGAAACGTATAAGTCATATCAATTTCACCACCCAATTAAAATTTTAATTCAGCAGAAGCTTAGTTTTTGTAGGATGAATCGCTAATAATAATAATAATAATAAAGCTAAGACAAAATTGTAAAATAACAATAAGTTTCTAGATAACACGCTTAGCTTAAAATTAGTCACTTTCCTTTCCTGTTTTTTTTTTTTTTTTTTTTTTTTTTCTGTCGAAGATTTCGTTGTCTGTAATCTTTGCATTTATTGTCGTAAATAATGCAGCTTTCGGACAACCACCTGCTACATGTAACGCATTTAGTCCAGTCCAGGCACTTGTCTAAGTTGTCTCTTAGTACAGTTCTAAAATTTAATGCCATCGCACTCATTGTTTTGTTATTACCAATAAGCTGTGTAATCTCTCCTAGTATAGATATTAATGGAAATAATGTGCAATCTATCCAAAGTAGCAGATGCGCAAATTCACCTGTTTCCGAAAGAGAGGATACGCAGCTTTTGATTGAATAATTATTGCCTTTTGAGAACTGTTGGTCTTTATACCGTTAGTTTATATTAGTAACTTATGAGAAATCATTTAATTTAAAATATTTTGTACTACTACCATTCTATAGAAATTTCTCGATAGAGTATTGAAATTCCAAGCAATTATTTTGGAAAAAAAGACGAAATAACAATGCTTTATTCTAGACGCTCAAACAGTCAACATGCACATTTAAGTATGCACTCCATAATTGCTACACACAGAGAAAAAATTCTGTAACTGACATCTAGAATCTAAATTCTGGCTCTAGAAAAAATAGTTCCATGTCATCCTTATAAATTCTAGTCCCCTTTGAGAGCGAGTTCTAGAAACCCTTATTAGAATTTTAGAGCGTTTGCCTATATTCTCGAGGGCAAAATTATTTAAAAATCTCTGCAAATAAATGCGAATACAAGAGGCGGGTTTCAGCAACTATAATCTTCGCTTATTACCCAGTTCTAGAAAATAAAGCAAGAATTTCTCGCAATACAAAAGATTCAGAATATTCAGATTGTTATTTCACCATCTAGAAATGTGTACATTAGAAATTCTCGATCATTTTGTCTATTCAGTTTATTGGCGTGACTCATGGGCATAGCTCGGAAATCTATATTTCTAGTTAAGGGATTTAGAAAATGACCATTTCTTCATTCAAGATGAAGGCGGTATAATTTTTTTCTCAGTGCATGGAGTCGCTGCGCGCTCACTGTACTCCTTCCATCTTATCTTTTATGTGGGCAGTCTCTCCGACTACATCATCTCTCATAGCTTTACCTTATCTAAAATTATATTTACTAAATTTAGAAATATGCTTATTGTTAAATTATTAAAATCCAATGGGAAATTATAGTTGTTTACATATTTTTGAAACTCCGGAAGAATTAAAATAATCTAATAAATTAAAAACAATCCTAAGTATCAAATATATATAAGAAATCCAAAACGATAACTATGATATTTAAAATCCAAATTTTTTTTAATACAAGTTACATATATTTATATTGCTTTTATCTTTTTTTTCATAATCTTCCCGATAGTCAAGTCCCATGCAACTCTACGGGAAAATTTCTTTCTACAGTTACTCATTTTATTATGTATATTTTTAAATTCCGTTTTCACAATCGTTAAATTAGTAATTGTTTCTTAAAATTTATTAATTTTTATTTTTAATATTTTATTTAAAATAATAATAATAATAATAATAATAATAATAACTAAGCACATTTTTGAATTTTTTACCTAGAAAATAAAATATTAAAAATCTGGAGTGACTCCACTCAACTTTTCGAACATTAAGTGATTATCGGTTGGACAAATAAAGTAAGAGAAGTCGTTTTATATTAGGGTGTTTAATTATTTTTCTATATATAGGATGTTGTTTAATTTAACGATATTGTTGCACTTTAAATAATTTGAGTCCATATCATATGATAATATAATGATAAAAAATATTTCATAATGATAAAAAATATTTGTTTGTCCTGTAAAAATCTAAGAGTGCTATATTCATTAAAATCGATACAGCGAGTGTGTCTGTGGCCTATAACATATATATAAATTTTCAGCTCAATCAGATAAGGGATTTAGCCGCTATCGCACTTTAAATAATTTGAGCCCATAAGCCATAATGATAAAGAATTTTTCGTTGTGTCCCTGTAAAAAAACTATAAGTAATAGATTCTCCAAAATTCATACAGTTCCTGTTATGTTGACCTATAATATGTATATAAATTTTCAATTCATATGAATAAGGCGTTTTGACGGTATCGTACGTTAAATGATTTGAGTCCTTAAGCCCTAATGATGAAACATTTTTCTTTGTGTCCCTGTAAAAAAGCTTTAAGTGCTAGATTCACCAAAATCAATAGGGTCCGTACTGTGGTGACCTATAACATAAATACGAACTTTCAGCTCATTCAAACAAAGAATTTAGGCGCTATTGTATTCACTTACACATATGCACACACACATACATATATCACCGTAAAAATTAACTCAACAAAAATTAACTCAGTGGACTCAAAATGTATAGATACACCAAAATTTCAAAGTCGAATTTTTTTCATGATTACAATACTCTTCTTACATAGTATGTTCGGAAAGCAAAAATGTAATTTTTCGAAAACGAGTACGAATTTAACGATCGTAAGTTTTCTGAATGTGAAAGCGGAATTTAAAAAGTTTCGTTAAGTAATAAGGAATTGTGGAAACAAATTTCCCCATAGAATAACATTGGCTTTGGCTATCGGTGAGATTAGCTATTATCTGCTCTTAAATATAACACCGATGTAATTTTTAATAAAACATAAAAGAAAATGCAAATAATGGCCAGATTTCAACATACATAATATTCTTATATTTTAATGCACATGTATGCAAAATTTTAAAATTTTAAGACTATAATTTACAGAAAAACTATACAATATCCATGGTCGCTCTGAAGGATTTAACCTTTGTAAGATTACAACTTCAACTACGATCCCACAAGCGTATTCTTTTGCGCATGCTCTTTCGTCTTCTATCGATCGTAAACAATGGAGGCCAGGATGCTCATCCCCATCTTCCTATACGACTCCTGAGATCAGTTCCTTCTCTCTCTAGGATATTTATTATCTTTATGAGAATTGGTGCTTACGTGCGGACACAACGATAATTAATTCCTTTAGCATCAAAGACACTATGATTAGCAGAATTCAAGTTACAATAGGACCTTTCTCTTTATATTGGTTTTTCATAAGTAAGCCTATTTTACCTATTATCGTTATAATTATTATTGATTATAAACAGAAAAATTGGAGTAAAATTTTTAATAAAAAGGTTGAATAAAAACAAAAGTTTTAGAAAATGCAAATTATCGTTACTTTGTTCAAAACAATCTGCATGCTGTGTATTTTCTTGTAAACTAAAAATGTACTGTTAGTTGCAAAAGTAAAGAATAAAAATTTTGATACAAATATTTTTGAATATCTATATAAATTATCATTATTTAGTTCAAAACAAACTGTATGCTATATATTTTAGTTTTGAATAAAAAATGCCCTGTTATCTGTAAGAATATCGTTAAATCATGTAAGAGTAAACATTTTTATACAAATATTTTTAAATATACATAAAAATTATCATTACCTATTCAAAACAAATTGTGCATGCTGTGTGCATTATTTAAATTAAAAGTCCATTATTAGATGCAAAAATATCTTTAAATCATAGAAGAATTTAAAAAAAAAAATGGACACAAACATTTATGTATATGTACAAATTATCATTACTTAGTTTAAAACAAAATGCATGCTGCATACTTTTCTTTTAAATTAAAAATTACCCATTAACTATGCAAAAATATCATTAAACCATAGGAGAAAAATTTTAACAAAAAATATTTTTTAATATCTACATTAATTATCATTATTTAGTTAAAAATAAACTGCTTGCTATATATTTTTCTGTCTAATAAAAAAGGCCCTATTAACTGCAAAAATATCATTAAATCATAGAAGACTAAAAATTTTGATAACAATTTTTTGAATATACATATAAATTATCATTAATTATTCAAAACAAACTGCATGCTGTGTGTGTGTTTTTTTTAATTAAAAATCCATTATTAGCTATAAAAGTATCGTTAAATCATAAAAGAATAAACAAATTGATGCATGTAATTAAAAAATATATATATGAATTATCATCATTTAGTTCAAAATAAACTACACGCTGTGTATTTTTCTTTTAAATTAAAAATTACCTATTAGCTATGCAAAAATATCATTAAATAATAGAAGAATAAAAGATATGATGCAAATAGTTTTGAATATTTGTATAAATTATCCTTACTGATTTTGAAACAAACATGCTATGTATTCTTCTTTTGAATAAAAAATGCACTATTAGCTGTAAAAATATCGTTAAATCATAGAAGAGTAAAAAATTTGGTACAAATATTTTTTAATTACTTATAAATTACCCTTACTTATTCAAAACAAACTATGTATATATATATATATATTAATTAATTAAAAGTTCATTATTAGACGCAAAAGTATTGTTAAATCACAGAAGAATAAAATATTTCACACAAACATTTTTAAATATATATATGGATTATCATCATTTAGTTTAAAGCAAACTGTATGCTGTGCATTTTCTCTTAAATTAAAAAGGCCCTATTAGCTATGTAAAAACATCATTGAATCACATTAGAATAAAAACTTTGACAAAAAATATTTTTTAATATCTATATTAATTATCATAATTTAGTTCAAAACAAACTGCTTGCTATATATTTTTATTTTGAATAAAAAAAATGTCCTATTAACTGCAAAAATATCGTTAAATCATAGAAGAGTAAAAATTTCGATAAAAAATATTTTGGATATATGTGCATATAAATTATCACTAACTATTTAAATTAAGCTGCATGCTGTGCGTATATATATATATATATTTTTTTAATTCATTATTAGCTATAAAAGTAGCGTTAAATCACTGAAGAATAAAAATTTTGACAAAAAATGTTTTTGAAAATCTATATTAATTATCATTATTTAGTTCAAAACAAACTGCTTACTATATATTTTTATTTTGAATAAAAAATGCCCTATTAACTGCAAAAATATCGTTAAATCATAAAAGACTAAAAGTTTTGTTAAAAATATTTGGGATATACATATAAATTATCATTAACTATTCATATCAAACTGCATACTGTGTGTATTTTTTTTTTTTTTTTTCTAATCAAAAGTTCATTATTAGCTGTAAAGATATCGTTAATTCATAAAATAATAAACAAATTGATGCAAATAATTTAAATATGTATAAAAATTATCAGTATTTAGTACAAAATAAACTACTATTTTTCTTTTAAATTAAAGATGCTCTATTAGTTATGCAAAAATATCATTAAATCATAGGAGAATAAAAGTCTCGATACAAATAGTTTTGAATATCTATATAAATTATCATTATTTAGTTCAAAGCAAATTGTGTGCTATAAATTTTTCTTTTGAATAAAAAATGTATTATTAGTTATAAAAATATCGTTAAATCACAGAAGAGTAAAAATTTTGATACATATATTGTTAAATACACGTATAAATTAGCATTATTTATTCAAAATAAACTGCATGCTGTATTTTTTGTAAGTTCATTATTAGCTGCAAATGTATTATTAAATCACAGAGGTGTAAACAACTTGATGCAAATAATTAAAATGTATATATGTGAATTATCAGTATTTAGTCCAAAACAAACTGTATGCTGCGTATTTTTCTTTTTAATTAAAAATGCCCTATTAACCAGGCAAAAATATCATTATATCACAGAAGAATAAAAATTTTTATACAAATATTTTTGAATATACCGGGTGCGCCAAAAGTTCGTGAAAACTTTAAAAATTCATTAAAAAAGAACAAATGATGATAAAAAAGTGCGGTTTGCACAAATGACATGAGAAAGAGGGCGGATTTTTTTAAGGAAAAAAAAAAAAAAAAAAAAAGATGATGACCGATAAGTGGCGCTGCGGTGCATACACGAAGCTGATTTAAGCAAATAGGTTGTCAATAAAACACTTAAATGCACATAAACTTCTGGGATTCATCCAGACATGCTGTACTCAGCTGTCACAGGTGTTGTAACTCGCCTTACTTGCTCCATACAATGTGGTGGAGGGCATGTTGAACAACTTGAGCTTAAATAAATCTTTGAAAATGTAGAATTGTATTGGTATTGTGTTTCTGCTCATTATGTTTTAATGTATGACTCATCTGTATTAATTTGCTTAAAGTATTCAAATCAGTGCCACCTAACGGTCATTTTTTGAACTAAACTTTTTTTTTTTTTTTTTTTTTTGTTCTTAAAAAAAAAAAAAAAAAAAAAAAACCGCCCTCTTTCTGATGCCATTCGTGCAAACCGCACTTTCTTTTTTTTATCATCATTTGTTCTTTTTTAACGATTTTTTAAAGTTTTCACGGACTTTTGGCGCACCCGGTACATATACATTATTGGAAAAATATCGGAAAATCATAGAAGAATAGAAATTTTATTACAAATACTTTTGAATACATAAATATATATCATATTGTAAGTTAAAAAAAAAAAAACTATTGGCTGCAAATATATATATGTAGAATCTTGGCTGGGTGTCTAGGGGTGGGGCATTGATGAGTTGCGACTTAGATGACTACACGTTTATTACGAAACATATACAATACAGGATACACAAAGAAATAAATGATTATAGCAGAATTTGTATAATTAAGCAACAGCTGGTTTCGAGGCTTAGCACATAATAAACTCTCTTGAACAGTATATCCGTAACAAGACAACATTTTAGCACCTACTCGTGCTATATTCACAAAAACAGAGTGCTATCAAATAGTTAAAATGAAGTAATGAGCCCTCCATGGCTCTACACACTTATACAGAGCACAACAAGCTCTAATTAGCAGAAAATGGGCCTGTCAGCCTTCGCGCTGACGGTCCCAACCGATCTCCACTGCAGCCAGATCTCCACTCCTCCGTTTGTCATCTCGTTCAATGATACGCATCCGAGGCAGCGCCATCTGTAGGCTGTGCACGGAACTTCCCACAACGCTCTGCCATTCTGATGTTGCGGTGACCTCACCGTAAACCAACCTGGGATACTAAAGGATATCTGCAAAATACAATTAAAAGAAAAAAAAAAACAAAAAAGAGAAACAGACATTAAACAAATTATGTACATAAAAATTCACAGTTAACTTTTTCTGTAATGTTTATCAGTCCATTTAGTTCAGTCTATTTAGTTTGTGGACCATAATTTCATATGGTCTGCAGAAGTACTAGTATGTATAGGTCCTTCGTGATCGCCTATCTTCTCGACTTCATATCTGTCTTTGTTCTTTACTCGCACAACTTTATAAGGACCTAAGAATTTTGGTCTTAGTTTCATGCCGGTTCCAAATTGAGTTCGCTGGATGGCAACTAGATCATTAATTTATATACATGGGCTTTCTTTCTCTTCTTGTTGTAACATCGGCGATTTTCTTCTTGAATCTTAAGAATGTTTTTTCTTGCTTCTTCACGAATGGTGTTAAGATTATCAAGCATGGAATTTATCCTTTCCTCTTCGAGGAGTTCAACTATTCTCTTATCTTCTTTCCTTCTCATTGTTACTCCAGTGAGTAGTTCAAAAGGAGTTCTTTTGGTACTTCTCGATGTGGTGGAATTAATAGTTCTCTGAACAGCCTCAACAAACTTGTACCACTTGTTAGGGTCATTTATACATAACTTGGATAATACAGGAATGATTGTTCGATGAAGTCTCTCAATTTGACCATTCCCTCTTGGGATTCCGGTTGTGATGGTGTCATGTTCGATTCCCTCTGATTTACAGTAATCTGCAAACTCCTTAGATATGAACGCAGGTCCACGATCAGATATTATTCTTGCGGGGTTACCAAAAATAGCAGCTTGCTGTTTTAATTTTTGCAAGGCGTCTGCTGAAGAAGTTGATTTGACTGGATATAGCCACGAAAATTTACTAAATCCATCGATGACGGTAAAAATGTGATTGTAGTTTTTGTTAGTGGTTGGTAATGGACCCACAAAATCGATGTGATACGTGGATAATGGTATATCACCTTTAGGGATAGGGTTCAAAAAACCTTCTCCTTTTCCCTGTTTCTTATTTACGAGAATACATTCTACACAACTTTTTACAACGTTATCTACGCATTTTTTCATATTAGAAAAATAGTAATCTCTTTTTACTAACTCTTCAGTTTTATTAGCCGAAAAATGTCCTAAGGCATGACATTTCTTTACGACCTCAAGTTGCATGATCTCTGGGACAATTAGTACATCCCTATCATTTAACACTTTATATAAAACATTATTTTTTAACACATATTCGTCATTTTGGTTTTGTTGTAAAAGAGATTTCATAGTATTGATAAACTCATCATTTTCTTGAGCAGTAGCAATACGATGAGTAAGGGTATCAGTATTTACAGCCATTACAGGGTGTCTGCTAAGCGCGTCAACATGCTGCATTTGTTTACCAGGACGGTGTTCTACTTCGTAGTCGAATTCCTGTAGCAGGAAAGACCACCTGGCTACCTTAGGTGTCAATTCACGTTTATCTAAAGTTTTAGTGAACGCTTGACAGTCAGTATAAATTTTAAATTTACTACCTAATAAATAGTTCCTAAATTTTTTAAGGGCTTCTACTATCGCTAACACTTCTAACTCATAACTACAGTATTTTTCTTCTTGTACAGAGGTCTTTTTACTCATATAATGGATTGGATAGTACTGTCCATCGTCATCTTGTTGTAATAGGATCGCACCGAATCCTAATTTAGACGCATCTGTATGAACTTCTAACTTATAGCCTTGTTTAAAAAGGTGTAAGACAGGCGTATTAGAAAAAATGTCTTTCAGCTTTTGAAAAGCCAATTTCTGCTCTTGCTCAAATTTAAATGGAGTGGAAGCACGTAATAAGTCACTGAGTGGTCTTGCTATGTTGGCATATGAACGAATAAATTTTCTAAAGTAACCCGTTAAACCTAAGAAACTCTGTACTTCCCTAGCATTACGGGGTTCTGGGAAATTTTGTACTGCAAGAGTTTTTTCTACTGAGGGTTTAATCGTGCCATTCTCAATTATGTGACCTAAGAAATCGATCTTTCGTTTCAAAAACTGACATTTCTTTAAATTTAACTCTAGACCAAATTTTGATGCCGTTTCTAACACACGTTTTAATTTATCTAACCCTTCATTCTCATCTTTAGATGGAATAATTATATCATCTAAATAAATAATTACAGTACCATCTTTTAATAGGTCTTTAAACACATAATTTACATATCTTTGAAATACTAAGGGACTATTACATAATCCATAGGGAACTTTTAGAAACTCATACTGGGCATTATCGGTCACAAAAGCTGTATATTTCCTACTTTTTTCCTCTACATCAACTTGTAAAAACGCATTCTTTAAATCTAGTGTCGAAAAAACTTTACCCTTCCCTAATCTATCAAATAAATCTTCAATATTTGGCAACGGGTATTTATCTTTAATTATTTTCTTATTTAAAGCACGATAATCACAGCATAACCTTATTCCTCCATCTTTTTTCCTACACACCACTATTGGCGAAGCATAATTTGATGTACTTTCTCTAATTATACCATCCTTTAACCACTGGTCAATTTGTCTGTCCACCTCTGATTTCTCTACAAATGATAATCTGCGAGAGCGTGAACACACTGGTATATCATCAGATAAAATAATGGACATTTTTAAATCAGTACTTTTTGTTTTAACTGGCTTATAACTTTTTATTAATTCGCTTAATTTCTCTTTTAACGACTTATCTAAAATATAACTGACATCGAATTTTTCTTCTTCTGAAAAATTGCACATATTTGAAAAAAAAGAATCTATTTCATTTTCCTTTCGATCGAATACAGGAAAAGAACACTCATTTGCTTCATCGAAATTGCTTTCCCCCGAACTGAGAAAATTTTTCCCCCCTATGTCGGAATTCGAAACATGTGTTTCCTGTTTATTTTGTTGTTTCAAAATATGAAAGATATTACCAGGGAGAATTACGTCACATGACAAATTGTTGCATAAAGCACCGATTATGTTTATTGAATCATGATTAGGTAAAGATATTTTAAATTCAGTCAGATTTGCATCTTTCTTTTCATTAAAGCAGCTAACTAGAGTGGTTGAAGAAATAACATTTTTAGTCTGTGGAATGCTATTTTTATTTACAATTAGAATCGAAGAACCAGAATCTTTTAACCCTTTAAGTGGAATATCATCCACTAAAATATCAACATATTCGAGCTCATTAACAATTAGGTTAATCGGACTTGTTTCGGATTGAACTACTGAATTTGTTGGAAGATTTTCACGGAATTCTTTTTTCTCTGAAATTCGTTTAGGACACACTCTAGCGAAATGAAATGTTTTCCCTTTTGCACCACAAATGTAACACATTCTTTCATGCTTTTCGTGAGTTTGATTAGATACCGAATTACGTACTATGGGATCCTTATTATTATAATGTGTCTTTCTAAAAGGAGTTTTGTTTACAAGCCGCTTATTCTCTGAACTTTCGTTTCGCGTATTATTATTAGTTTCAATTAACGATTTCCCTCTAGAAGAGTAGAATAAATCACACTCCCGACCTAATTCGTTGGGTTTAAACCAATTTTGACCTTCTCGAACACTAATATGTTCCTTAGTTCTAGAATCCAACGTTTCATATAATTTATCAGAAACTATAAGATCACACAATTGTTTAACATCGTTAACCCCTCTCAATCTACAATAGTAATCAAAAGAAGCGCTTAGACGTGAAGCGAATTGGACATGAGATTCTGAAGGATTACGGAACGCATTTTTAAAATTACTTAAACATTCACGCGGCGTTGGTTGAAATTGTCTTAAAATTAATTCCTTAACTTTTTCATAATCGTTAATTTCTTCGGTGGTTACGTACGCAAGAACCTGATTACATTTATCTCCCAATAAATTAATCAATATTTCCGATTTAAATTTAGACGGTACATTTTTAGAAACGAATGCTTTTTCAAGGGATTGAAAAAATAAGTGCAAAGCTTCCGGTTTCTCAGGTACTGAAATGGTTAAAGTTCGAATACTTCTAATTAAATTTTCTAATGATTGTGAAGTAGTTTCTGAATTTGATTGCTCAACATTATTACTAGAATTATTTGCTGCAGCCTGTAACTTTAAATTCTGTAACTCTATTTCTTTTTCTAACTGGGATAATTTAATTCTTTCTATCTCAATTTTGGTTTGTTCTTCTACAGATTTCAACTTTTGTTCTTCTAGTAACATTTTAATAACACCTCTAACAAATTGTAAATCATTTTTATAAATATCAGAACTCTCAATCAAAGTTTTGATTTCAAGTACCTTAGCTTCCGCCGGAACAGTTAGGCCTAATTCTTCAGCAATTGTTCTTAAATCGGCTTTTCTAATACCTTGTAACACGTTTTGGGCCATTATAACTCTAAATAATTACTTATACCAAAAAATATTTCAATATTTCTACCAAATTAATATCATACTTAAATAGGAACAAAATAATATGAGAACATATTTCTTAAAAATGATTCTATGCTTTTTGTTCTCAAATCAAAATTATCATGATTTTTAAATAAACACATTCAGAACAATTTATACCATTTAATAGAATATTTAGAACAACTTATATATTTCTTAATTATTGCTATATACACATATTTCATATAATATCACCATTATCATTATTCTTTCTTTAATTATTGTTTTCACTTTCGTTTTAAAATAATATTGTTAAAATATTATTGCAAACAGTAATAAGCAAAATTATAAAAGATTACTCAGAATATTTTTTCAATCATAATTCTTATTTCTATTCATTCTTCTCAAGTAATATATTTATTTAATTTCATCACACAGTGAAACCAAAAGTGTTCTCAAAAGTATTTCACCATTAATTTCTAATTCAAAATAGTAACTCAAACTCTTTTTGCTCAATATATGCATTAATCATTATTATCCACTATCAAACACAATGATAAATATATAACAATAACAGTTAGGGGAACCAGGGGCAAAGTGAAACGGTTAAATAGTTCTTCTGTATGTAGTGCTATCTGGCTGACGATATTTTAAGTATTTTGTTTCCCATCTAGTTGCTTAGTATCAGTCAGAAAATTTTACAAATATCAATTACATACGATGGTAGTAGCCATTTTCCAAAATGGGTGGTTACATTGTAATATTATTTGGTAAGTGAATAACATTTTTTGATACTATATAATGACGAAGTTCTCATTATTAATATTTTAACTATTAATTAGATATTTCAGCTGCTCAGTGAAGTATTTGTTTATTTATTACTAGACTTACTTTTGGTTTGAATTTAGCATTAACATTTGTTATGCACATGCGGGGCAAAGTAAAAGGGGCAATGTGAAAAAGCTATTCAGAGATGGGGCAAAGTGAAGTACTCTATTTCACTTTGCCCCTACAATATATTTATATTTTAAAAAGATGAAATCTTTGTGATGAAAATAGTGAGACAGAAGATGAATTTCAGATTGTAGAAGATGATTGTAGAAGACAAGGGTGAAATAAAGCTTGCTGCCAAAAGAGTGGAATTTAATGAAATAAACAAAGGGGACTTCCTTTTGATTGAATTGCAGTCAGATAAAGGCTAGGGAAATAGGAAGCAGTTTGTTGGCCAAGTGATTTCGGGTCCCTCGCAAGATGGACCACACATTTTTTTTTTTTTTTTTCAGTCAAGTTCATGCGGCCATATAGACAACAAAAAGACGTTTATGTGTGGCCTACAACTGATGATATTAGTATTGTATACTTTAAAGAAATACTAGGAAAGTTGTGCAAAGTAAAAGAACTGAGACATGGACAAATTTGTTTCAGCATAACTTCAAAAGAATTATAGAAGTTCATGTAATGAGAAAAATATTTTTACATTTCACTTTGCCCCATGGCTGGGGCAAAGTGATAATTTTATACTATCATCTTTCATCAGAAATACACTACAGAAATTCAATAATAAAATTTCAAGAAAATTTCTATTAAAAACCAAAGGAATAATAAATTACATAGTGTAATCTTTTAAATAAATTTCCAATTTGTTCATTTATGAAATTTTCATTCTTTTTAAGTATTTCACAATGCCCCACGTTCCCCTACCTTTTTTAACTTGTTGGTGGTAATATCGCGGCAGAGTCCCCACTTGTAGAATCTTGGCTGGGTGTCTAGGGGTGGGGCATTGATGAGTTGCGACTTAGATGACTACACGTTTATTACGAAACATATACAATACAGGATACACAAAGAAATAAATGATTATAGCAGAATTTGTATAATTAAGCAACAGCTGGTTTCGAGGCTTAGCACATAATAAACTCTCTTGAACAGTATATCCGTAACAAGACAACATTTTAGCACCTACTCGTGCTATATTCACAAAAACAGAGTGCTATCAAATAGTTAAAATGAAGTAATGAGCCCTCCATGGCTCTACACACTTATACAGAGCACAACAAGCTCTAATTAGCAGAAAATGGGCCTGTCAGCCTTCGCGCTGACGGTCCCAACCGATCTCCACTGCAGCCAGATCTCCACTCCTCCGTTTGTCATCTCGTTCAATGATACGCATCCGAGGCAGCGCCATCTGTAGGCTGTGCACGGAACTTCCCACATATATATATATAAATTAATACAAATATTTTTTAATACATAAATATCTATCATATTGTCAGCTTTAAAAAAAAAAAAAAAAAAAAAAAAAAAACTATTAGCTGAAGAAATATTATTAAACCATCAGAAAAAAAAAAAAATAATAATAATAATTACAAATATTTTTAATGCCAAAATATATATCATATTGTAAGTTTAAAAAAAAAAAAAAAAAAACTATTAGCTACAAAAATATTGTTAAATCGTAGAAGAAAAAAAAATTTATCACAAATACAAATATTTTTGAATACATAAAAGCGTATCATATTATAATCCCCCCCCCCTTTTTTTTTTTTAAGAATAACATTATTAGCAATTTATTACTAAAATAAATAACTGTTTTAAAATAAAATATCATTCATTGGTAATTTAAAAGAGAATTGCGTGTATTGTTATACTATTTCTTAATCGAAAACATACATTACAAAAATGCAAAAACAGTGTTGGTACACAAATATAGTTTTAAAAAATTCTATTTTTAACTATTTTAGACAATTATAACAAATTAAAGAACTGGTGTACAATAAATATTTAAACACGAAAACTTCTACACACACCATGAAATAAAAGGAAGCACGACTGGTTTCGAAAGGATGTGGCCTTTCCTCTTCATGTGCAAAAATGACATGCTACTACCTCCGAAGAAAAAGTCTTCCTTTTACCTCCAAAGTAGCACATGAAGTATTGTTTGAAATATAAATTTTCAACGCTGATATTTTTTTCTATTACGTTTTGAGGTCCTTGAATACGAAAATCAAGTTTAATGGTTGATGTGTGTGTCTGTTTGCATATGTTAAAAATAATTTTTTTGAAGATCATATGAAGTCGCCTTTTTGAAACGTTTGACCAAAACACTGGAAAATTTCAAGGAGTGTTGTGGGTAAAAACCTGTACTGATAAGTATAAAGGATTTAAGTCCAAAAATGTCGATTTTGAGTTAAGTACAGTCACACTCAGAAAAAAATTCTCTATCGATTGGTATAAAGGATTTAAGCCTATGTCATTTAGTGTTTGATAAAATCCATTGGTAAAAAAAGATTCAAGTCAGAAATTTAGCATTAATCTTTAGTATAAAATATTTAATTAAATTTTTTCCCTTTATTAAATGAAGATTGACAATCACTGAACGGTATAAAGGGTATAAATCAACCTAATCCCTTTTTCCTAATCGATTCTTCTGATTAGTTTTTAGTTAGTTTAACTTTGTTTTTCGTCTCCTGAAAAAATCAAGAATGTGGACTTAAAGCCTTTATACTTATCAGTACAGAAATTATCTTAATAATTTGGAATAAACAAATTCAATACAGCTTTTTTTTTTTTTTTTTTTAAATAAATTTAAGTACTATATTCAAACATAGGGGTGAAGGAATGGTAAACCTCTCACATAGAACTGTATGCTAAATAAGTCTCTTTCTAATACAGTTTTTTAAATATATTTATACTCAGTACTTCTTATCTTATTCCTAAGTATGTAATCTGTCTTTATCGTATAAAATCAGGGTAAGAAAAAGTCGTTTGATATTTATTTTTATACCAGATATTTATTATTATTGTATGGTGCACCTTCTAAATATATTATATTGTTGTAGTACACTGATTTTTATCTAACTTTCTCACTGTTTTTATTTCATTTTATTTATTTATTCATTTCAGTTTTCATATGTATAATTAATTACTGTACAACACAGTCTGCGAAAGACACTGCCCCAGTAAGTATATTTGCTCTGAATTTATTATATTTCTAAGTAGAAAAGTAAAATTTTCTAAATTGTATATAAAAACACAGTTTGCATTTATTTTCTATGAATTCATTTCTTAAAATTTTCTTAAACAAATTACTTTTAAAAGTGTTAGGATTAAATACATTCATTATCTATATATCTATCTACATGAAAAGAAAGTTGAAAAATAAAATTAATTAATTAATTAATTAATAAGAAATGGGAAATTATACAAATATATATATACATATACAGTCGGTAACAAAAGTGTCCGAACACTAGCAAAAATTCCTATGTAAAAAAAGTACACTTAATAGTGTTTTGTTAAATAAATCCTTCTCGAATCCTGTTCTTAGTCAGTCTAAGAACATGATTCGATAAGGATTTATTTAACAAAACCGTATGAAGTGTACTTTTTTTACATAGGAATTTTTGCTAGTGTTCGGACACTTTTGTTACCGACTGTATATTTTTAACTATCTGTTATGATCCAGGGGCGTCTTCCGGGAATATGCCTGAAAAGTAATAACTAGATTTGACACGGATAGATAAGTTTTTGCCCCTGGAACTTACCCTTGGTGAAATAGTTGTCATCGACATTGTAATTATATATTAAATTTGAGCAAAATCATTTCCACAAAAGTTGATAAAAAATGAATCGCAAGATTTGACAATAGAAAGACAAATTTTTGCCCATAGAACCTGCTCCTGATAATACAGATTTCTAAAAGTAATGGCGTATTGTATTGTCTTCGATTATAGACTCGTGTACAAAATTTCAGAAAAATCAGTTCTTAAGAAGGAATTAAAAATCAATTGCAAGATTTGACACAGACGGACAGATTTTTGCCCCTGGAACCTGCCTCTGGTGAGATAAATCCTTAAAAATGCTTGCATATCGTATTGATATCGCTTCCGCAAAATGTTTAAGGGTGCCCTCCTTAAAAAAATAATAATAAATAACAATAATAATAATAATGCTTCATTTTTTAAATAGTTCACTTCCAAGTAATTATAATTTGACCTAATTTAGGTTTATATATATAAAAAATAATAATAATTTATGTTAGAAAGGTTGTTGTACTTCAAATTTAATTTTAATATGAAGAAACTGATCAAAATAATACAACTTATTTATACAATATTTTTATTGTAGAATCTCCACTGGTAACAAAATAAAACATCAAAGTAAAAGGCTTAAGTATCAGGGTTGATATAGTTTTTATAAAAAATATTTTTACTTACAAAAATATCGCTTTTTTGGTCGCCTTTTGGGTGCGTTTTTGAGTTCCGTGTTCCTCGCGAGCCCTTTATCGCACCAGTGGTTGTAATATTACCCTTCAATTCGATGTGAACCTTTGCACCTAATTTTTAGAGTTTAAAAATGCTGGCACAGTATCCACTACTGATACATTTGCCTTATTCTTTGAAAGCACTTTATAGTTAAATTTTATCTCTGCTAACTATTATATTGAGACTATTGCTCTTTCAATAATGAGGCTTTACTACATAATCTATTTCTCAAAGATATTGTAATATAAAATATATGTATATGTATATATATTGATGTTAATGATTGCTTAACTTATCAAACCGTTTCGTTATAATCATAATTAAATCTTTGTTTCAGATTTCTGATAATTCTCCTGGTACAGAACAATATATAGCGCCTACCAATGGTATGTAGTCTTTCTTTTTTTTTTGTATAAAGCTAATTAATTTGTTTTTCTTCTTCTTTTTATTTTATTTTATTTATTTTATTTAAGATTACCACAGTAACTTTCGAAGGGTGTGCCAGGGCACACTCATGCATTCTAGAAGATTATTGAATGTGCCCTATAGTATTCCAGGGAAATGTGCATTCACAGTGGCGTACCAGGAGGGGGGGGGACAAGCCGCCTTGGGTCTCTGGTCATGAAAGAGCCTCCAAAGAAACATAAGTTTAAAGTACGTGTGTTGGAGTTGTTGTGCCATTATTTTACCCTGAAAAACATTTATTAAAAATCCACTTTAGGCTGTAGGTTCCGGTCTAAAGAGCCTTTACAATGCAAAATTTTTTTCTAAAATAGGTTAAAAATTGTAAGATATTTGGGTAAAGCAATGTTCCAAATTGAAAAGTTCTGTTTATAACCCAAAATTTCAACCTAAATTGGATACGAGACCAATTTTGGATAGAATTGTTTTGGTGTTTATTTTTTTGCAGTGTACATACATATATATACATACGAAATGTTTACATTTTCTCTAGATCGTCTACGCATGTTAGATTTTTTTTTTTTAAATAAGAGGTGAGTGATACAATATTTTCTACAACGTCTTTATTTATTATAGACAAAAATATAAAATAAGATAGTGAACCATACATAACAAGTTTGTAAACTCAAAATACAAAGATTTTCTGACCCATTTCGGGTTATAAACAGAACTTTACCCAAATATCTTACACATTTTTACCTACTTTCGATTTTTTTTTTTTTTTTTACAGTGTATGTACAAAAAGTTACCATTGAGCGACAACCCCAAAACCAAAAGAATTTATGCGAAACCTGACAAGGGCAGGGCAATCATGGCCTATGCCGCTGGCCCCCATGTTGAGTTGGACTTTTGAATTAATCTTAAAACTTACTTCAGTGTCTTTTTATGGTTAAAAGTTTAAATGAAGAAGTGCAAAAGGACCTCCTGATAGGCGGCCTCCAACTTAGGGGCACAAGTGAGTTTCGTCCCGGGCTTCAAGAGTTGTAGGTCTGTCACTGTCTATCCAAATAGAAAAACATAGTAACTCTATTGTAACGTTTCATTGGAGATATATCGCTCTTTTTGTCAAAACATTATTAGTGTGTTAGTAAGGATCTTTTTTTTTTTTTTTTTTTTTTTCCTCCAAAATCATCTATTTATTCTGGTTATGGTATTCTTGTTACATAAATTTGTTATTTTAAAAGTATTGGAAGTGGATATTATTTGTATATTGTTTCTTTTTAGATAAATACACCTAAATAAAATACATAAATTTCTCAAATAAATAAATAAATAAATAAAAATAAATAAGCCTTATACTGAGCAATCTTTTGTTACACTGAACAATCCTTTATATTCTGGAAGTGATTAAATGTTAAGTGTCAGTAACAATGGTTAATTTTTTTTTTCCGACAATTTACAATATTTTCATAACATTCAAAATACAGTGTTAAGGTATTGTTAAAAATGTTAAGGTACAATTTTACGATGAAGTTACCTTATTCCTTTGTTGTTCTCACACCTCTTACGTATGTGTGTACGTCTTAAACTTAATAAAATGTTTTAGAAGAAGAAGACTAGAAGGAATGCCTGCTCGTCTAATAATACTGGAATTTCAATGCTGATAAATTATAGCCCATAACTTTTTTTATATGACAATCAACATATTTGGGAAAAAAGAGGGAGAATTTTATCTGATTTCTGCGAAGACACTCTTGGAAATTAAAACTTATACCATTCAATTTCAATTCCTATGTATATAGAAAGTATACAGACATTTTCTCAAGTAAAAGGGACACCGAAAAAAATACCGATTCCTCCCTACCTTCAAAGGTTAATCTGACCCTGCATACATCCATAATGGAATAAGAAACAACGATTACCCGAATTCTATTAAATCCATGCTGTTGCTGTCTTAAACAATTCTGTTTTTAACGCATAGATTTTATTATTATTATTATTATTATTTTATTTTTTTTATTTTTTTTTTGCCATTTACGCTACATTTAAAAATTTATATTCCTTAAAATGTGTTTTTATGTAACATCTTTCTCTCTAGGTATCAATTATACACAAGCCTTATTTCTTTGCTTGAATATTTTTTTTTTTTTTTTCTTCATTATTTTTACGATTAAGTTACCTTATTCTTTTGTTGTTCTTACACCTCTTGCGTGTATGTATGTCTTAAACTCAATTGTTTTAGAATATAATTTAAAAGTGTAGAATGAAAATTGTCTCTTCCTTCTTACAGATCTACCAGTGAGAGACGTTGCTCCAGATTTCACGTTTGCTGTATGGGATCCTAATGGAAAGATATGCATTTTAGCAAAGTTTTCAGCGTCTTTTCAGATAACATATGAAAGTACAGGAGGGGATCAAGTATGTCATCTTCTTTTCTTTTCTTCTTTTAATTGGGATTACAAGTTTATTTCATGAATCAAATGAAATTCCCTAATTTTTCAGACTGTATCCGTGAATCTTCCTGAAGATGCTGAGGCAAAAGGACGTTGCGGGAGTTTCGAAAAAGAAGCCATGCTTGAGCTCCAATGGCCAGGTTTCCGATTGGTCATGATATTTACAGTGGTAAGTTAACTTAGTTTCAAAATTTAAATACGCTCATATATATTTCTTTTAAATATGCTTCCCCCCCCCCTATACTTGCACATAATAAAAAGAGTATTATTTGTAAAAACAGGTAACTTCCGGTTTTTGATGTATGACTTCTAAAATTTTAGGCACAAGCTATTTTTGTGTCTTTCAAATTTTTTCAAACATAAAATTTGAAAGAATTGGGCCATAATTACTATTTATTGGATTTTTCCTAGTTAAAGGAAACCTTAATAGCACCTCTATGTATAATATTTATTGACGTTTATTCCTCATAGGCTTAAAATTAACAAACCAAAGAAATGTGTGACATTGCAAAGTAAAAAAATGCACTGTAAAAAAAAAAAAAAAAAAAAAAAAAAAAAAAAATCACTGGGCCAGTCTCAGGGCCATGGCCCTGAGACTGAGACTCCGCTTATGTTTTTGTGAAGTATCTCTCTGAGGGGGGTGCGGAAGACTATGCTGGCAATCCATAGAGAAACTCTCCCCTCGGAGAAAATTCAACTTGTGTTAAAGAATGGAAATAATTTGAACTGTTATTATTATTATTTTTTTTTTCCTTCTTGGTTATGATGATGACCAGTTATATTTGAAGATTATAATGGCGGCATTTATCCATCAACTGTCAAATATTCTTTTTAAGAAGTATATTTTCATTATGCTACATGGTTCAGAAATCCTCTTCTCTCGCATCTTTTGTCAGGCGCTTTGGAGCTTGGCTGTTAGGTATAAATTATAAATTAAAAGAAAAAGAAAAATCGCTCATAAATTATAGCTAACTTTTAAACTTATTATACACACATTCTAGAATCGTTTTTTTTTTTTTTTTTTTTTATTTATTACAAAGATAAACAAGATTACTTTTACTTAAGTTTATATATTGTTTCTCAGAAAATTTCTAAAATATTCTTCCCCTTCTACTAAACTAACCATGAAACTAACTAATCTGAAATAAATACTGCCTCTTTTCCCATTCAATTTCCTTTAAGTCCTCCTTGGAGACCATTAAAGATTCTCGAAAGTCATTTACTAGTACTATAAAAGTTTAATTTATGCTGTGTCTTTTTATTCCAGGGCAGTACTAAAGAAAACTGGGAACTATTGTCCATGGAACTTCTCTATAATACGGCGAGTCCTATATTTGACGAAGCAACTAATGGTAACATATTCTGCATTTTTCTATCTTGTATTTTTCAAAGTATATGTCGTAGAAACAAGACATGAAATAGATGTTGAAACTTTTTTAAAAGATGCAGTATTAATGTTTCAATTTGGTGCGTATGTGGGGTAAAATAAAACTAATATTACAAGCTAATTTTTGTAAATGGAGTGGGGCAGATGCAAACAGTTTGTATAAAACTATTAACATTTAAAGATATTTTAATTAATTATTACATACAATATGCAGAAATTTATGTGCAATAAATATGTCTTAAAATCTGAAATTATTTAACGATTTTTAATGTTTCTCTACATAAATTTCTACTTTTAAAGTTATATTACACTTTGTATGTATACATATATTTAGTTCCTGTCATACGAATGGGGAACTTAGATAATCGTGAAAATTTTCGACCTCGGTTTTTCATAGTTAATGATGTTCATGCCAGTATAGTATGTGGTATGATTTTAAAGCTGGTCTGACATCTTTACAGTAAAAATATTCCTCTTAATGCACATTTAAAATGAAAATTTCAAATTAGAATATTTGTAGCCTATGATGTTCAAAGCAACCAGTATCATAAATGGTATTCTGAAAGCAGTCTGGCATCTTTACGATGAAAATATCCCTTAAAATGGACGTGTAAACAAAATTTTGCTCTAATTTGCCATGTTAAAAAATTGGTAAATTTCGAATAACTTACGAAATTTTCAAAGTAAAACGTTTCTAGTTAATGATGTTCATAATTGCAACAAAAATTATTTTTTAAAGCTGGTGTGACTCTTTAAGACAAAAATATTCTTTTTAATGCATATTTAAGCAAAATTTTACTTGTTAAAATATTCATTAACTTCAAATAATTTACAAAATTTTCAAAGTAAAATGTTCATAGTCTATGATGATCCTCCCAAGATCATAACCGATTTTAAAAAGCTGGTCTGACATCTTTATAATAAAAATATTCTTTTCAATGCACGTTTAAGTGAAATTTCGTCCTATTCTCCCATGCTAACAAAATAATATATTTTAAATAACCTATGAAATTTTTATTAGAATGTTGAAAATCAATAAGGCTCTTGCCAGTGTCAACAGTGATTTTTAAAACTAGTTCGACCTCTTTATGGAACATATCTCAAGAGCAAATGGCCGTAAAGACTAACAAACTCACTCACACACTAACAAACTAAATGACGCTCTATAGATGAACACCATACCGATTTTTGGATATCTTTTCTCATACCTTAAAACATATAAAAAGGGTAAAAAAAAAAGTTGAAAATTTTCACGATTACCTAGTTCCCCATACCTATAATATGATAGGGAACTAAAAGAATCCTTTTCTACTTAAAAAGAGAGAGAGAGAGAGAAGAAAAGGCGTATAAAAAGCTATATAATTTCTTAACAAAAAATAGTTTTAAATTTTATATCGATAGGATAGGTGTTGATGTACAAGTTAAGGCGCGTCTACATTAGGGACCTAGACCTGGGTGGAATGCCCTCCGTAGGGGCGGGACAAAATACAGTTAGGAAAGTATAATTATCTAGATTTAGTTTAATTTTCATGGCAAAGCATACGCGTTGAAATGTTGTATACGAAGATCATAAATATAGGTCATTTTGGTTTAGGAAAACCTAAAATTACTTTTTTTATTTCCAGCTGGGAAAAAGACCGCCCGTAACTTAGAAGACGGCCTGTTTTCCACCCCTTTTGGCAAGTCTTACTTCTGTCCTTCACCAGACGTCATCAACATGTATAATTCAAAGAAGGATAAGGTTATACTAGCTCGAATGAAAGACGTCCGACTACAGGTGTATGATGTACACAACGGCAAGTTTTCACCATGTAAGTGATAATCTTTTTTTTTAATATGTATATTTATATATATATTTAAACCCTTTCAAACGTTGCATTATGTAAGTATAACATGAATATATATATATATATATATATGTACATTACACATACATATAAATAGAAAATTGGTTTTTACTGATTGATATTTTATAAATATCAAAATACATTTGTTACAATACTTAAAAAAGAACACACACATATATATGTGTGTGTGTGTTCAATGCTCTTAAATTATTCTTGCTTCATGTAAATTAAAATACAAATGGATGATGTTTGGTAATTTTTTGTTTTCATTCTTTTTTTTTTCCCCCACATCTTAAATATTTTTTAAATTGCGGTTGAAATCTTTAAGTTGTTGGGCAATGATAGTAATTTTTTTTATGATCTCATCCCTAACAATACATCTTCTCCAAATGACATCCTTAGGATATCCTATGGATAAAATGACATACAAAGGACATCCTCGGGATGTGCTATGGATGTTGTTAGGGATATATCACTGTCTCAGAAACAACTCATTCTTTATTACCCTGCTACTGTAATTTCCCCTTGATAAAGATATAGTAAGTTTTTTGGAAATATCTTTCGTTGTATAATTCATTTCCATATGTAATTATTTATTGATTAATTCAGTCTTTCTTTCTGGTGTTTGATCATTATAATGATGAATATTTATTATTATCATATAAAATGGAAAAATTAGTTTATAAAGATATTTTAGGCGACAAACTTTTCATTCATGTGTATAATTTTGGTGACATTTGTTGATGTTGATGATTACGACAATTGTCGCTATGTCGCCAAGCTGCTGTGAACCCTGTGTACAATTAATACTGTAAAACTTCGTAATTGCTTACATATATCATATTTCCTACATTTTTATGGTTATTTTGAAAAAAAAAAAATGCTCTTGGCAACCACTGTCTTGTGCTCCCCCCCCCCTGCCCTGTTGCATCTACTTTCCCTTCAGAAATGTTCTTAATTCTTTTAATGTGCCTTACCTCTCATTAACCCTTTATCTTTATCACTTCAAGAATTCTGATTTCAAAAATATTTATCCACATGTTAGGTTCAGTTGAGTGGATTTAAGATTGATCCAGAACTGTACAGCCTACAATTTAGAATACAGTGTACAGAGCATGCAAAATATAATAATAATTTAAAAAAAAGAATATGGGGCAAAGGGTTAACATTTATTGAAATAAAGTGTTTGTTTTGTGTTTTCACAAAATCATTTTTTATTTATTTATTTTTTAAACAAATGTTATGACAATAATGGAAATAAATGTTACATCATTTTTATGCCATTTTACATGATTCAGTTTTTCAACATGATGCAAAGTGGCAGGAAAAATTTGAAATATTCAATATTTCTGTTTAAGTGTAAATTTTAAAAATCATTGTTAATTTTGTTATTATGAAGGCTTATACCATAATTTTTTATAAATTGTCGGTGTAGACTTTACATGTTGAACATTTACATAGTAAATTACAAAGTCTAATTAAAACTTTGGTAAAGGACACAGGTGAATTTGAAGGAGATTAGAATTACATATAACTTTAAAAGTGATTTATTCGATTTCTAATTTGATTTATTTCGTTTTATTTTTTTAATTACAGTTCAACGCTGCAGTTTAGTTCGAATCGGAGGTATACCAGAACCATTTGCTCAAGATCAAACTGTTCCAATAGCAGTTGGAAGCACTGTGGCAGTGGTTTCTGTAATGGTTGTTCTTGGTTATGCATTGTGGAGGAATATGGCAACAAGAAAAACTGATTATGATACTATGGAATAAGTTAGTCAAGAAATAGATATTTAATGAATTAATAATAAAATTTAGACTTCCGATGAAGTTTTCCAAGAAAAAACAACGTCACAGCACTGAGGAATAATATCACCGAATAATGCCTTGGGAAAATTCCAGAATCATACTTCATTATTATTTATTGAGCTATAACTAAGTGTATCAGTTATTCTTGAAACTGGTTAAATATTTAAAAAGTAATATTAATTTGTAATATACAAGAACCTTCTTTTATAATCAAAATAGATTGTTAATAATTAAAAATACGAATGAAATTGTTATTATGAAATATCCCTAGTTTAAGTAATATGTCTATTTTATTTTTATTTTATTATTATTATTATTTTAAGAATAATTAATGCTAATTTATAGTTGCCTACAAATTGGAAGATTTTTTTTTTCCTTCTTCTTCGCCTTTACTCAAAATACAAATGACATACTTTTAAAGAAATTAAAATATTAAAACCAAATTTTATAGTTTTTTTTTTTTTTAAATATATAAGTTAAATATAATAAATAATTTTACTCATTATATGCTGTAATAATAATTCAGAAACTTAATATTGCTGAAAAACTAATTACTTTTATACAAACTAGAAAAAGAAAAAGAGCGAATGTAAAAAACTTGGTATTTATTAGAACGGATTTTACATATACTTTACAAATGATTTTTAAAAGTTTAACTTTAAAACGGTAAAGTTCTTTTTTTACTTTTTATTACACTATTTATATCATTTATTATATTGTGATCTGCTTTAAAAGAATGATGTCATTAGTAATTCACCAGTTGTTTGACTTTAAAGATCATTTTACTTATATTGTTCCTATTTTAACATTTAATTATTTTTGTAATATTTATTACATTTTCTTTCTACTGCAAAGAGATGTAAAAGAGAGCATTGGTTTGTATTATTCACTTTTTTCCATAATCTTACATTTAAGCTTTATATACCAATTATATGTAAGATTAATTATTATTATATTTTGTTTGTGATTTTTATATTTTAACATTTGTGATAATTTTAAGTGTGATAAAGAGCATTATTAAAATGTTTATATGCAAGGCATCTTCTAATACAAAAAGAAACAAGCTTAATATTCTAAAATCTGTTGTTACTTTAATGAATTTTGTAGTTATTTACATTTTGTACATATTAATTCGCATGCAATAAAGGTGATTTGTAAGCCAACACATAACGTGTAATAATATTACGAATACTGCAGATAGCAATAGGCATGTGGCATATGATACCACTGCAGTGTGATTAAGTATACATCACACTGCCCAAATAATAAGTTATACTTATTATAAAATTTAGAATAAGGTACTTATAGATGAAAAAAAAAAAAGGTTTTGAATTAATAAATTACACACTGTTTCAAAATTAAATATATAAATGTTTAAATATAATAAAATTGTATTTTGTAAATTACTATTTTATGTCACAGAAATATGTATTTTTGAACAAATAATGTTATTGAAACTAGAAAGTGTCAGGATTAATAATATATAACATAACAGTACCTAAAATACTATCTTTCCCAATTGAATATAGTAATTTATTTGAAATATTTTTAATTTATAGTTTACATTAATGTATTTCAAAATGTAATATAAAAGTAATTTGATGTATAAAACAGACTTTTGATGTGGCAGAATACATAAAATTTATAGGTAATCATTGATGCATATGTATTATCATAAACAGATTGTAATAGTTTGATAAAAGAACTGATAGTTACTAGCAATCATACTCAGAGGATAAAGTACTAACCACTAATTAAAATTTCATTAAGTAATAATCAGGTTTAAACGTTAAAAATCTTATTTATTTGATTAATTTTAGAAGTTTAATTAGATTCATTTTTTTCCAATGAAGAACATTCTTCTTTCAGCATGATCGCGTATTTTCACGGCCAAAATAAAATCTCATAGTCACCAACTTTCATTTTGAATTATTTTTTTAAATAGACTCAGAATTTCCATTAATAAATCATAGCACCAAAAAATATCTAAATAAATAGAAAAAAAAATATATATATATATTACAGAAATAAAAAATATCGTTGAAATGGCAATAAAAGATATCGATTGTCATCGATTTTTTCTTTAAATGAAAAAATGAAAATTTCTTTCAGCACAGTTTGTAAATAACCTTTTAATTTGTTTCTCTATTCTAAAAATCACATGAATTCTATAAGAATAAAATTCTAAGGATCAAAATGGTAGAACTGAAAATTTAATTACTTGCCAATAACTGGTGTGTCTTGTCCTTTTAAGTTAATCACCACTTTTTTTGCAAAATTTTCAGCTGATTTTCTCGTCCAAATCGTTTTGAAGAAGTCTTTATAAAATCTTCCAATATTTATGAAAGGTTCGTTTTCAGTTCACCGAGTTTAGTAAAAGGTCCATTTTTTAAGATCGTCAATCTCTATGAAGGGTCCATTTTCGGACACGAATTTTTCTTAGACAAACACTGAAAATATTTTTCTTCAGGCATTGATTAAAATTATGCTTTATTTTGTGGTCAATTGACAAATAAAACATATTTTTGTGGCAGACTGCTGAAATCCAAAACTATTTCACTGCTGATTAAAAAATAAATATAATTTATTTAACCAAAGCTAATTGCTGAAATGCATGATACTTTTTGACCACAATTGTGGAAAAAATCAATTATTTTATCATTAATTGACAAAAATTCCTGCAATTTTCAAAGCTGAATCTTGATATATGTGATTTATCAAAAATCACTAACATTCCAGTTTTTTTCCCTCTAAATAACGTCACATTTCTGAAATGTGGAATCATTTTGAAACTGTTTGATTTAATTTATGCTCAAATGCTGACATGTTCCATTTTATGTAAACAATGTAAATTCAGAAACAAGTAATATAAAAGAAAATTTTTCAAAGTCAATTCCTACATACAAACACTATTGAAAAAGTTTTTTTAAAATAATTTTGAATTAGGAAATAAAAAGTGTGTATGCAAAATGAAAGAAAAATAATTATAAGATAAAAAAAAAAAAAAAAAAAAAACTTTTTATATACAATGTTTTAAACTTTCTGATAAATCATAGAGTTCTTATCAATGTGCATAAAATTTTTAAAGTGACAATGACGTCAATTTTTGTGAAATGCACAATTTAACTTTTTATAGTTTTTTAATATTTACATTTAATTAAATGTATTTATTTTTATGTCAAAAGAAAATGAACTCGTAATTTTTTTTTTGGCAACAATTGAATTATAGCTAATATTTTAATGGCTATATTAACACTATTAGAATATTATTTTCATATTTTAATTAATTATAAGAAAACTAATAAAAAATTCGGAAATCGGACTTCGAAGTATTGTATTGTCACCGTGTTCTGAGCAATCCTGAAAATTTCAAATTCCTAGCTAGTCGGGAAGTTAGTTAAAAGTCATTGCAAGATTTGTACAAGATATATATAGGGAGAGTGTGAACTAATAGTAGGAATTGAAAAAAGTAGTTGTTTAATTTTTTGTTTTCACAATCACCGTATGACAAGTGGATTTTTTTCTGGTCTATAAAATGGTGGCAATAATTATTGATCCTTGCACCATTAATTAATATATCCCTCAAACCATGTAAAGCTACTGAAACTTTCTCTAAGGAAAATTAGTAAAGTTTGTGTATTAGGAAAATTTGCTAGATTATGATGAATGAGAATTGCAAATCTATACAGTTTGTGATAATACATAAGCACCTTTTGTAAGAACAATGAATGTGGTTTGAAATATTGCCTTATTTTATCGTGTATATTGATGTCTGACAACAGTCTGTGGTATAGAAGCTCTTCCAAATGGAGAGGTTATTTCTCACATAACGTGCTTTCAGTAGGTTTAGAATGAATCTGGCACAACAATGCAAGATTCATGCTTTGAATTTATAAATGAATGACTCATATTTCTCAGATTCTTTTTTTAAATTAAACATTCTTTTTTTTAGTAATGAAGTAAATAAATATCAATGAATATGAATTTGAAAGAGAATGAATATTAACATAATTTTTCCTCCTAATACTTCTTAATGGTTCTATAAATACTCTTTATTTATTATTTTTATTTAAGAATCCAAACAGCACATTTCCATCCCTAACATTGGAAAAACATAGCAGCATGACATTAATAACATCACAGATGCAGGCACATCGTATTGCTCTATATAACATCCCAAGAATATTGCACATATGTGGAAATGTTCTCTATTTAAGAGATTCACATAGATATTACACTGGTGCATGCATTGGATATGGCAACAGTACTACTGTTTTCGGGACATACTTTCATACAGTACTGGACACAGGACATACTTTCATACATACAGGAGTACTTTCATAAGTACAGGAGTACTGTACTTTCATTTCTGTATATTCTGTACTTTCTGGTAACTTTTGGGTTTCAGGTAACTTTTCATTTCTGTACATTCTGGTAACTTTTGGGTTTCAGGTAACTTTTGGGTTTAGGTTCTTTCTGGGTTTCATTTCTGTACCTTCTGTATTTCATTTCTGTACATTCTGTACTTTCATAAGTACAGGAGTACTTATGTCCTGTACTTTCATAAGTACAGGACATACTTTCATACAGTAAAATTTAATTAATACAAAAGTTGTAAAAATATTCCAAAATGCCATCACAGTGACATGCTATTCACAATTAAAAGTGATAGTACATGAATCAATGAGATGGTGGAATGCATCTGTGATGTACTTGAAAAAAAGTGTGCTGTATATGTCAGGAAATTACAGTAACTGTCAAGTAACAACTTAATTTTTGTATAAAACATTTTTAAATGCAGAAAAGCCAATACTTTTTGTGTTGTGTTTTTTAATTGTATAATACTATATAGCATGCAGTATAAATGTGTTATTTACTCTCAATTTTTTAATAAATTATTTTTATTTTTATACTATGAGAAATTAACTTCCAATTCCAGTGTATTATTTTTTGTTAAGTTATATCAAAGAATAACTTAGCATGATTCTTTACTTTCTACAGTCATAGTCATATGAATAATTTATTAAAGAACTTCTTGCTTCGACTATTAATGAATGTTAATTTTAAGTAATTCATAACAAATAAATTTCAGTTATGTATATATACATTTTTATGTGTTCTGAATGCATACCATTTATCAAATAATTCTAATATTTTTATAAAATGCCAGTCTCGAGTATTTGTACATATAAAAAAAACAAGTCTTCCATTTTGTTTTAATTCAAATGGGCTTCCACAATATTAAGATATTTAAATGTTATGTGTCTTCCATTTAGGCTTGAAAATATGTATGTAATGTGAATAAAAAATATTGTTGATATATTTGAACCCCATCCATGAATTTTCTTGTCAGTATTGTAGTCAAATATTCAGTCTTCCATATACATATAAGATTTACAAAAGTAATTGATTGTGAGATTTGATGTATGTATAAAATTTATTTAAGGAATAGAAAATCTTTATGTAAGCACACAGAGTTTTGATTTTGAATAGATTCTTGTATAAAATATACATAAATGTGATTTTGAAACGTGAGAATGGATTAAATAATAGAATAAAAGATTGTTTATTTAATAACAGAAATGTGTTTTTTATGAGTTCTGATATCTTGTATTTAAACATATAAAATGGACTATCACTAACATATTGGATTTTATTACCTAGGAAACATAACTCAATTTTCATAAAATGTTATATAAGGGGGGGGGGGGGGGGTAGTCTCACGATTGCCTGTAGCATGCATAACTCACTCAATGAATCTCTCTCTCCTTTTACAATGCCCCACCCCTAATGTTACTCTATGAGGGGATGGAAGGAAGAGGAGGTAAAGAGGAAGGGCTATATCACTATAGAAAAAGACTAGATCCGAGTCAGCTCATGCATAGAAGGAAGGAAGTGCTATTAAATAGCTATAAATAAATTATAATAATATATATATATATATATTTAATATTAAAAGCTAGTATACAGTCCTCCCTCCCCCCACTATACTCGGGGCAAACCTAACTTGAGTACACTGTCAAAGCTACGGGAGCCAGTTTACTCCCTTTTCCCTGTATTCATACAAATAAGTGGTAGTAGGATTACTAGATTTAGCTGTTTATCCTTATTTTTTGTGGGGGGAAATTGCGCATTGTGTTTAAATTATTATTGAAGGAATTGGTGTTGAATTAAAAAAAAAAGAAAAGAAAAGAATTACATGTTGATAAATACGTTAAGTTATTATTTCAAAGAATAGTATGTATGTGCGTTTATATAAGTACAGATACAATACTGAATGGACTCAAAATAACTTAATACAATTTTTTAAACTTATAAATTTACAATCATAATTTAATTTATCAAAATATTAATTTAATTTTTATATATTTTCAGAAGTCTGAATTTAATGAAAAGATGTTTCTACTGATATTATTGTAACTAATAATAATAATAATAATAATAAAAAAAAAAAAAAAAAAAAAAAAATTAGTATTACACGTATTTTAAATTGTATGCATATAGCTACATTTAATGTTTTTGAAACAACTGTCATTAAAATTTAGAAAATATTTTTGACGACAGTTCATCTCTAGCATTGTGCACATGTTTTTCAATGCCTTGAAATTTATATATGTTGCTCATGTCTACTGTGGTATGATTTCTATTGAAAACAATGCGATTATAATTATTGTCTTGTTAAGAAGTTTTCACTAAAGGATTCGGGTACATTATGGTCGATGAGTTGTTTAAAGCCATTTTTAATTTTTTTTTATATATCACAAAGCATAATGAAAGTAACATACATTATTTAGATGCAAAAGGCATGTTTCTCATTGAGTATAGCATGATTAGTATTAATGACTGGTTTACAGGGCTATGCAAGAATATTCAGATGTGTCATGGGTTATAAACAAAATAGCCATGATATCCATTTTTTCTCCCCTATGTAACTTTTTTTTTTTTTTTTTAGAATATTATATAATGCGTATGCAATTTCAAACAATTTTCAATGCTACAAAAAGTATTTTATGATTTCTTTTTAAAAAAGAAAGAATTTTTAAGGTGCTATCACTTTGGTAAAATACATTGAAGGTGAACTAATTTTTAATGGAAAAATGAAGTTGGAAAAGCTGTATAATACAGTAAAACCTTTCTGAAAGTCCTCCTCTGTTTATGATCCAGATCTTTCCAGTCCCCAATTTTTTCAAGAGGACTTCATACTAATTTACCTCTATTACAGGAGGGAAGTGGGACACACTTAGGTAGATTTCACAGTGGCCTCAATGACCTAGCCTGTATTCATGCGAGTTTCGAAAAAATCCGCAAGGATCACCAAATGGCTAAACCGACGATTGTGAATTTAGAACTAGGCACCTTCTATCTACCAGCTTTGGGAGCAGAAACTCTGAGAACTGAATGAATTATCTTTCTTTAACAGGTTGGTTGGTTGTAGGGATTGACTATGCTAGGGTCCTATGACTTTAGCTGGAATGGCCTCAGTGGGAGCATTTAAAAAGGGTCCTAGCCCGTTTTTACGCGAGTTTCAAAGAAAACCACGGAAAACTCTAAACGGGTAGGTGGATGTGCGCAACCAAACATCGAACCCGGCACTTCCCATCTACCACCTTTGAGCACAGCACCGATCGGCTGCTGGTGGGCTTTGTTTTACAGGTAACACTGCGTAATTCTCACTCTCCTAAAATAAAACACAATGTTATCAGTCATATTTTTGTTATCCATAAATGCATGGTTATAAATCCATTTTATTTTATTTTACACTTTATTGTTATACAGATTTGTTTAATTTACTCGAAATATTTTTATACAAGAATAATAATAATAAAGTTTTAATTCGCTAACCATTCCACATTATATGAGTTATTTCTTCTTAAGCTAGAAGAATTATTTTTTATAAAAAGAAAAAAAAAGAAATTGAAACTAGAATTTGCAGAAGATTGAAATTTAGCAAATGATATATCTATTTTCCCAAGAGAAAAAATTATTGCTTAAAATTTGAGTTTTGTTGTATTAAAAATTTTGGTAAAATTGATGAAATCAGAAAAGTAGTCCAGGTAAATTGATTGATAAAGAATAAAGTACAAATAGCAGTGGATCAAATAATAAATGACCGATTTAGTGTTTAAATCTACACACACATACAAAAAAGAGAGAGAGAGAGAGAGAGAGAAAGAAAGAAAAGGTTTCAGAACATCGTTATTTTAAAGTATTATCTTTCAATTTTTCAGTGAAAAATGAATGGCGGTGGTATGTCCAAATGACAGTACGAGTGCCAAGTTATGGATGGAATGAATGCCCTTTAACAGACAGGTGGGGTGGGATACCAGGATATCTAGTCCGTATTTAAATGAGTTTTGGAGAAAACTACGAAAAACACTGAACAGCAAAGCTGCCGAGTACGACTTGGGTTCGAACCCAGTACCACCTCTCTCTCAGTTTTAAGAGAAAAACCTCTCAATTCCAGGTGGAGAAGGAAATGAATGAGGGAGATGGGTGAGGGCGATTAAAAAAGAAAAAAGTCTGTACTGTGTTAAGATTTTTAAATTTTTGTATCTAAAGTTGAAAATTGAAAATATAGGCTTTACTTATGAAAGCTTAAAACGGCTTAATATATATATATATTTAAAAAGCCTTGACTTGGCAAATTTAAAATATGTGCATATCATATATTTTCTTTTCTATGGTGGTTTATTTGTCTGACTATTCTTCGTTCTCTTTCTTATGAAATGGATTATATATTTAAATATATTTCCTTTTAGGGTAAGTGCACCAGTGATTGACACTTTTAGAGCAATCTCGGATGTTTTTAATGTTCTAGTCATCGGAAAATATTTTTAGAAGTCTTAAGTTAGTACATATGGTATGAAAGACATTCAGAACCACATATATGTTAAAATATATACAATTGATAACAATTATTTTTTTTTATGAATTTTTATTTGACACCCACTCAATGTTCCAATAATTGACACTGCCAGTTTTTAATTTTATCAGTAATTGACACCCTATGTTCCAGTGTTTGACACTGCTAGTTATTCATTTTACCAGATATTAGGAATCTATTCTCCAGTTTTTGACATAAAATGATAAAATTTTTATATGTAAAATATATGATTTTATTATTTTTCTTATTTATTAATTATTTCGGGATAGATGTCAATTACTGGAGCATGCCAATCACTGGAGCACCTACCCTACTCATTATTATTGTTGTTGTTGTTGTTTAAGGGAGGAGAAACTGAAAAAGACAATTGAATAATTTGTGTTCTAAATTCTTAGTGTAATTAATCTTTCTATTTTTTTATTTTCGCCTTTGATAAGGCTTTGTCCTCGAAAGGAATTATTTTTTAGTTCTGAAAGGAACTTTTCTTTGTGTTAGTTCTGAAAAGAACTTTTTTTGTGTTAGTTCTAAAAATAACTTTTTTAGCCTTGAAAAAAAAAAAAAATTCTTATTCGTCGTTTCCCATTCGTCTTTAGCTTTTATTCCGTTTATAGATGATCGGGAAATTCCTGTCAATTCAGAACACATCTCAGTAATTCCATTTTCCGATTTCAAAGGAGTTTGTTCTCTGAGTTTAATAAAAACGTTTAAAATGATAACCTTAACAGAACTTTGCAAAGATTTCCCTTTCTCTGACATTGAAAAGTAAGCGGGTATCAAACTGAAGAAGATGCCATTGAAACGATAAGATAAGGGGTTTGTGGAAGAGAAGAAAGAGGGTAAAAGAAAAGCAAGCGTCAATTCCGGTGTCCGAGAAAAGAATGACCCCACGAAAAATTCCAGGGGTTGAGGGTTGCCGGAATTTCGCTCTTCTGAATAAATCGCCAAACAAAGGAAACTTTTGATTGGATAAGTAGATTGTGACGTATAACTTATTATTTTTTAAAACAATTTCTTAATCATTAAAATATACACTTTAAGCTGAGTTTCTAGATTTAACTAATATTACTGAATCTAATACGGATATTTAATGTTAATTTCAATTTATTTTTAATAATATAAATAAGTATTTAAAAGGAACTATATATCACTTGCGGAATCACACAGGCTCAGCCTTTGACAGTGTTCTCAAGTTAGGTTTGCCCCGAGTATAGACTCATGTCACACACACGTCCCTTATCTAAGGGGACAGTGGAGGGGGGAGGTAGAGGTATAACCGAGGCCGCCATTTTGTTTCTTACGAACCAAAACAAGCACGCCACTTTGTTTCTTATCTTATATACATGTACCTTAATATCACATGCTATAGGCATTATAATAGAAAGACAATGACTCACACCTAGTCTTTTTCTATAATAAACACCCCTCCCCCAATCAAATATATTCTTGAATAATTTCCAGACGTTACATGTACCATTCAATAAAACACAAACAATAAAACTGTATATAAACTATCCAACGCCATATGCAGGTAATACATATACGTAGATACACAACAGCACCCTCTACCTATATATAAGTCTAACCTATGCCAAATCCCATCATTTCATTTTCTACAACCACAAATTAAGGATTTCCTTCATTAAATTATGTGCATATTAATAAATTGTCCAAAGTGCAACCGTAGAGTATGTGTATATTGGATAAAGTATCTCAAGCACTGGTTCCTTGTTTTTTCATTATAGGTTTTCAGTAACCCTGGGCTCACAAGAAGGTTGGTGGTGGGCACTTGCACCGTTCCCATTATTATAAAATAAATAAATGTTTATACATATACACATATGCACAAACATAGTATATATATTTAATTGCTAAAACACATTATGCTTGAAGAAGTCCAGAAAAATTAAAGCCTTCTTTTTCAAGAATAGCTTGTGCAGAGCTGCCAACCTCATTTAGGAGCAAGAAACTTAAAAATTTGGAGCAAGCAAGAAAAAAATCAGAGCAACTATTAAATAAGATATTAAATAATATTAAGATATTAATAAATATTAAATAAGAAAATTTTAAATAAGATTTCCATATATAATCTACATTCACACAGTCTTAATATAGATTTCTTTAAATCAATCGGGAGGGGGGGATAATTTTACCCCTTTATAGGTTTTTAAGTCTAATAAAGCAAGTTTAAAATGAATACTGACATTTATTTTGTGATGGGAGAAAGAATGGATAACAAATGGCTTCCACAAAGCATTTAATTGCTAATCACTAGTTGGAAATAACCAAAGAGGGGGAGGGGGGGTTAAAGATAATTATAGGAGCAAGTAATATTGAATAATTATATTTTTTTATACGTTTTAGAATCTCACAAAGTAAGTTTAAAATAAATATTAACATTTATGTTGTGGATGGACAAAGATTGGGAAATCAGAAGGCTTCCGTGAAGCGATTGACTCCCAATAGTTAATGGGTTTTCTTTTTTAGTAACGAACAATATTCACTTCTTAAGAAACGGAAGAAATCGATTTAATATCGAAAGCCAGAATAACTTAAAAATCGGAAAACTTCCGCCAAAAACAGAAAAGTTGGCAGCTATGAATAAAATGAAAATAACAAAGAAATGTCAAGTTTGAAAAATTGGAGTTTTCTGATAATTTTCGGAATAACAGTAAAGCACACTGATAAAAATCGGAGAAACTCCGATTAAATCGGAGTACTTGGCAGCTATGCTTGTGCAAACAATACAAAATATAAAATTCAAAAGTAAGGTTTTAAAGTAACAGTTAAAAAAAAAAAAAAAAAAAAAGTATATAAAATAACTGGAAGTATATAATATAACTGGAATTTTTTTTTTCTCCACTGGGTGTATAGGAAGTTGCCCATTACCTCGATAATAACTTTTTACTTATCATATTATGAAATAAACAAAAAATATATTATTTCAAATATATTTTAGTTAACTAAAAGCAATTTTTAAAGATATAAACAATAAAAACTATTCTTAATCCATTATCATAGTAAATAATGAGGATTTAAATGAGGTGGCGCATTAAAGTAATGCTAGTATATAGAGGTTAAAAAAAATTATCAAGACAGCAAAAAAAAAAAAAGTATAAAAGTTTTTGTTTTATGTATATATATCGAAAATTGATGGTAGATTCTTGAACTGATATGTAAATTAATTATAATAGACAGGTTATAAGTGTTATATATATTTTTTAAACACATATATCTTCATACAACATCTAATACCATGTAGAAGTGAGGTTGAAGTGAAGTATAATCATTCGATTTTTAATATTCATCCCATGTATTTGATTTTTCATGCACTAATCTAATGGTATTTTTACAAGACTGTTGGTAAATAAAAAGTTGAGAAAAAAAAATATTTTTATAATTTTATTATGTAAAAGTTCAATTTTTACCTATAACATTTCTTCCATAAATTCAATTTTATACAATGTTTAATGCAATGATACTTAGAGTACTGATAATATATAAAGCATTAAGCCATTTTAAATCATTAACTTATTATTTTGAAATGATCAATAATAAATAAGCTTTTTTATAGAAATTTTACAAATTACTTAAGTGCAAATACTTCTTATCTTCTAGAAATCTAATAATGAATATTAAAGTCACAAATTGTATATATTTATGCTATTTCACACTCAAATATTACAAGTTTACATTTGTACTGATGTGCAACTTTTGTATTTGAAATCATAATTTATTTTTGATCATAAAAATTATAAATAAGTTTGATTTTTCACATATATATATGGGAGAAATTTATTATCTGAAAATTTCAAGTTAATATTATTTGAAAAATGTCTTTAAACATTTAAAATTTTTATTAATTTATCTACCAACGACACTTTAAAGTACAGTCAGTAACAAAAGTGTCTGAACACTAGCAAAAGTTCCTATGTAAAAAAAGTACACTCCATACAGTTTTGAATAAATCCTTATCGAATCATGTTCTTACAATTGTTGTAAGTAATGTCAAAGGTATTTATCAAAACAGGACATATATATTTCACTTATATCTCACTGTGTGGCACTAGACACTACATGTATCTGATTTTGTTCAATAAATGAATTTGTAGAGTGCAGTTGCTGTTTCTGATTGGCATTTTTCATGATCTTCACTAGTGTTATAATTAATTTATACACTTAACTCCAAGAATTTACCACCAATCTCAGAAAAAATATAAAGAACATAAAAAATAAATATTTTTAAAAGATTTCAATCTCTGTGTATTAATATAGTAAATGCCACTTCACTAAATATTTATTGAATACTAGGATGAGGTGATATCATGCATTATTTTTATTGCTTATATTTTTAAAAATTACTCTTAAATAACTAAAATTCTCGATTTCAAATACATTTTTTTGTCTATTTCATAATACAATAAACAAAGGGTTAAATAATTATAAATGAAATAATACTTAATAAGCATTTAACCCCAGAATGTATTTATAAACAAATTAATATTTTCAAAACATCATCATGATTTCAGAAATTCTTTATTAAAATTACTAACTTTATCATCTGACTGCACAATTTACTGTGATGAATTATGCTCAATTATTTAAGAACATTTGGAATAATACAGTTTTGTATTTAACTTTCACTCTCCCATAAAATAGATGAAATATAGATGCTTGTGCAAAAACTTCAACCTTAAACAAGATATCTACTGTGTATTTGATAATCTTTTTGAAGACTTCGTAGAAACTTTCTAAAATAAAATTTCTTATCAGTGATGCTGCAGTCATAATACACCCCACGACAAAAAGATAGGTATAAAGGGTTTTTCTTTGATTTTTCATAAAATATCATTATCTAAATTGTTCTTATCATTTATTATTATCATAAAATAACACTATTCCCGGACTAATTTTTGTTTTAAGACTAAAATTTTTCTAATTTAAGACAACACTCTGCGACAAAAAAATAGGACCAAAGGATTTTTTTAAATTTTTCATAAAATAACATTATCTAAATTGTGCTGATCATTCATTGTAATAAATTTATTATCATATCAAAAACATATTAAATATTTGAATCATATTCAAAATATTCATATTCAAAATAATCATATTTAAAAATTAAAAAAAAAAAAACCCTTTGTTCCTATCTTTTTGTCACAAAGTGTAGTCTTAAATTAGAAAAATTTTAGTCTTAAAATTTTTCTAAATTAGTCTTAAGGGCCCGCTTCACTCACTGCCGCCGAAAGCCAAAGCTAATGTTATTCTATGGGAAATTTTTCTTTACAAATAACTTACTAACTAATACATATTTTTAAATTCTGTTTTCACATTATGAAAATTCCCAGCTGTTAAATTGACGGACCTTTTTAAAAAAAATTATTATTTTTATTTTTTATATTTTATTTTGAAGCTGCAAAATACGAATTTTCAATATGTGAAATTATTTCATTTTGCAATTTCAAAATAAAATATTAAAAAATACATTTTTAAAAAAGGTCCGTCAATTTAACAGTTGGGAATTTTCTGAATGTGAAAACATAATTTAAAAATATGTATTAGTTAATAAGTTATTTGTAAAGAAAATTTCCCCATAGAATAACATTGGCTTGGGCTTCCGGCGATGGTAAGTGAAGAGGCCATTAAAACAAAAATTAGTCCGGGTATAGTGTTATTTTATGATAATAATAAATGATAAGCACAATTTAGATAATGTTTTTTTTTATGAAAAATCAAGGAAAAAACTCTTTGTACCTATCTTTTTGTCGCGGGGTGAATATCCTATAATATATATAATAATAAAAAATAGAGGGGGAGGCCAACTTTGTGTGCTTAATGTGCTGATTTTAATTTTGTTAGAGGACCATTATTTCAATTTAGTTACTTTTCAGGGACTTTGGGGACCTATTTTCCAATTTAGTCATTTTTGGGGGACTTTAGAGACTTTGGTGATCAGTAAACAACCTGTTAAAAGCAAACTTATTGATTTACCGTTTTCTATTATTTTTCATTTCAATAATACATTAACATTACTTTTTAATAGAATTTTAAACTTGTTTCTATTTTCAGGGATAAAATTAGAGAGAGAGGAAAAAAAAAAAAAAACTATTTGCAAAGGCAAGATACAAAATCATTATATTAGAGTAATAAAAATATGCTTTACTATTCAAACACTGACATAGCTAGATTAAAGTTTTAATAAATTAGCTAACGTTTCAAAAACAGAACAAAAGATAAAAACAGCTAAAAAACTTAAATCTACAAAAAATTGAAAAATCTCATCTCTAGATTTTCGTGTTTCTTCATTAGCTTGCTAGAAAAAAATAAATCAATAAATATATCATATTTTCCAACTTTTCTAGTTTTTCCCGGAAGACATATGTCGTGAGCATTTCATAACATATGGTAACCTCATTAATAATTAAATTAAATCTAGTTTATTATAAGTTACTCCTTAAATATTTATCTTAGTAACATAATACCTTAAGAATTCTCTAACTTCATTTAATACCCACATGCTATTTAAAAAGGAAGCAAGTGTTTAAATAGAGTTTAAATCCAGCCCTCTCTCTTTTTTTGTTTCTGACTTCATTCGAAAGAGGCGATATTCTTTCCATTTCTCACAAATACTGGATTTTGCATCTCTGCAAAGGATTCAAAGAGGTCATTGACTAACACTCAAACTTACCCTCCTTAGGTTTATAAGTTTCTGGAATGTTGATGAGCTTTCCGTACGGATGAAGCGGGGTAGATAGAATCTGTAACTCATATTTGAAATATTCGGTTGGAGTCATATGGTTTCATTTTAATCATACGAGCCTCTTTTGATTTGGCGATAAAGATCAGAAGGTAGATGTGGTGGTTTGGCTTAATATAGCCAACAAGAAACTGTTTTTTTTTTTTAATGTTACATAGTTTTGTACACAACGGAAATTTTAGCGTGTGAATAACACACATCATTTTATCAAGATGTTTGATTTGATTTTCTGTGCCAGCACGTACTATGACGCATTTGTTAAACCTTCTAGGCTGGTTATTAAATTTCATATCTTTGCGAATCTAAATAATAAAATAAAAGTATAAGGCTCTGTATTCATTATAATGTTGATACAAGCATAGTCGTTTTTTGTTTCGCAGCTTTAAAATCTATCCTGTGGTAATTTACAGTTATTGCATTTCATCTTATAAATTTTGTTTAAATAATTTATAGACCAGGCTAACAGCATAATCGATCACACCAATGAATGAATGAATTTGTACAATAATCAAAAGGGGTACAAATCCTCATGACAACATAATATCACTCATTTTTTACAGAAATTTTTAGTAACAGTCTACTATCTATAATTATTTGTATTGGAAAATACTATTTGAAAATAATAGGGTGGTTACCCCTTTTAAAAAAAAAAAAATAATAATTTAAAAAAAAGGCAACTATGATATATATATATACATACGTAAATATCAAACTTTTCAAGGTCTATTCCTGAATATAGGGTTTAGATTTTGTTCTCTTAATTTCATGTTAAATTATTATGTTTTTATAGAAATTTCCGATTTTGACTGTTTGTTTACAATGTATTAAGAACGCTCCAAATATCACTTATTATATGCATAAATAACAACCAATGTGATACAAAATTAATAATTTTCTTCTCACTATTTACTCTGCATGCAAGTAGAAGATTTCAGATTTTTTGCATGTTAGGTAGATTCATCCCTATATATGTGTGTGTATATATATATATATATATATATATAATAAACAGAGCCAGTTCGTTTATAAATATTACAAATAAAAATGTTTCATTAAAAATTTATTATTTTTAATACAATAAAATTACAGTGCTTTGATTTTCCGTAAAATTCACTTGGAACAAACTTTTCTCAGACATAATCAACTCAAAATTAACAAAAACTAAAACCCAAATAAAATAAGACTCGGCATTGAAATATGCAATTTCTAACACATACACATGTAAAATTAGTCTGTATAAATAAGTTATAAGCAACAAATTTTAGTAAAACAATAACAATATTAAAAACATTGGCTTTTGACACAAACCACATTTCACACTAGTGATATTTGCTACAAAAAAAAAAAAAGAAGCATCAGTATTATTTTCATATTTATGCTAAAATAATTTAAAACAGAAAAAAGCATTTGCTTTAACCCCTTCCTGGCTTTGCCTGAGCATGTGAATAACTCCAATCTGGTTCATCCTGAGTTCTGTTACTCTGGTTCATTCTCCAACAATATAAACACTGTGTAACACACTAAACTTTCTCGATTTATTTTTCGTGCTTACTTCAATAGCTTATGTTGAATTTTTTAACCACTAGATGGTAGCATTATATTGTTTTATTATTGCAGGTTGAAAGAGAGCGGTTCTAAGGAATGTTTGTACATTTATTTATTTATTTGTAAGAATTTGTAGATAAGAATTGTTGATTTTTTTTAATCTGATGTTTTATTATTAGTTTTAAAACTTAAATAAGAAATGAAGAAATTATGTAAATGTTTAGGACAAAATGAATCATATTTGTTGATTTCTTATTTTTTCAAATGTTTCTTTTATTTATTTATTTATTTTAAATGTTTACAAATGGTACTATCTTGTTATAAAAGTACTCATTATTAAAAAATATATAAGACATTTTTTTTACTCATAAATACAGATTGAATTAGAGTGCTATAGTGCACTATTGACCTCAATTTTAACAAGTGAAGTGCAATATTTTGTTCATTTAGGGTCAGTGGGACCCAGTTTTTTTGTATTTCCACTGAGTCATAAAATAATAAATCACAATCTTTGTTTACTTTCTATTCAGTTTATTTATATCAGTTATTTTTTTCCCCAACTCAGTTAACTTGCATTTATTTTCCACAAGTTTCCTACATCTCTATTTTTTCACAATTTTTTTATTTATCATAATCTGCATAATATTTTATTGTAATTTATATTATAAATATAAGCTATCTATAATTGAAGGTGTCTTTTTTTTTTTTTAAATAAACAGATGGACCCACTTATTTTTCACACTCATAGGGTCTCACAAGATTCCACATCTTAGGTAGCCGGCGCAAGCTCTGTAAATTGAGCCTGGAAGAGGTTAATAATAATTTTAAAAAAACATCAAAGAATAAATAACTACACAAAATATAATTAATCAAAAAGGAATGTATCATGTAGAATTAGTAATACTCTGGAATGAATATAGAACAAAAAAGTTCAGTATACAATGTAACATTATACTATAAAGTGGCTAAATATATTAATAGCTAATAATAATAAAAGCTCAGTAAAAGTATTTTTTGAAAAACACAAAATAGCTGACAATGAATTGAATAAGGCTGTTTCATCAACACAGGTAGGACTAAAAATCAAATAATTTTCAACATTACAATTCTCTTTGAAAGGGAAGGGGATTAAAAAAAATATATATGTACAAAGCATAAACACTAAAATATTCTAAAGATGATTGATTATCCAACACTTAATACAATTTTTTAAATTCAGCATTTTTTTTTAAACCAATCAAAACTAGATGATGGCCATATATTGCACTTTCAAAAACTGTTTTGGTAAATGAAAAACCTAACTTGGCTTTATTTTTAATACATTAAACAGAGGATTACGCTCTGTTGCTTTTGATAGCGATATTTAATTAAACCAACAACAAAGTTTCTATTAAAATATATATATATATATTATAAGGCTTTGAAAGGCATGTGTATGTATTTGCAATTCACTAAACAAATAAATAAAAATGGTGAAATATTAAATGCATAATTTGTGGAAAAAATTATTCCCTGTTAAGCAAATTTATGAGGATTCCTCTCTGTGTCTTATAATTTCCCTGTCCCCAAAACCCATGTAATTCTATGGAAAAATTTGTTTATACACTAATTCGTTACTTAATGTTTTTTTTTTTTTTTTTTTTTTTTTAAGCTCTGTTTTTACATACAGAAAATTCACAAAAATTCAAATGGTACTCATATTGCAAAATTCAAAATTTTATTTTTTAAATATGTAGCATTTTACTGCTAAAAAGAGAGAAAATTCATTTAGATAATTTTTTTTCATTTTGAAACTGAAAATTTGTATTTAAAAATTATCAATTTTTAAGAAACAAGTACTAATTTAATGGTTGTGAATTTTTAGAATGTGAAAACAGAATTTTAAAATATGAATTAGGTAATGTGTAATTCTATGAACAATTTCCCCCACAGAATAACACCGGCTTTGGGTGAACTTGATAATCTCCTTTTAGGTTTAAAATACAGTTACTTGGCTTAAATCTTTACTTTCCTAACTGTACCTTTCTCGATTTCCAAGCAAAACATTTTGTGTCCGTATTTTGCCAATTTTTAAGTTTTTGTTCACAGACAAATTTGCAGACTTCAAATTTTGAGGCATCTCTTTGCATTTTTCAAAACCTTTTGGTGAAAATTGTGCTGGAGACAACTGTCAAAAAGAGATAGATTTTGTAATTTCTGGAAAATAAGATGGTTATTCAAATTTTGTGTTACATATTTTTTGAACGCAAAAATATAATATATTGTACAGATGAAGCTATGGTTAAAGTGTACAAAAGATAAATGATGATAAAATAATCGAAATAACCATTGGTATTCCTTAGAAGTGATAAGTTGTAAAATACACAAAAATTCTTCAGACATTTCTTCTTTTTCTCGTTTACTTATTTTTTAATACTTGGTTTGTAATGCCCGTTTGTCTAATGACAGGAATGTGGTTTTTTTTCATGACTTTTCAAGATTGTTGTGCATGATTAAATGCTCAGTTTTGGCTTTTTAAACGTCAACTTTTTATAATTAAAGTAAGATTTTCAAAAATATGAGTATATAAGGCAGTGAGTAATCAACTTTTTACATATTTTATGCTAAATAACCCATCAGGGAACCATTAATTACATTTTCAGGAACTAAATATTGGCATTTGGTAAAAATTTTAAATAATTCCATAGCAATTTTTATACAATAAAATTTTAAATTATCAAATAAAATCAGTTTTGAATTAATATTTCTTAAAAACATTGATAAATCCACAAAAGTAACAAAATCTATAAAACAATTTTTTTTTTTTTTTTTTTGGATAATTAAACAAAGCATTTTTCAAAAATCATAAAATAAAGACATATTGTTGAAAATAAAACAAGTAAAAATCTTCCTAAAAAAGCTGTTATTATTATTTTCAAATAAATTTGTACAGAAGTTAGGATATCTGGATAGATTATTACCCACCTCCCCTCGCAAGGAACTTACATATTGGCTTTAGTCATAAAACAATGAAATTCTACGATAGATTTTATAAACCAAAAAATAAAAGATGATTTTCTTTTTCTTTCTTTAACTATGCACACAAAAATAAACAGGAGTAACTGTGACTCACAGACCCCCTAAAAATTAAGAGTCTCAAATTACTTAGATAAGAACCCCTCAACCCTTTTGTACCTTGTATCAGCCAATCAATAAACTAATGCACAATTTCACCAAAACTATATTCAAAAACTGGCACACAATCAATAGAAAGATATTAAAACTTCTTCACATCAAAAATATAGTTGCCTCAAATATAGAAGGCCTCAACTGTTGCACAAAAAGTGTCTCCATAGTAACTAAGTGAAGCTCCACTCTACGCTTTCAGACTGTTTCATTTGTGATTGATCTGTGTTCAACTGTTTCATCTGTTTCATGTATAATAACTGAAACCGTAATATGGTTCTTTTGTATATATAAATCCAATGTTACTGTACTTCTAGTTAAAATGGCTCTGTCCTGATGATGGCCTGATGTTCAGGGTGAAAGGCCTTGACATGTAATTTTAATTAAATGTATCGTTTTATATGTGTTTTAAAGTGGATTTTTTTTTATAAAAATTGTGGTTTTCTACAAAGACGCGTGTGGTTATGATATCTCTATATGAGATGTAATTTTATAGAAAACAAGATAACTTCGTAAGTAGTATGAAAATATGGATGTGTTACAATTATCCTGAACACAATAAATTCTGGAATACAGTCAGAAAAAAAAAAAAAAAAAAGAAAGAAAGAAACAGACGTCAGTGAAAAAATACAAAGTATTTGTTAAATATATGACAGATTGTTACTTAAATTAGGAAGTATTTCACATTTCATAACAACTGACAAAAAGTATAAAATCCAACTTGAAAAAAATTTAAGTATTTCTTGATGATCTAATTAATTTTTCTTTTTTTTCTTTAGACATAAGCAATTATGAAATCAAATAATAGATTAAAAAAAAAAAAAAAAAAAAAAAAAAAAAAAAGAGAGAGGGGGGGGGGGGGAGGAAAAGAGATTTTCCAACCTATTTTTAATAAATAATTTTTTACCTTTAAATTATCTCTTCAACTATAAATTGAAAAACACAAATATTTTGTATTAATCACTGGAAGTATTTTGTCTCCACCCCCCAAAAAAAGTTTAATTATAAATAAACTTTAGTCAATAGAATGTGACTGAATCTCAAGTTATACATACACATTCACTGGTGAAAGAAACACCGGCAAAGAAGTCATTTTACATTTGTTTTTAAGTATTTATTTGAGAATGCTCACATATCAACAATAAAAATAGAATTAAAGATAAAACAATTCGACAGTTACAGAGTGAATTTTTAATTTCCAAAATTTAGTTTTAATTTGCAACAGTTTTCAGGCACTATATAGCAACTATATATTGATATTTAAAAAAAAATTTAATATACATGCACTGCATGCTTATCATATTTTTTTCTAAAGAGGAAAATTGCATCATTATCACAGAACTAACTTTGTGTATGGTTATTATATGCACGATAAAGATAAATAATAATTTAAAAAAAAAAATGGTCAAGATGAAGGTGAACATTTAACTCTTTTGTGATAGGCATGTAACATATGCAAAGGCTGCAAACATTACCCCATGACCAGGTTGTCATATATGAGTCACCTTTTAAATAGGATCTAAAAGATGATGTATCATACATGATTTTTCAAATAGAATGTTTAATTAGTATTTTTTCTTGCAACTAGATGTAGTTTATGCCTATTACAGAAAAATTTATTGAGATTAAAAGATATTGACCTTCATTCCACTGCAGTATTAGTAATTTTTAATAATTTGTTTCGGGTTTAAAATGAGAACAGCACAGATCAGTAATGTAAATAAACACAACTGGACGCTTCCTACATCAGCAGATATACACATTATCAATGCTTCTGAATAGTTTTTTTTTTTTTTTTTTTTTTTTTTATGAAAAAGGCTAGATGTTCTATTGTTTTTAAGATATTTTTATTAATTCCTCTTACAGTTTTTGGCTAGTAGTCTAATGCTCAAACAAATACTTTGTATATCGTTAAACAGAATATCTTTTCACCTTTATATATATATATATATATATATATATTTTAATGAGAGATTTTTAACAATTTTTATTTTTATTAATGTTCTGCGTAAAATGAAATCTGTCACCATTTGAATATTTTCCTAATATATACTATTTTGAGGTAAGTAGTAATAAATATGTAGAATTTATTACTACTATACAGAATTTTTAAAAGAAAATATAAAGTTTTTAAATTTATTCAGATAATTACTTGAATGTTTCTCTCGTCATGTAATATAAATTGGAGCAACTGGACCACAAGTTTAATTTATGCAATTTTTATTATTATTTATTTTTTTAATTTGGGCCTAGCAGTGCAAATTGCCTGTCCAACAGTGCATCTTGTCAGCAGGCCATCCCGAGAGAGCAATTCAGTGACTGAGGTGCCCATTGCAAAAGTGCTAAGATTAAATTTCTATATTAAAAGTTCAACATAAAACAAGATCAAATAATCTACTTCCTATCTAACAATTGAAATAAAATTTATATTTGACCATGATTTGGTCACTAAGTATATTATATCATTAATTCAAGAAAATGTGCATAAATTTAAGTATGTGAAAAAGCTGATACATAAAGATATTACATACAATCATTAGCAGCTTTAAAAAAAGAAAAAGAAATGCATAAAGATTTACTTTGTCATGTTTCAATCAATTCTAAAATAACTGATTATTACTTAACTGAATCCAACCCTCTTTTTCATTTTTACAAATGGTAACATTTTTCTAAAGGCATTATTTTAAATTTCGTAAAATAAATTTGTATGCTTGTGTAAAAACAAAATTTGCAAAGTTTATACTATAATACGTTAAGATATGAGTTTTAGGTAAATGAAATTGAAGAGCAAAAAATCTACATTATATTTAATAATTAGAAAAAAAAAAAGTCATATGATATCCAGAAAAAGAAATAATTAGTTTATTATTAATTATTAAAATTATTTTTAAATACTAAAAGATTTTCTAACTACAACTAGTAGGAGAATTTTTTTTCCCCAATCAATCCTGCAATGTATATATTAATGCACAAACAATATTATTATTACTTAAAGATATAAATTAAACATTTCCTATATTAATTAAATTATAAATATATAAATGGCCATACTTGGAATGCTTGCATAATATTTTCGGCACGGGCCCGTGCCGAAAATATTACGCAAGCATTCCAAGTATGGTCATTTATTTATTTATAATTTAATATTATTATTTTTTTTTTCTTAAATCCTCTGATGATACTTTAATGTTTATAATAGAATAATAAAACAAGCATCAAAGATTGCACTTTTTTTCTGTTTCTTTTTTAACATTACTTTATAGTCTTTTCCCCCAATATTAATCAAATCAGAAATCTCGTATAAAATAAGAGCAATTAGTTTTGAATAAAACAAAGCAAAATTATACACAATTTTATAATACAGTATAGGACCCATTATCTGGAACCCATGGGACTGGAAGAATTCCAGATTTCGGAATTTTCTGGATTTTGGGTCCTTTTCCCATTATTGCTTTCCCTTAATTATAAAACATTAACTCAGTAATTGACAGGTACTAATTTACTTCTAGGAGCAATTACTTCACATACAGACAGACATTAAAAAAAATATTCAAATTATATTCTAGAGCTCTTAAAACATGCAAATAAATCAAAAACTGGAAGTCAGTTTTTTTTGCATATCTGATACTTTTTTTTTAAATTAAATTTAGCAGGAAGAAAAAAATAACTATAATGTGTTTATGTTTATATATACAAATATGTACATTACTGCCACTTGCTATGAGTGGCATGGTTGCTTCTTTATCAATGCTGCTAAACATGAATACTGTCTCAATCATAAGAGCAGAATGCTACAAAAAAAACAAAAAAAAAAAAACAAAAAAAAAAAAGATTTTTCTTTAAAAATTTCCATTTTTTTTTTTTTTTTTTTAAGATCTTAATGAGGAGTTAAAAATCACCGGAAATCTATTATAAAATAGATTATAATTTTTTTTATGTGGCTTGCTGTAAATTCCAGGGTTTTCCTGGACCTCAAACATCCCTGACCATATGAAAGAAAGAAATTCTGTTTTAATTTCTAAATTTTCATAATACTACCCTAATAAAACACACAATAATTTATTTTAAGGCGATTTTCTTTCTTTCTTTCTTTTTTTTTTCTGATTTTAGATATAAAATGTATTTTTTTAATCATAAAAAAAAAAAAAAAAAAAAAAAAAAAAAAATTCTAAAAAAATTTTTGAAATGATTCTGGATTTTGGGTCTTCTGGATTTCGGATAATGGGTCCTATTACTGTAACTAGAAATTTATAACTGGAACAGTCTTCAAAGCCAAAACTATGTTAGGAATGTAAATAAAGCAATATACATGGAATGGAAAGCAAATACAACTAAAAATAAGAAATTCTTTTAAGTTAATTTTTTTAATTAACTGCAACAATCATAAAATGAAAAGGCTTTAAAATATAAAGTAATAATCGTTTAACAGTGACAGTAACTGTTTTTATAAAAAAAAATAATCAATATGCATTATTATACATAAGATAGATTATATTAAGTAATAAATAATATAGTATTTTATAGTCAAGAAATTTCAACCAATACTTTTACAGCATGATTAATACAGTTACAGTAGGCAGTGAAAGAATCAATGCAGATTTGTAAAGTATACGACAAATTTTAAAACGGTATCTCAGATTGTCATTGGTATTTACTCATTTTAGAACATTTGTAATTTAAAATTTTTGCAATTTCGATTATCAGGTTTTTCAGACTAACAAGTTTCCACCATTTCTTAAACATAAAAAATAACATAGTCCAAAAATGTTAATTAACATTTTTCTATTTATCTCCAATCTTTTTACACAGATTAAAAATAAAGTGAAATCATGGACAATAATAACACAAGCTGCATCATTTACTATATACAAAATATTTAAATCTGTTAACTATTAACAACAATATAAATATTAGATTTCTTTCAAGGACGGAAAGTAATTTGGTATCACTATCTTTTGTTCTAGGAAGTTGTAGACAGACAACTACAAAAGTTTCACAAAATTTTTACACCACAAAGAATGAGAACTTTGTGCCAAAATAGGAAAATATTTTGTGTGTTTTGACATTCTATGGTATGTTTTTCAGTGCTCTTACACTGCAATGTAAAAATTCTATTTGGATCATATCTCATCAACAAAATTAAAGGATTTTTATGCATGCTTATATACTTTAAGTCTCAGGGGTACTTTAAAAAGTCTTACTAGATTAAAAAGTATATAAAATAGAATTTACAGAAGAAATGTCAAAGATATTTATAAAGATTAAATATGCATACTTTAATCTCATTTCTACTACAAACTAGATACTACAGGAAGCCATTTTTGTTCAAAAAAGGCTTTTAAGCGTGTGCTATCATAGTTTTTGACAGCCATTTTTTAGAATCTTCACCTGCATTTTAATTAATTTACATATTACCTCAAGAACCTATCATCAATCTTTAATTCAAAATCCCGATCTTTTTCAACCTCTATCCCTAATAGCACATCTGCTTTCCAGGACATCTATAGGATATCCTGAGGATGAAAGAGACATCTTTAGGATGTATTGTGGATAAGTGTGCTGTTAGGGATGTACCAATGCTGCATACCACCATGTTAAACCCTCATTAATTTTACTATGTCGCAGTGATAGGCATTTATTTAAAATTTTTATAGCTTTAGAAGTTCATTTTAATTAACTGAAAAAGTGTGTTTGAACCCCCCCCTTATTTTTTTTTTTTTAATTAGGACATAAAATGCCAATAGTTATGTTAATGAAATATTAGCATTTTATTTATTAATTTGAAATTTACAAAATGAATAAATAAAAGCAAGATATTAAAATTTCAAACAGTTTTACTTGAGAAAGAAGTAAGTGGACATACTTTTAGCATATTCTAATATTTCATTGAAAATGTACCTGGTGCCACTTGAGACTATGAAACAAAAAGATATTGGATTAAAGGCTTGTCAATTTGTTTTCTTAAAATATATTGAGGACATGAAATATCCTAGATGAATAAATTTACTTGATTACGCTTAATTAATATCTACTTAATATAGTTTCAAAATTAAAATATATGATGCATGATTATGACATGAAGCATCCTCTTCCACCTCACTGCCTAAAATTATGAATTTCTTCAAAAAAAAAAAAAAAAAAAAAAAAAAAAAAAAAAGCTTAAAAGATTAAATTACTAATCCTTATGTAACCTAGTATTTAAATGTAAAAAATATTAAAAATTATAAATATCACACAAACAAAATAACAACAGGGAATAAATATCCCATTCATAATACAACATTTTAAACAAGTAATTTTTATTTATTTATTTTTATTTTTTTCTGAATAATTGAATATTAGCGGTCATACATTTTTATTGATACAGAACTCAGTTCCCATTGATGAAAGAAAAGCATATCAATTAATAATCAAAATACAGGGTGTTAAAAAAAAAAAAAAAAAAAAAAAAAAAGGACCATCCAGAAATAAAAGTTTACACTTCTCTGTTCTTTGCAGGTAAGGTTAGAAAACATCAAAGAATGAAAGAATTTAACTCAGAATATGCCATAATTTTATACTTGTAGGCGAAAATATAATCATGCGGAAACACTTAATTTTCTTTTTAAATATGGTTATTGCACAGCATTATCAAAATTTTTGCAGCGTAAGCATTTTTTGGACTTCCATCTCTCTGGACCTCTATCCATGTGGTTTTTCTTATGGGTTATATCAAGGACAGAGTGTATGAGAATAGAAAAAGACAAAGCACTCACTGACTTTACTGCAGCCACCGAAAAATAAATTTAGTCAAAACTCATACATGTATTTGAACCTATGGCTCTTAATTAACCATTATAGAGGGGCTCTTATAAAATGCTATAGTGAGTGTGACAATTGCTGTCACAGCTCCTCTGTGAAGATTAAGGGCCCTCTTCACTCACCCCCGCCGAGCCGAAGCTAATGTTATTCAATGGGAAAATTTTTTTTACAAATAACTTATTAAATAATATATTTTTTTAAATTCTATTTTCACATTCTGAAAATTCCCAGTTGTTAAATTGATGGACCTTTTTTAAAAAAATATTTTTTAAATTTTTTATATTTTATTTTGAAGTTGCAAAATACGAATTTTCAATGTGTGAATTTTTTTCATTTTGCAATTTCAAAATAAAATATTAAAAAAAAATACATTTTTGAAAAAGGTCCGTCAATTTAACAGTTGGGAATTTTCTGAATGTGAAAACAGAATTTAAAAATATGTATTAGTTAATAAGTTATTTGTAAAGAAAATTTCCCCATAGAATAACATTGGCTCGGGCTTCCGGCGACGGTAAGTGAAGAGAGCCGTTAAGACATATGCTTTTGTTATGATGTAAATACTTAAGAAACGTAAATGAAATATGTAATACTGTATATTTTACTTGACACTATATACAATACTTTTTCAACTATCGCATTATCTATAATAATTTGGAAACAATAAAGATTTCTTTTTGGATTTTTTTTTTCTTTACACCCTGTATATTAGAGATTTATATATAGAAAACAAAACTTCTATAGAGGAAAATATAACAAGAGAAAAACAGTGAAAAAGATGATTTATGTACAATTAAATAAATTGAACAACCACTATGTATAATTTAAAGAAAAAAAAATCAAGAAAACTTTATACATCAGATAATTGACAATACGTGTAAAATGCAACATATGCATTCAGGCACAAGTCGTGTGTAGTTAAAAGCAATTATTTACAAATAGATTGACTTATATGCCATTTCTCAAGGACATTTACAAAAATATTCCATGTGTAATAAGCACTTGTGGCAAGAAATTGTTTACACACAGGTCTGTACATTTTGTATCTTAAAAAATTTAAACAAAAAACTTTCAACAAAATTTGAAATATATACAAGTCTTTAAAAGGAAAAGGATTTGATAAAAATATATTAACAAGGACTGTGTCGGAAACTTCTCATCAATGGCACCAAAAGGCTCGGAGCTCCAGCCTGAGTTAAGAATGGATGTTGTAATAATTCACAAGCTGTGGCTCGTTGAGATGGGTCTCGTACTAGCATCTTTTCTAAAAACCCTTGCAAACGTGGTGAAACCTAAAACCACAAATATTCTCAGTTAACAAATAAGCATAAAAACATGCACATGTTACTTTTTTAACAGTTGAATGTTGGAGTGGGGAAAAAAAATTCATTTTAAAAATAATGTAACTTTTTTTTTTTTTTGTAGCAGACAAAAAAGAAGAAATACACTCACCAGGTGGTGACTAAACAAAATAATACAGTAACATAAATAAATAAATAAATTAATAATAATAAAAAAAAAAGGCTCTTTGAAATATTTTTTCTTTATTTTTAAATTCATAAGCACCAGTTTTCTCAATCAAGCATATAAAATTTACATATAATTTTCTCAATTAAATGTAAATTAAGTCAAATAGTGGCAAAATAATTAAAAAATTTGGAAATTGGAATAAAAAGTATGGCATATTTTAGAAATCATCTTTCGAAAAAAAATGCAAATTTTATCTATTAATTGCGAAATATTTTACCATAACAACATCAGAATTACTGACAGTTATTTTAAAAATCATATGATAAGTCGGTAATTTTGTATTAAATAAATGCCATAAGTTTGGGTCAACAAATACTGCTGTAAGGTTAACATAGGTTTTCACAGAATAATAACAGATTGTCATCATCTGAACTACAGTTCTAAAAAAGTTTGCACACTAATTTAACTACTTCACCAGCTATTCCGAGATAACTTGGGGGAAATGTAGTCTTCATATAACAGTGGCTGGTGAAGTGGTTGTCTGCCTCTTCATGATGATCATGTTGGTCTCATCACTTCAAACCATGATGGCTATTAATTACCGATATGCAGTTAATGCGAAAAAATAAATAAAATAAAATATGCTTACTAAAAATGTCAAAAATCATTACAAAAACAAACTAGTATGTTGTGGCCACCACATGACTTTCTTCTATATTTCCCTATACAAATTTACTTAGTAAAAATAATTTATTAAAATTATTATTTAAAAAAATTATCTTCCATGATAATGCAGATGATTTCCATATTAGAGAAGTAGTATAGCACTAAATATCCAAAAGGAAGTCAATTTTATTCTCAATATTACATACAAAAAAAAAAAAAAAAAAAAATATATATATATATATATATTTTCATTACCCTACTATTGTAGGTAATGGAAGTATTGAAAAGTTCGAATACTCTTTGCAATATCACATTATTAAATTTGGAAGAATTAATATTATATATACCGGCTGTCTTATAAGCCTGTAGACATTTTACAAATTCACAAAAAAAAAAATAAAGGTATTGGTCATGTCTTCTTTCGACCTGAAACAACTGTTGCAAGTTTATTGCATTTTCTGGTGTTTATTCAAAGTTTTGTACTTATTACATTCATACATATTAAATTGTGAAATTGTAGAAATTTTGGATAACCCACACAGCTGCAATAAGAATAAGCCAATGTGAAGTATCGATCAGAGCTGGAGTCATCTTTTAAAATCAAAAACTGAAGGGAAGAAAACAACTTTAGTTTTGTCAAAGAGTATCCCAGAGATACAGATAAAGGCCAGGGCCCTGACTGAAAGGACTCTGGTAAAACAAAGCCTCTATACTCGTAAGTAATGTTTTTTATATTTTTATAGTATTTAATTAGTAATATTTCAAAAATAAATATACTTAGTTAATTAACCAGAAAGAAAATCTTTTATAAACATAGAGAGAGAAATTACCTTATGAGTGTTTTTGAGTTTTGGAGGAGGCATATCTCTTATTCTTCTCATAGCTTGTAATGGTGGCTCATTGAAAAAAGGAGGTTCACCATCAACCATTTCAATTACCATAATTCCTAGCGACCAAATATCAACCTAGATAGAAAAAAAAAAAAAAAAATAATAATAATAATCTGAGAATTAGTTTTAAAATAATTAGATTTAGGTAAATACAGGCATGAGAGTGCAGAAAATTAAAAAAAGAGGAAACACGCATGTTCATAAAATTAATTTTAAAAGAAAAATAACGCGCACGGGGAAATCTATACAAAAGTACATTCATAAAATTTATTTCAAATGAAAAATAATGCTCACAGGAAAAAAACTATACAAAATATTTTAAAAGCAACAAATTAAACTAAAAGAATAATGCCCATCAACACAATAAAACATGTGTTTAAAAAAAAAAAAAAAAAAAAAAAGTTAGCTAGCAATCAACATTTAATCATTGGCTGGTGGTGGAAAATGAGGAAAAAAAAATTACATGAGTGGGAAATATTGAATAATTCTGTTCTTTTATATGTTATAGAATCTGATAAAGCATGTTTAAAAGGAATATTGACATTTATATTTTGGATGGAAAAAGATGAAGAATCTAAAGTTTTTCGTGGAGCGTTTGAACACTGATCGTTATTGGAGTTTGATTTTAACAAAATAAAAAAAAAACGCAAAACTAACGAAAATCACAAAAAAGCGGAGAATCGCGGATCTGCAGAAAATTCTCATGCCTGTAAATATAAAATTATGAAGTAATTTTAAGAAAACAATTAACCACACAGAATTTGGAGATATGAAGCAATTTTTATGTCTCTTGGAAATTATAAAAGTGTAAAAGCACTGTATTAAGTCTCTTCCTGTTAAAATGCTTTAATAGAATAACGGTAAAAAAGAAAAAATCCCAAAAAGTTCTTTTTTTCTAATAACTAATATTTTATTGCATTGAAAAAAAGAAGACATAAAGGTTTGAATGTGCTCATAAAATCAGCTCAAGCTGTAACAATAATAAACATGAAATAATTAAAATTTTTGCCCTAAACATTAGTTTTCATAAGCTTCATTTTCCAAACCTAAATTCCCCTACCTCTTATCAACCCAGCTTTATTGTGCTTTCATTAATTCTTTATTAAATCCTTTTCTAAATATTTCAATAATTCCAACTTCAGTAGTTCATTCTCAATTCTTAAATATTTTTTTTTCTTTTTTTAATGAAACAAAACTTAATTGATTGTGTTTTTTACCATGTTTTTATTAACTTCTATTCTTGTTTGTTTGTGTGTTTGAGTCTGGTACAAATCTTGCAATCTATTTTTAACTAACTTCCCTACTAGCTAGACATTTGAAACTTTCACAGTAGCTCCGAACCTGGTGACAACACAATAAGTCGAAGTCAGATTTTCGAATAGTTTTCTTTTAATTAATTAAAATATGAAAATAATAAGCTCCTAATAGCAATAAAAATAGTCATTAAAATATCAGCTATAATTTAATTGTTGCCAAAAAAAAAATCACGAGTTCATTTTCTTTCACATAAAAATAAATACATTTAATTAAACGTAAGCATTAAAAAATTGTAAAAAGTTAAATTATGCATCTCACAAAAATTGACGTCATTATCACTTTAAAGGTTTTCTACACATTGATAAAGTGCCAATGTAGTTCATGATGCAAATATATGTTGTTCTGAAAGGATTAATATTTTATTTTTAAAACCAACTTTTTTTAAAATCCAAATTTCCCATAACTCTTTAACCAATCAGATTAGAACGTCCATCTTTAGAATATTGAAAATAAGAATTTTCTCGCCAAAAGTCGCCAGGGGCAAAAAGTCGCCAAATTCATTACCTGCCTATTGGAGCTTTTTAATGTGTTTTAAAGGGAAAATTAAGCTATTTTATTGCAAAAAAAGAGCTGGAAATGCAGAAAATTGACATTTTATCAACCTATTAAGCCTATTTGAAAGAATTTATACAAAAATAAATACAATTATTTACAATTTCATAACAATACGCATTGATAAAGTGCTAATGTAATTAGTTCTACAGCTATGATTCAACAGAAAATTTAAAAACATGGTTTATAAAAAAAAAATTTTCTTATAATTATTTTATATTTGAGAAACTTTAGAATATATTTTTCCCCTCCTTAACATTTTTGGCAGAGCCAATTAGAGGCAGTACAAGAATCACATATGCATCTTACTTCGTGCACGAGATAATTTTTACAGTAGTTGAAAGCTAGTTCACAAAAGTCTGGAAAAAGGAAAAAAAAAAAAAAAAAAGATGTGTTAGGAGCAAGTTGAGGGTTCATCTACTTCAAATGGTGTAACCCATTAACATTACTGAATAAATGAGAATACACTCAACTGCAAAAGACCAATTTATTGCTGTGTTTTTACATAACAGCCATATAATAGACTCCCAATTAACTAAATGCAGCTTTTCTTTAAAAAAACTTAAATCAAACATAAAATTTCAATTTATATTTTACACATTAATCTGATGTAATTAAATACATGCATATGCATTAAGACATTAAAAAATATATACCTCTGGACCATAAGGCAAACGTGATATGACTTCAGGAGCCATCCAATAAGGTGTTCCCACGAGTGACTTTCTGTTGGGGAGGTCATTTGACACTTGTGCACAGAACCCAAAATCAGACAACTTAACCTGAAAAGAATTTTTAAACTTATTGTACAAGTACATTATCTATAAATATAAAGCTCATTCAGGGTGGCTACAGCAATTCAGAAAAGAAGTTCTCTGATTTTTCCATGATTTTCATTACCTATTATATACATCCCATAATTTTGTGCATATCACACTCTTGTATAACATGCTCGCTAAACCACTGCAATTAAAAAAAAACTATATTGATAGGCAAAAATATCTCAATCTTTTTATTTTTTCTTTGTTCACTTACAAAAAAGAAAATTAAATGAAAAATTCAAAATTTTGGAGATATTAACAAAATTATAAAAATATGACTCTTTTTAACTGCACAACATATTAACATCAAGACATAAATTTATTCTTCAAGTTGTTGCACTATTTTTTTATTATTTATTTTTTTTTAAATGTTAACTTTGTGAGATTCAATTAGAAAGCAGACAATCCTGTGCAATCATTATTAAGATAATCTTTCAGTCATGCTTATGGGGCAAAAATGAAAATTTCCATGATTTTGGGGTATTTTTTTTTTTTTTTTTTTTTTTACAAAATTCCCTGATTTTTCCATGATTTCCCTGATTGTAGCCACCCTGTGATTGTTTGTTTGTCTCGATTTTTAGTTCGCTATATAAATCTACACTATTCAACTGACCGCAACGAGAAATAGTATATTGCCTTTAACTAATGATAACTAAAAAATAAGTAATAACAAGCCTTTAGTTAACTAATGATAACTAAAAAATACTGCGTTAACTAGATTTTGTCCTGATTAATAAAATCAGGACAAAATCTAGTTAACGCAGTATTTTTTAGTTCATTTGGATAACTGGATCAAAGGAAATTAAATAAAAATTCTATTTAATTTAATTTAAGTAAGTTGGAGTGTAAAGGTTGATATTTTTTATTTACCAACTATGTGAAAAATACCAGAGCCGGGAATCGAACCCGGGCACCTCCGCTTAACGCATGGATGCTCTACCACTGAGCTACCCTAGCTGACAACCAGCTAGGCATTTCTCACATAATATTCGTTGGCCAAGTCACCGAGTCTGCAAACGCAGCTGTATCAAGTGACAATATCAATCGCAGCACATAGAGCATCCGTGCGTTAAGCGGAGGTGCCTGGGTTCGATTCCCGGCTCTGGTATTTTTCACATAGTTGGTAAATAAAAAATATCAACCTTTACACTCCAATTTACTTAAATGAATATTCACGGTTGATGAATTCATGTATAAATATTTCAAAATTAAAAATTCTATTTTAACTTTAAAATGATTAAAAAGAAAGAATTATTGGATACTAAAACATAATACTAAAATAAAATACACACTTTTTTTTTCTTCTGAAATACAATATTTTTAATTTCACGTAAATAATAATAAAATTAGGGGAAAAAAAAAACAAAAAAAACAGTGCTACGAAAATTGGTGCATTTGTTTTTATCAGGAATTTGCGTGTAAATAAATATTTTCATAGAGATATGTCGAATTAGCTTAAAATTTTTCGTTTACATTAATACTTTTTGTGTAACTTATGAGGTTCTTTTACGTTCTTTGTTTACTTGTAAATAGTTATAATTTAGATTTTATTAAGATTTTTTAATTTTTTATTTTGTAAATACCATAAGTTTCTTTTTTCTTTTTAGTATGGCAAAATTTGAAATTTGGCACCGAAGTAGCTCAGATGAAGTACCCAAGATCTTTAATTACACTATTGCAATAACTATTTCAGTTCTTTGCAAAAATGGCCAAAAAATATTTGAAGTTGCCAAGGGGGTCCAATACTAAAGCTGTGCCTTTTGTATTTATTTATAATATTTTCTGTTAAAGACATCGGGAAATGTTTCATGCATCTTTCTTTTCATTTTACATCTTTGTTCAGTTCCCTCATTGACTGTAAAATTCTATAAACACTACTTCAACCTGAGAAACGCTGGACAGACCTGCTAGCAACAGTAATAACATTGTAAATGATAACAAAAATTTTGTTCCTTTGAAGCAAAAAAAAAAAAAAAAAACTACCATATAAATGGATCAAAGGTTCTACATAATAAGCTATAATTGAACACTTTCTCGGTGAATTAAGGGGATTTCGCTACCTAACATTGCCAAAAGCCAAATCCCATGTTAATCTACGGAGAAACTTATATAATATAAACGTGTATATAATGAACCATTTCAGAGTGCCCTATAAATCAATAAAAATTTCTAACCTCTGATATAAAAGTAAAAGAAATCATTACAAAATTAATGAGAACAGAATGAATCTGCAGTGTAGTGTGTATTAAATAAAAAGAAAAATGTCCTCCACAGTATAGGCTAAAAAGAATAGAGAGAGTAATGAAACCAGCAAGAGATGGCACCCTGTGTGATTGAAAGCAAGATTCAAGGCATCTGTTAGCAAGCAAACGGAAAAGAGGAAACTTTCTCATTCCATTAAAAAAAAAAAAAAAAAAAAAAAAAAAAAAAAAAAATGCATCCAATTATTGCAAAGTAAAGGAAGTTACCATGGAAACAAGACTAGTACAGGAAAAGGAGGAAATTTTAGAAAATTCGTTACTAGAATTGCTCATTACTAAACATATTTTTTAAAATTCTAATTTTGCATTAAGAAAAAAAACAAAAGCAACCATTTAAAAAAAAATTTTTTTTTTCTAAAAAATTACAATTTTTTTAATTTTTTATTTTGGAATTAAAAAAGGCAAAAAGTGAAACATTAAAAATAAAAAATTACATTTTTGGAAATAAAGAACAAATCTAATAGTTGTGAATTTTCTGCACGAGAAAATGGAACTAAAATATAAAATAAATAAACGAGTAAACGAGTAAATGGAACTAAAATATAAAATAAATAAACAAATAAACGAGTAAATTCTAGTAACAAATTTCCACTTAGAACTACAAGAAGGGATTAGGTGACTGAAGATGGGAAAAATCTAACGTATAAAGTAAAAAAAAAAATTATTAAAAGTAGCTTGTAGATATGAATTTATTTCATTTTAATGCAGTATAAACAGAATTAAAAAATATAAGTAAATAAAATAAAATATGACTAATTTATATTTTTAAACATATTATCGCTTGTCTTTTTTTTCTCCCCCTTTCCTTAATGAGAACTTCTAATAGGCAGGTGAAAAAAAAAAGAAATTTCTCTTACTCAGAATAAAAACTGATGTGTAAAGATGTACTGGATAAACCGATATAACGATAAGCTGACGTATGATTCCATACACATCATGTATAAGGAATATCTTTTTCATCAGAATAATTTGTATTTTATTTCTAAAATATATAGAAGCAACTCAATATCATTTCAAGTGATGATTCTTAGCAAACGATAAATTAAAATGCATTCTGAAATTTTAATTTTTGCTTAGAGAACAAACAACTCAATCATCTCAAAAATGAACTCAGGAAACCTCAAAACATAAAAATAAAACAAAATCTTACAGCCTAATTTTTTCAGGATTACAACATTTTCCTTACATAGTACACTCCGCGACAAAAAGATAGGTACAAAGGGTTTTTTCTTTGATTTTTCATAAAATAACATTATCTAAATTGTGCTTATCATTTATTACTATCATAAAATAACACTATTCCCGGACTAATTTTTGTTTTAAGACTAATTTATAAAAATTTTAAGACTAAAATTTTTCTAATTTAAGACTACACACCACTTTAAAAAGATAGGAACAAAGGGTCTTTTTTAAAATTTTTTGATTATGATTATTTTGAATATGAATATTTTGAATATGATTCAAATATTTAATATGTTTTTGATACGATAATATTTTATTATGATAATAAATGATCAGCACAATTTAGATAATGTTATTTTATGAAAAATTAAAAAAAAAAAAAAAAAAAAAACTTTTGTTCCTATCTTTTTGTCGCAGAGTGTAGTCTTAAATTAGAAAAATTTTAGTCTTAAAACTTTTCTAAATTAGTCTTAAAACAAAAATTAGTCCTGGAATAGTGTTATTTTATGATAGTAATAAATGATAAGCACAATTTAGATAATGTTATTTTATGAAAAATCAAAGAAAAAACCCTTTGAACCTATCTTTTTGTCGCGGGGTGTATATGTTTGGAAAGTTAAAAATGCAGGGCATTTAGCACAACTCCCTCAAAAATAAAGGGACTTTAGGGACCAAAATTGAAAAAAAAGGGACTTTAGGGACCTATTTATTTTATGCTTAAATATCAGTAATATACATATATACGCATTCTTTTATTATCCTCTACCATGTATAAAATAAGCCAAGAATGATGCCCAGAATCAAATAATTTAAAAACATACACAACCAGTGTCAAAAGAACTCATACTCTTTGTTGAATTTTGTTTTTGGTTTTGTTGAATACTCTGTTACTCTTTGGTTTTGTTGAATACCTGAAGATACAGGCATTGAGTTATATGAGCCATGAGACTCTTGGTCCTCCAATAATTTCTATGATGAACGCTCACTTTTACTGCTCTTTATGATGCAAAATGAAAAGTTTCAGATTTTACATTTAAAGCTATGTTTGGCAAATCGAATATACATATTTTCCCATCAATTTATTGTCTTCAAAATTTGTTGTCCTTAGTGTGTGGGAGGGTCAACAAGAGGAACAGTCTATTACCTACTCAAGGTGCCTAGAGTGTTTTGCCCTTCATGGGGATCCGTTCAAGGGATTTTTTGCCTATAATAGCTAGGCAAGGACCACAAGTGTAACCCAAATCTGGCATTTTTTATCAACTAGGTTTCAGAAGAGAACTTTTCAGCCACTGGTATGGTTTGTTGCTTCAAAAATCTTTTTTGTAAACAACCTAAGCAAAATCATACTAACTATTAAAAGAATATAGCTCTAAGGTCATTTTTTGCACAATAGGGCAAATTGAAATAAGATGTGCAGAGAAAAAATTGCACAATATGCTGTAGGTGCAGTCTGAGTTTTGCAGTAACTATGCTATATGCAACTGTCATAACTGCTGCAAATAACAGAAAAAAGTATATGTCTATAAAAGTTTGAATGGCAGACAAAACATGAAATGCATTTCATGATGTGACAAAAAAAAAAAAAAAATAATAATAATAATAATGACATTTTGATTAAAAGGTACAAGCCCACTTCATTAGGTGTTGCTAACAAAGTTGGATATTAGCCAAATAAATAATGCAATTCAAAGCTACAAGTGAAAATAAGAATCAATACCAACATCGGCTGCCACTACAGGGTTTAACCTGAGTTCATAATTTTTTTTTTACTGAAAAAGCTAAAATCAAAAAACTGTCTTAAGCAAAATGCTACAATACTATTAGGCTTATGATACCTGTTCGTATGCTATTATAGATATCTCTTTATGTTACAATTTTCTTTTCCAAACTAAGTTTTAAATTTTATAATGACATCTTTAAAAAAAAAAATCTGAACTGGCTTCCATGGACATTTTGAACATTTAGTACAGTCACTGGGTGTTTAAACAAATTTGAACCGCTGAATATTTCAGTAACTAAATAAAAGTGAACATGATGTCAGTATGCTTTTATTCCCAAATTCATATATCCATCAATGAACATACAAGTAATATATCTGAAATTTTTAGGCATCCCTGTAAAAGAAAATAAATAGTAAACATGCAATTTCAGTAATTCTGTAGGAATATTCTGAAATATATATTAGTTTCACTTCATACTTTTAAATAACTTGTTTTAAGAAAATTAGTCCCGATAGGATGTGATATAATCTTTTATACTTCTCGATAAAAGAACTATGCATAATATGCCCATCCAATGATCATACATTAGTTAAACAATGTAATGTATATCAGTGTTTTTTAACACTTTCCAATAAGATTGAAAAATGTTAATGACTTCAGTTTGTCTGTCTGTCCGTATTCTATTTCCCGTAAATATTCATGGAATTTCTTGAAACTGATATGTGTTATTCAAGTTCACTATTCCATATTCCCTATTAAAAATGGAGTAAATACCTCTACTGGTTTGTGTACAGGGACACTCAAAAGTATTCCAAAGCATTGATTTTTTTAACAGTATTACAATAAACCTGATTTTAATATACTTTACACAAATCTTAATGAAATTAAAATATGTTATTCATGTTCACTATCAGATGTTTCCCATTGAAAATAGAGACCTAGGACCTACTGCAGTCAATTGGCCTTATTCCAAAATCCAATCCAATCCCATTGAAAATAGAGTAAATACCACCAATGATTTGTGTACAAGAACACTTGAAAATATGCAAAAGCATTCATTCTATGAGAAGTATTTCTATAAACCATACAGGCACACACTACCACTAGGCACAAATCTTAATGAAATTGAAATATGTTATATGTACGAAAGAATGTTTTCTACAGAATGTAGTACGAATAGCAATAAAATTTAAATGGACTATAAAAATATTCAGTTACATTAAGGACTATTTTTGAAAATTTGCTGCAATTACATTTTTGTTTACCTCAAGCATTTTTAACACTTTCTAAAAAATTTTAAGTATAAATAAGATTTGAAATAATGTATTTGTCTGCCCAGCTGTCTATCTATGTCTATCTGCTCGACTCCACTGTTCGTCAATATTTTCAGATTTTCTTAAAAATGATATATGTTATTCAAGTTCATTAGGTAATGTTCTCTATTTAAAATAGCATTAATGAGTCCTGTACAACTTGGTTTGCATACAAGGAGATCTTCCCAAAAAAAGGCCAATACATTGCTTTTTAGGATAGCCATTTTTATAAATCACATTTTAATAATTATCTACTGAAAAAATAAAGATGTTGACATTTATGTGAATATGATAAAATAATGTTTTGTATAGAATAATATGTTTAATCTTCAGATTTACAGGCCTACACTAAAATATTTAGATACATTAAGAGCTGCAATTAGAAATTAATGGCTACATTTCCATTTGTATTAAGCATTTTTAACACTTTCTAACAATGTTTAAGAGTGATATAGTTTACCTGTCTGCCTTTTCATTTTGTGATAACGTAGATAAAGAATACTGAAGGTTATAATGACACAAGTATGTACAATTGGAAAATGCTAATAATCAATGCATTTTTTGTTCTTGTTTCTTTTTATTCTGTGTTAAAAATTTAACATTTTTTTAATTTTAATTTTTTTTTATAACAGTTTAATAAAATACTTCAAAATAAGCAAAAATTTCTTGTTTAATTTTCGCATTCTGTATATATATATGTTATGCATTTTGTGGAAAATGCAACTGTAGTGGAAATCCTATGCCATTAACACTTTATAGAGTCACCCCTGACCTTGATGACTGCACAACAATTGGGCATTGAGATAATTTTTGGATATGTTCATTTAGTATTAAGAAGTATTTCATTGTACAGTATGGAACCATTTATCTGGAATCCAGTTATCCGGAAAACCAGTTATCCGGAATTATATTTCCATACAGTTAATTTCCAATGCATAAAAAAAAAAATATATACATTTTTTTTTTTTTTTTTTTTTAAATAATAATAATGGTTTAACATTGTAATCTGAAACAATTAAAAGTAAAAGAAATGTTTAATAAATAACAATTCCATTTAATTTTGTTACATTTATTTAAAAGTAGTATTCATGTATTTGACAGGGAATATAAGTTAAAGGTCATAATGTACAATGTAGACTGAAAAGATGGCTTTAAGTTCTGAAAAATGTGGATAGATTGCGCCACTACACAATATCATAAAAGTGGTAATTTTATTTATCTAGATTGGATTGGGTGAAATGGAGTAATTTGTCCTGTACTGGATTTTATTTATTTTATTATTATTTTATTTATTCATTTATTTATTGGGGGGGGGAAGGGAGGGAGGTGTTAATTAAAACCAAATTACTTTTAAAATATTATGAATATTTTGCACTCTCATGGACATTAAAAATGAATTTTCATAAGAAATAAAAAGAAGAGCCTGTAAAAACAGGTCATAATTTTTTAATCTTTAGTAATAGTTAATGCTTTAAAATCACTGGTTAATCATGTTTAAAAACACTTGGATTTGGGCAGATTTTCATTTTTATGAAAAATTAAGTTTCAAAGATTTTTTTTTTCCACATTTTAAATTTTGATTAATAACTTATCTTGATTAAAAATTATTTTAATACTTTTATTTAAAAAAATTAAAATCAGGTTAATTATTTAAATTTGATTAATTGATAAAAAATATTAATTTTTGGTTTAAAATAGTTATTTTAAATGAGAACTATATGCAAAAATTCTGATTAATAATGTTTGCTTAATGAGCAACCAGTTATCCAGAATAGTCTCGTAAAAATGATTCTGGATAATTGGTTCCCTACTGTACCAAATTTTGATATGTGCTCCCTTAACTGCGTTAAAGGTACCAGATTTCCATCCAGACTTAAATCTAAACTATTTATTAGCAGGCCAAAGCAAAGTAGTAATGTTACGGTACCAGGGGTTGACACAGGTTTTAATTTTTGGGGCCTATTTTTGTGAAAAACAAATAATTTTTGTGAAATTTTTATTATTTTTGTGAAAAAAATTATTACTGTATGAAACCTTTTATTTCAGCAGTTACTCTATCTGATGTTCAATATCAAGTTAATAGCATTTCACTGAACCAAGTATAGACACTCATTAAAATTAATACTGGAAACATGGAAAAATTTTACAAAATTATCATTTTTAGAAAACAAAATCTTATGAAAGGGATTTTTTTTATAAATCTAAATTTTGTGAAGGGGCCTATTTTATAGATTTGAATTTTGTAAAGGGACTCATTTTAGAAATTTGAAAAGGGGCAGCAAAAGGGTCCCAATTGCTGCTTGGATCAATCCCTGGGTACTGCAACATTTTTTTTTTTTTTTTTTTTTTTAAACCTAAGATATACATATCTTTGCTAGTCATCAGAATTGAATTTGTAACTGGGCTCATTACTGAACTGAAAATAATCGAGCTTCTGACCTAATGCATGCAGTACAACTAACTGTGGTATCACGCTATGCAATGGTGAGAGGACAGTTAGCACAATGACCTCTTTAATCTTAGCCTTTCCTCCCCCCCATGGCCCATTTGCTGAATTATCTATGAATATTAATGTCCCTGTTACACATTAGATAACTGGCTGCCAAAAGTTAGTCATTTCAGTATTCTGTAGATAATATAAAGTATGTGCCTAAGCAATTTCCCGGCATACCTAAAAAATCTTAAGAATTTTGATAGGCAAAGAAAAAAAAAAGGGACTTAGGGACCATTTTGCCAAAAAAAGGGACTTTTAGGGACCTAAAATAAATTAAGGGACTTTTAGGGACTTTAGGGACCACACTAAATGCCCTGAAAATGACACAAAAGTGAAATTTAGGAGGAAAAATATGCAGTTAAAAAAAATAGCATTACCCTTCCATCACTAGCAAGCAGGATCGAATCACTCTTGATATCTCTATGAATAACTCCTTGCGAATGAAGAAACGCTAGGGCTTTGAGACACTGCTTGCAAACTGTGGCAATCTGTTCTTCATCCATTCTAGCATGTGTCACAATATCTGTCAATGCTCCTCCTTCAAGGAATTCCATCACCACCCAAAGTTCATCACCCACTAAGAAGCTATCAAACATTTCTACAATATTAGGATGATGATAATCCCTCATTATTACAACCTGGAAATAAGCATTTAAATAAAAATGAATATTGTAACTTTAAATAAATAATATAACAAATCAAAATGAAGATAAGAAAAATCTCAGTATAAGAAAACAAATTTTTAATGATTTATAAACATTTATTACAATAAGATATTGTCATGATCATGGTTCGTGAAATAGGGTCGTCAAGTCACCACTGGAGATCAATATATTTTAACTGGCAACTATGTTTTCAACTTTAAGGAAACTCAAAATTAAAATATATATATATCTTGGTGAAAAAATTGGTCCCAGAATCGGGTTCTGATTCCACTCTTGAAGTAAAATAACTTGTTTCACTTTGATTCATACTATTTCACAAATTATAGAATTGATGCACTCTTTTATGGAATTGGTTTACATAGCACCCATTTATGAGTGCTTTGTGATCCGATGTTGAATCGTATTGGTTACTTGATGTATAAAGACCAATGGTGTATCCGTTTAAAATATTTGGTTTTTTATGCAAAAAATTTTAATTTCTATGTTCAAGTAAATAAAAAAAAAAAAAAAAAAAAAAACTAATAATAAGGCGGCAGGGTGTATGTGCATTTTTTACTGGTGCCCCCCCCCCCTTTTTTTTTCCTTTTTCAATTTCCTAGATACATAGTCATGATAATACCACAAAACTTGAAAGGTATGCAAGAACATATGTAATTTTAAAAAATTCTATATTTGAGCAATATATACAAACACCAAAAACACAAAACATGAATAAATTTAAATTAAAATGTGTTTAAACATATACTGTAATCACTTTATAAAGCTAATAATGATAATAAAAACATTTTATAAAATATATAAAGAGAAAAAAATTATCAATATAAAATTTATTTCTTCTTTTGTCTGATTGTTGGAAATTTCCCATTCAATTCACATTTTCTTAATTTTTCTACAGTTTACACAACTAGCTTTTCTAAAATTCCTATTGGCCACTCTCCCCACCTTTCCTGTAATCCTATTGGTTGAACAGAATTCAGCCTCTCTTCTATATAAATATGAGCACTTTTTCAGTTCCAGTTATCTTTATGCACTGAAGACGGTACGCTAACAGCTACCAAAACAGCTGTATGCTTCCCATATTTTTTCTCTTCGGTGTTCGTAATGTTGTATTTTTGTTGGTTTAATAATCCAGTGCCAAGTCTCCTTTTAATATTTCTTCTTATAGTCTAAGAAGTATTGAAAAAAAAAATGAAGTGTAAAGAAATGACAACTGGGTATAATTATATGTTATTAAACTTAAATTTCAAGATGAAAAACACATTTAACAATTGCTAATTTTAAACCCTGATGGTTATCACAATCCCCCCTCTCCCACTCATTTGTTTCACCACAAAGTTTGCAAAAACTTCCCAATCCTGATACGAGCATGATAAAATTATCACATTAATATAATGCTTAACAAGATAAATAAATAAATATTCAGAATTTGATTTTTTAAGCTATATAAGTAACATTATGTCTTCACTGAAATAATATTACAGTTTTAAAAAATTAAAGAACACGCTTTTATAAAAATGTGAACTAAAAAAGCACAAAATATCTATCTTAGTATTAAAATGCAGGGTAAGAGAAAATCGTGTGAGTGACACACCGTAATATTTACATACATTTCAATCTTTAATTAAAATAACTTAGAATTAAACAAAAACCATTTTTAAAAAATCTCCCCTGACTGGGATCGAACGCTGGACCTTTAGGTTCGTAGCGCGGAGCCTTACCTCAATGCCACATTGTTCACGCAGGGAAAGTATTTTTTTTACAATATAAATTTTTTGTTTGCTACCAGAGCAGTTACAAACATACATACAAACATACAGGTGAAGCTAATAAAAGCGTGTTAAAAAAAAAGGAATATAACCTCATTAAATAACAATTCTCTTCGCTGTTGCTTGTGCAAATCCATCTTTTTAACAGCAACCTGGCGTCCAGTAGATATTTCTGATGCAATACAGACTATTCCAGTTGAGCCTTCACCAATCTTAACAAAATTTTCAAGATTATCTCGAGGATCTCCTGGACTAACAACCATTTGTAATGCAGCCCGGAACTAAAAGAAAAAGCATCGGTGAGTATACAATTTGATAACAGAGATTACAGGTAAACTCTTAAGATAAAATCTATAATTTTTAAACTTTTTTACTTAGTTTAATACAATGTTATAAAGCTGAGGATTACTAATGAGAATTATTAGATATAAAATTCACCAGTTTTTACAGTATAGGATCCGTTATCTAGAAAGCTTGGGACCTGGGATATTTTGGATAAGGGGTTTTTCCGTAATTCGGAACACTTTATTATATGTATAAAAATGGTACAAAATAATTTCATAAATAGCAGTGATAAACATGAATAATATATATGTAAACACTTTACCTATATATTTGTTCATTTAATAAATTATTTCCACAAAATAAAAATAAAACATTCTTAATTAGAATTTCAAACTATAAATAATAATAGTAATAATAAAAGAAAAATAAATAAACATATATAAAATTTAATTTTGGACCTCAGAGTAAAATTCTTTCATTTGGATTTTGCAAAAATTTCTATGATATTTTTTTTGCTTATAGTGTGTCTCTGCTCTGATACTAATAGTTCATGAATGTTTCAAATATTCTTAGCACATAATGCTAAATATTTTATGAAATAAATTCTAAAAATAATGGAAATTAATAAAAACTATCCAGATATATTTATTCCACTTTTTTATATATGCTGCTTTTATAATTATGAAAAAGTAATAAATAACCTTCAGCATATCAATCTTATAAAATTTAATAAATTTTAAATCCAACGTTTCGGCTAAATTCCTTCATTAGCCTTCCTCAGGGAAGAATGATGTTAAAAAACACATAAACATAGAAAAATTAAGTACATGATACCACAATTACAACTTCAAAACATTTAACAGATGATTACACAAATTGTAAAAATATACTATATACATTTTTAAAAATATGCTAAAACACTCAAAGGAACATGAAACATGATCACTACAAGACAAGGATAAAGAGCTACTAAAGCAAAGGTTAAAAATATCAATATTGCGGGGTTGCCAGAACTAACTTAAAGCAGGGTAACCATAAATTAATTTAAGCCCAAGAAATGAAGCCAAATTGCGCTGCAGTATATTATATTTTCGATCTAAATTTTCTTGTTTTAACTCTTTAGTCCTTTGAATATTATATACCAATCTCCCCATTAAAATATCGAAGAATTCATTAGGGATTTGTTTGCTTAATTTCAAGTAGAGATAATAGGCTTCCGATTGAACATGATTGATCTGCGAATATTTGTACTTTATAGCCAGTTTTAAATTCACTAATCCATTTTTAGTTACTAAATGAGGGAGGTTCTTTTCCATGAACACAGTGCGTATTCGTAAGAAATTAGGAATAATGGCACTCTTCTGGCATTTCTTTAAGAAATTTATATCTAGCAAAAGTTTTGTTAATTTTAAGCGAACTTTGACAAATGGATTAAATCTATGTCTAAATGTTCGTGGAATTTGTAAATTACCCAGATTCGGCATAATCAATTCAGATATATTTATTCCACTTTTTTATATATGCTGCTTTTATAATTATGAAAAAGTAATAAATAACCTTCAGCATATCAATCTTATAAAATTTAATAAATTTTAAATCCAACGTTTCGGCTAAATTCCTTCATTAGCCTTCCTCAGGGAAGAATGATGTTAAAAAACACATAAACATAGAAAATTTAAGTACATGATACCACAATTACAACTTCAAAACATTTAACAGATGATTACACAAATTGTAAAAATATACTATATACATTTTTAAAAATATGCTAAAACACTCAAAGGAACATGAAACATGATCACTACAAGACAAGGATAAAGAGCTACTAAAGCAAAGGTTAAAAATATCAATATTGCGGGGTTGCCAGAACTAACTTAAAGCAGGGTAACCATAAATTAATTTAAGCCCAAGAAATGAAGCCAAATCGGAAGCCTATTATCTCTACTTGAAATTAAGCAAACAAATCCCTAATGAATTCTTCGATATTTTAATGGGGAGATTGGTATATAATATTCAAAGGACTAAAGAGTTAAAACAAGAAAATTTAGATCGAAAATATAATATACTGCAGCGCAAGCAAAAAGGATTTAATCACACCCAAGATACGATTCATTATCCATATTTAAATTTAACTAAACACAAATTTTCACAAGAAGAAGATGAATTGTTGGGACGAGGCCCGAAGTTTGTTCCGCAATATAATATTAATTATCAAGGTTATATATCCGAACTGGAAGATGCTATTTTATGCACTGATGAAAATCAACGTGATGAATTGAGATCTCTAATTTATGGTAAATTATATCGTTCTAATAAGCAAAAAACATCTAACAAAGTTGATAAAAATACTCTTAAAATTATTCAAAACTTAAAAAATAATCCAGATATAATAATTGTTGAATCTGATAAAACCAAGAAATTTGTTGTTTTAGAAACTTCTCAATATATTAATCTTATGAAGGAATCTATAGAAAAGATGGATTGTGTACGGATTGAAAAAGATCCTACTACTAATTTGAAATACAAAGTTAAAAATTTAATTAAGAAGCATAATTGGCCCGATAATATGAAAAAAGTCATTAAAGAAAATCTTTTTGCTTTTCCTCCTCAGCTAATTGGTAAATATAAAGATCATAAAGAAATACCTTCAGTTAGACCCATTGTGGCGAAATATTCCAGCCCTACATATTTTATTGAGAAAGCTTTAGTTCCTGTACTAAAGAGCTTACTTCCTGAATCTACTTATTCAATTTCAGATCCGGCTAAATTTTTAGATGATCTATTTGAACAGAATATACAGCTGCATAATTCCCTTGCTAGTTTAGATATTGTGAACTTGTTTCCCTCAATAGATTTGGACTGTGTTTTTCATATAATAAGTAATAGACTCAATTTATCTACTGAATATTCTCAATCTGAAAAAACTGCTATTAAAGAAGCCTTGAAATTGGTAATATATAATAATTATTTTAAATTTAACGATAAAATCTATAAACAACTTAACGGAGCACCTATGGGCTCAGCTATATCTGGACTTTTAGCTGAGTTTGAATTAAGAGATTTTGAGAATAATTTTGTTCAAAAAAATATGCATTGTATTAAATTGTGGAAAAGATTTGTAGATGATGTTTTTATAATTTGGCAAGATCCATCTAGTTCCCCTAAGGATTTTTTAGATATAATCAATAACGTAAAACCTAACCTTCAATATACTTTAGAAACTGAAAATAACGATAATATTTTAACCTTTTTGGATATTAAAATTAAACGATTTAATCAATATGTTGAAACTTCTGTTTATAGAAAGCCCAATATTATTCCATATACTTTTCATAGCAATTATCCTTTACCCTGGTCCTATAAAATAGCTAATTTTAGATTTCTGATTAAACGTGCTTTTAGTCATAGTTCTACCCTTGAGGCCTTAGACCATGAAATCGATTTTATTTATAATTTGGCTATTAATTATGGTTATAAAATCAAGACTATAAACAAATTAATTTATAAAATTATGTCCCCTCCTCCCCCTTCTTCATCTTCTAATGATAATAAATCTTCTAATAGTAAGTTTAAGAAAATTCAATATTTGCCCTCTCTTCATGAGGGAATTTCTAAATTATTTAAACATAAAAAAGTTAATTTGGTTGCTAAAGCTCCTTTAAAATTAAATTCATTAATTTCTAAAAAACTTGATCCTCCTCCCCCCAAATTAAAATCTGGTGTTTATGTAATCCCATATAAAGTTGATAATAAAACTAACTACTATATAGGTATGACTAATAGACCTTTTTGTGATAGAATGAAGGAGCATATTGCAGATTTAAAATATAATAGACCCAACACAGCTTTTTCACGAAATTATAATACTAATCCCATTGACCCCGATTTTGAAAATGCCAAAATAATTTACAATACTGACAATAGAAACCAAGCACTTCTTTATGAATCATTCGAAATTATTAAAAGAAAATCAGAAATTTGTAACGATTCCTTATCCGTAAACCCCCCCTCAATTTGGCTTCATTTCTTGGGCTTAAATTAATTTATGGTTACCCTGCTTTAAGTTAGTTCTGGCAACCCCGCAATATTGATATTTTTAACCTTTGCTTTAGTAGCTCTTTATCCTTGTCTTGTAGTGATCATGTTTCATGTTCCTTTGAGTGTTTTAGCATATTTTTAAAAATGTATATAGTATATTTTTACAATTTGTGTAATCATCTGTTAAATGTTTTGAAGTTGTAATAGTGGTATCATGTACTTAAATTTTCTATGTTTATGTGTTTTTTAACATCATTCTTCCCTGAGGAAGGCTAATGAAGGAATTTAGCCGAAACGTTGGATTTAAAATTTATTAAATTTTATAAGATTGATATGCTGAAGGTTATTTATTACTTTTTCATAATAATAAAAACTATTTAAAAATTTTATAACAAATGGGACTTCATGCATGCGACCTGAGTTCAAGGATAAAATTAATCTGCTATTGGGCACTTTAAGAAGTATGTGTTATTTATTAATGTTTATCTATTAAAAAATACAATAAAAGTTCATTTTCTAACCTAAATTTGCAAAATTTTCAGTAATTATTTGGACAATTTTGTACTCACCACATTTCCTCAGAATAACACTGTAGCATTAAAGAAAGTAGGTTGTAAAACTATAATTCTGACCGCTGCTATTGTATAACTTTAATTCTTAAATTTTACGATAATTAAAAATTTTGCTAGTTGGCATTTTGCATTCTGGTTTTCAGAACATTCTGGATAACGGGTTTCCGGATAACAGATCCTATACTGTATTTATTTTTTACTATAAATCTGAAAAATAATTGTCTTAATAAAAGTAGCATTATAATTAGACTTATTAACATTATAAAAGCTTTTCAGGAGTAATCTGAATGTGTTATCCATTTAAATCTAATTTATTTTGTTTATATATACATTTGATGCATCTAATTGCTTATTTAGTACATATATGGTACATATATATGCAAATTTTATCCACTCAGCAAGAATAGCACATACATAATTAGTATTTACAGGAATTCTTCACTCTTCGTTGTCACCAGCTGAAACTCATGTTTATTCTAATTGGAAAATTTTATAAATAATTTACTAATTTTCTAATGTCTCTTTCCCATTCAGAAAATTCACAGCCTTTAAATTTGTTCTTGCTTACTGAAAATTGGTTTTTCAAATGCCTAATTTATTCTAGAGCTAAACACTGTGGAAAATGCACAAATCAGTTTTTTGCATTTTAAGCTACGAAATGAAATATTGAAAATCATAGAAACATCAATTTTTGGAAAACGAAAACCTATTTAATGGATGTAAATTTCCTAAATGTGAAAGCAAAAGCTATAATAGGGGATTAAAACTGTCTAATAGGGGAAGGTGGGGTACCTCAGACCTATTCTGACTTTTCCAATTTTAATTTTGGAATATATTCGACAAAACTAAATGCAAATAGCTTTTTTAAATACTGCATGATGTTATAAACAACATATATTTATTCAAAATTTTATTAAAATTATATCAATTGTATTTTTTTTTAAATAAAAAAAAGTGCAATTAGGTCCGAGATACACCCCTGGTAGTGTACCTTGGACCATTTATTAAAAGACACAGAAAAACTCAAATTGAAGTAAGAAAATCTATTTATTAATCAATTACACACATATGAAATAAAATAAACAATTTTTTTAATTATTATTTCAATATCATTAATCTGTCACAATCGTATTGTTATTAAGTCTAATTTGAGTCTAAAAAGTGGAAAATATTAAATATTAAGTTAAAATAAACTACATTAAGTCATTACCATTTCGTTAGTTTTGACGTTATTAACTTATATCCATCTATAAATATCGCGGAGGTTAACCAAATTGTTAACGACACTATCATAAATAAATTTCAGGACCCCAAAATTGCTCAAACCCTTACTGCCACCACCAATCTTTTACTTAACGAAAACTATTTCAAATTTAATAATAAAATCTACCAACAAATGAAAGGAGTGCCAATGGGATCGCCTATCTCAGGATTCATTGCAGATTTCAAGTTAAGAACTATTGAAAAAGAAATAATAAAACGTCATAAAGATAAAATTTTCTATTGGTATAGATACGTTGATGACGTTTTTGCCGTTATCGACAAAAATTGTAATATCCAACAAATACTAAACTCCATTAATAGCATTGATTCAAATATACAATTCACATACGAAGAAGAAAAAGACCACCAAATTAATTTTCTCGATGTCCATATTACCCGCACAGAAAACAAAATTAAAAACCACTGTTTACCGAAAACCTACAAATAGTAATGAAATTATACACTATAAAAGTAAAACACCTTTCTGATATAAAATCAACGCTATTCAATCATACATTAACCGTGCCATCTTAATCTGAGAAGAAACTGAAGACTTAAATCATAAAATAAATACTATCAAAGATTTCACTAAAAAAGCGGGATACCCCATAAAATAATCAACAAACTAGTTAAAGACAGATTAAAAAACCTAAATAGCATTCCTAATTTTCAAAAACCCCCCTCTAAATTTACATCTTCAATTCCATATGACCGAGGAGCCGCTAATAAAATTAAAAGTTCAGCTAATAAATACGGTATCAATATCCCGATAAAACCAAATAGTAATATATATCAATTAATACGCAACAATAAAGATCCAATTTCACCACTAGAAACAGCCGAAATATACAAAATACCTTTTATTAATCAAAATAAAAATGCAGGTTCATATATCGGAGTTACTAAAAGGAAAATTAAAACCCGCATTAACGAACACAAACATGATATTAAAACTGACAAAGTAAATACCGCACTAGCTAAAACATATAACAGCGAAAATATAGAGATTAAATTTAACGAAACTAAAAAGTTATCCGATTATAACAATTACCATTACGCGATGTTCCGTGAATCTTTAGAAATTACAACCAACCATAATGTGTGCAATGACAGCGACGCAATGGCCCCAAATGAAGCGTGGAGACATCTCATAAAGAAAACCGCCCACAGACATCAACACCGTTCAAACTTCACGACAGATGAAGCCGCTGAGGAGGCCTGGACGTCCAGGTGAAAAGCTTACGGCCAACAACGAGGCAAGTTAAAAAGGTTTTTCTAATTTAAAGTAGTTATAGTGATGTCTCGTTTTAAGTTATATAATTTCTCATACATTAAGTCATATTGTGATTATTCGTAAAAATCCTCACACTTATTTACCAGGGTTCCCATTCTTAAAAAAGAAAAAAATTCAAGGACTTTTCAAGGCCCATTTGAAAATTTTCAAGGATTATAAGGGAAAATCGCAGATTGCTGGGCATATACACAAAACTTTAGTAAGTACTTACATAATTATTATTATTTATAATTAGAATAATTTTGCCTGTTTTCACAATGATGGATTGACCAAATTAACTTTTACAAGAGTAAAAAAAATGATTAGCTCAGGATTTGGAATTGGGATCATTATGATTATTCCAAAGTTTTTAGGTTTGAGTCCTGGTCTGGTCACTTTCTGCTCAAAATTAATGACCAGTCCATCAAACAGGTATGAGATTGGCAAAAACGACAAATAAGTTGAAACTGTATGCAAAAGCAAGACAATGAAATAAGAATTTTATAACAAAATTATTATATTAGACAACAGTGTGGAATGGAGATGGGGATAGTTTAGCCTTGACAGAGTTCGCGCTAAGCCTATCTGTTGAAGTGGAAAATTCAAGGATTTTCAAGGACTTTGCATGAAATTCAAGTACTTCTTAAAGACTTTCAAGGACTGTGGGAACCCTGTTTGTAATCAAGATTGTAATTGGATAGGTCCAAATGTTAACTTTTGGAGCTGCTTTTCTGATCCACCACATAATGTGATCCGTCTAAGGTACACTACTTGTATTAGGTTCAAGGTACACCACTCTGTTACTAAAAACGAAATTGTTAATCGTGATGTTCAGGTTGAGCTTAACTTGATTACAAGCCTGCGTGGTTATAGCTAGAAAGCTACTTCATGATGCATAATACTCATTTCAGAATATACAATGTATGTAGGGGTATAGAAATACATAAAAGTATATGAGAAAAATTTACTTTTGCAAGGTGAATTTACTTTTTAAAGAACTCTTCAAAAAGTTGAGCTTCCAAACAAACATAGATTACTTCACTGAGACCCCTAACAGCAAATGTTTTAACTGCATGTGATATTGTTTATATATCTAAATAAATAGAGCAAGAATTGGCATAGGTCTGAGGTACACTTATGTCCCAAATTTCCCGATACAATAATTTAAGATTTGGCTGACAGTGAGAATGGGTAAAGAGTCCCTTTAAAGTTGCAATTATGAAGACATTGCTTAAATGATGGTAACCCTGGAGCCATTTCAGTAAAAATTTGAATAAAACTGGTTACATGATTGAGTCAAATACTATATATGGTAATTAAACATTTGTATTTTTTACACTTATAAAAAGTCTATTTTTAAAAATATATTTGCTTACAAATATTATGTCATTAACATAATGTTAAGAGTAACATAATGTTAAAAATAAAAACAGACATATTTGTCTAAAAATTAAACATAAGTTTTTTTTTTTTTTTTACAAATTGAATAAATATAATACAACCAAACTATTGCAACAGTTAGTAAAAATCCAATTGCTAATTTATGCTGAATTTATGTTTCAAAGCAAAAATTACCGTAAAATTCCAATAGTAACCTCCTATCCAACTATACGTTGCTCTGTGGTTTTCAGATGTTTTCCTTTTTCAAAAACCTTCCGTTCTCTTGGATGTTACAATCTATAGTTTTTCCTAAATTTTCAGCTTTTTAAATATTTCCGATAATATCGCACCTTCTAATTTTAACAATTTTTGTTTCTAAAATAAAAAGGGGGGGGGGGGGTTATAATCGGAATTTTACGGTATATAATATTAAAAAATTGATTTTCTGTTTCACATACAAAGTATGAAATGTCTGAAAATAGAATTTTAATAAATATGATAAACAAATGCAAAGGTGATTGTGATTCACAGATAAAAACCCTGAAAATTAGAGCCTTCAAAAATAAATAAATAAAATAATAAATAAATAATAATAAAAATAAAACCTCTCTGAATATTAAACAATACTCAAATTATTTAGATCAGAAGCCCAGAATCTTTTTTCAATTTGTTCACATATCACTAGGATAACAAAGGAACAACCAGTAAAAACAAAAGATAACTTTATAGAAAATATGAAAATACAGATGGATTAGATCAAAAACCCTGAAATCAGGGATAGCCCCTGAACAACTCCTGCAATCGTTAGTGGTTAATATATATATTTACATTAAATTAATTTGTTGATGAGGTTATTAATGGATCCATTTAATAATAAGTGAAACTGAGAAGATGATATTAGGAAAAAATAAAAAATAAATAATAATAATAAACCCTAAGCAAAGCTTGACTTTTTTAAAGCAAAGTTTGTCACCAAACAAATGTCCTTTCCAACTTACGTCACCATTTTTAATTTTTGATTTTTTGTTTTTTTTTTTGGTCATTGTATATATTAAGTTATTAGTTTTGATAATATCACTTTATGAAGAAGAAAAATATAGCTGCTTTTATCTTATAATAAAAGTCTAACAAAAAAAAAAAAAAAATAAATAATCTAATATTAAAAGACAATGAATAATTTTATAAAAATCTTCAATTTTTAAGTTCCAAGAGCTGTTAACTTTTAAATAACGGCAAATGTTTTCTAATTCATAATTCTTCTAAAATGCAAAGATCTGGTGATTTACTCCCAAGAATCAATCATACAAGCCCAGGGATACATTTAGAAAGCAAAGCATGCACAAAATGGATGAAATATTTCTTTTAACATAAAAATAAAACAACAACATTTAAACATTTTAACTGAACCATAAAATAAGAATCACTTTTTTTTTTTTTTAACTTTACAAACTTTATAACATGTTTTAATGATCACTATTATCACCTAAATGTTAATTTTCATTAAACAATGTAAAAATAACTTATTGAAAACTATAGATATAACTTAGAAAATTCCATAACAAAAACATTCTTAATCTGAATTTCTCCCCAGAACATTTATATGATTCAGTTAAACATAATAAGAAAAAGAAAGGCAAACTGACCTGCTCATGAGATAGTCTTTGCTGCTCTAAGTGATTTTGACCTGTAGATTGCTTACTCGGCCTCATCTCTGGCTTAGAATGTTCCTGAAATATCAAGTTTATTTAAAAAATATTTGCAGTTGAAATTAAAACCATTTTATTTTAACATTATAAAAACTTATTTAAAAACGAAGAATAATTCATATTTAATATAAATCCAATACCTTTATTTTTCTTCATTTTCCATGGCAGAAAGCTTTTTCACGAGGGGATCCCCCTGCGTCAGCTGTGCCCACTGCTTGTCGTGGATGGTGGCTGTTGATGTCTTGATCTTCACTTGAAGATCACTTGATCACTTGAGTGAAGATCAAGACATCAACAGCCGCCATCCACGACAAGCAGCGGGCACAGTTGTCACAGGGGATCCCCTCGCAAAAAAGCTTTCTGCCATGGAAAATGAAGAAATATAAAGGTATTGGATTTATATTAAATACACTTTTATTTTATTTTTTTATTTTTATTTTCACTCATACAATAGAACCTTGATCTATCGTTTTTCATGGGAACAAGGTTCATACTCAAATATGGGAAAAAAATTCCCTGAGTTCCCAGACAATTTTCAAGAAAATATTAGCGACATATTACAAGAAACGATCCTCTAGACAGGACAAAATACAGCTACTTCCACTGTATGATGTCATATTACTGCCGATCATGATAGAAATTCAGGTAGAAATCCTTATTTATGTGTGTATCTTCACAATATCTAATGATTTAAATTTTGATATGAAGCTAAACAAGAAAAATATAACTTGAGAGAAAAAAAACATTTGTTTTTCCAGGTTTTATAATTGATTTTCCCTGACATTTAATGAAAATTTTTATTTTCCCTGAGTTTTCCCTGACTTTTTTTAACAAATTCAAAATTCCCTGAGTATTCCCTGTTTTCCAGGTTTTCCCTGAGGAGTATGAACCCTGGGGAAGCATGAAAAAAAAAAAAAAAAAAAAAAAAAAAAAGATTAAAGTGGGGAAAACGATAAATGCAGGTTAAAGTCAAAACATGAATAAAACAATGTTTATGAAATAATATATGCAATATATACTACTAATAAAAATTAATTCGTTACTCTCCAAACTGTGAAAAAATAAATCAAAGCTGTAGAACATTAAGTGATATTTATTTTTAAAAATCCATAATTTTATGTTCGATTTTTTGCTTTTTTTATAAATTAAATGGAGATTTTTCAGATTTATAACATTTTCTGGCCGTTCTTTGTAATTTCATGTGCATATAAAAAAAATTCGTACATTTCCAAATGTCGTAATTACATCAGACACACTTGGCACTGGCGTAGGCTCAGCCTCAGGAATGTGAAAAAATGTAGTAGCTGGCCATATTGGATGCATCCATTCTTCTCTTTACACAAAGTAGAATAACTTATTCTCCAAGCAACAACACACTATCCATATTCAGTAATTCATAGACATATGTTACAATATCTGCACAATCCCTGTTCTTCACCCAAAACAGCATAAAGTTGAATAGTTGAAGTTGGTTGGGTTTTACATTGCACCAGTGCTACAATATGGGCAAATGGCGACGGTCTGAAACTCCCCTTTGAGGATGGTACAAGGACATGTCATCCAAATTTTGATCCTCTGTGGAGGAGGAAATGAGTTATTTTAGGATAAAAGAAGTAATTCCAGTTTGAATGCCATATGGAATCGCTTGATTTTTAATTTTATTTCAATCAGGAGAAAAATTTTTCAATGATGAATGTGGGAAAACAACTTTTTGAAGTATGATACATGCGGTTTCTGTTAACATTATTTAAATACAGTTTGTGCAGGGATCATAGAAATAAAACGATCAATGCCGGAAAACGATGGATGTGGGAACGACAGATCGGGGTTTCACTGTATTATGCAAAAATACAGAAACTAATAATATTGAAAAGGACACTGACATTAAAATGATGAATAATGTAAATAAAGTAAAACAAAAAATATTTCATATATAATTCTCCAAGGGTAAAAAAATAGTATATTGCATTACCTAGATGCTAAATGACATTAATATAAATGCATAACAAATTTTGAAGAAACAACTGACTTTTATTTCCAGATTTCAATAACAATTGGAATTGAAATGTATTACAATTAAACTATCATATTACAGCAACAATATAACTCAAAATTTAATCTCTCTCTTAATTTTAGGATTTTTGGTTTTATAACCTAGAAATTTAAGGTCAATGACAAAAAGCTAATATTAAATGATGTAAAAATAAATAAATAAATAATAATAATAAATAATTTAAATAAATAAAAAAAACATAAAGTTAATAAGATTTGTTTTCCATTTTTTAGCTTAGTTTTTAACGAGACCTTCCTTTTTGCTAAAATTCTAATTTCATTAATAAGAAAAAAAATTAAGAACTAAATTTACAGCAATAACTGTATTATCATAAAAATTGATTTTTTTTAAAAAAAAGTATTTTATTTTATATATTAATTACTCTTCAATATCATGGTAAAAGAAAATGTGAATATATTGTGAAAAATATGTGAAAATATTTTTCTTTAAATTTTATTAAAAAAAAAAAATCAAAATCTGCAGATAATTTTCATTCTAACGAGAATATTTTTACTAATTTTGCTAATTATTTTAACTGTATCTTCTCATACTAGAGATAACAGAAAAACTTCACAGTAAGATGCATTAAAAATATGTCAAATCGCAAAGAAGCCTCGGATATTCCAATTTTCAGTGCTATAATTTTTTAAAGTGATTTGAGTATAAAAGCATATAAAATACAGATAATTCATGATTTGTTGGAAAAGAAGAAAGAAAGAATTCAACAAAGATGACATTTTTCGAAGTGGCATGCAGAATGCAAAAACATATCTTCAGATGAAAAATTACTCCTCTTGCAAGATTCTCACAGCAAACAAAATGGCTGTCACTCAACATGACTGCCCCAAAGAAAAAATGATGGTCTAAAATTTTCACAATGTATTAAAAGTTATAGTTTGGTGTGTTTTCCCAAAAAAGGAAAGATTCCTCTCTTTTTCATCGATCAAGAAATGAAAATTGAAACAAACTAATATATTAACAATATCTTAAAGGACTATTTGCTTCCTCATTTATGAGGTATTTGTAATGAAAATTATTATTTGTATGAAAAAGTATTACTGAAAAAGTATTATTTGTATGTAAAAAAAAAAAAAAGAATACTGCTTTCAACAGGTACTTTCAACAGAACCTTTGCCTCAATTAAAAAGAACTCAACAGTGGGTGTTCCAACCATTTGACTGATTTGACCTCTTATAAAGAATGGCCTGTAGCTTTGCCAGAGCTCAATCCTCTTGATTTCTTTGTATGACGCTATATGCTAAATGAATAAATATGCTAAAGGCCTAACAATTGGCAAAGTTAAACAAAGATTATCTAAACTTTGGAACAAAATACCACAAGATGCCATGTGTGCTAGCTGTGAAACATCTGATGAGTATCTAAAGCTCATAGCTCTGCAAAAGTGAGAACTATTCGAACTGAAGTCAGAATATCTAAACTATAGTATATACTCTTTCAGAAAATAATCTAATTTTTTAAATTTTTCAATAAACTTAATTTTTTAAAATAATTTATTGTATTGACAGTTATTTTGAATCATGCTGTATACAGGGCCCGAAATTTCAACTCAGATTCACTCGCCGAAAAAAAAATTTACTCGCCACAAAATAGGGTTGCCATTTTTTTTTTCTTCTTTTTTTACGTATTTTGGGTTTTTTATTTTTTCCTAACTATTTGAAAGGCTTTTTCAAATAATTAGGTTTTTATTAATATTAAAAATGTGTCGTATATCATCATGTTTCATAATCATCTATAATTAAAAATCATTATAATGTATTGTACTTGATATTTGAGAAAGATTAAAATATCTAATAACATATATGCAAAAAGTCATTAAAGAAAAAGTCTGCTGTGGGCACCACATGACTTCGTTATACACCTTTAGAAATATATACATAATGTTAAAAAAAATTGTCATTTGACCGAAGACAGTTAGCAAAAAATATTTAAAAGATGCATTGTCACCGTGTTCTGAGCTTTTCTGAAAATTGCAAATTTCAGCTAGTCGGGAAATCAGTTAAAAATCGATTGCAAGATTTGTACTGGTAACGCTGCCGAAGGCAGCAGGGGTCCAAAACAGTTGGCTAATAGTATTAAAAAAATACATTTTCACCGTGTTCTGAACTATTCTGAAAGTTTCAAATGTCTAGCTGGTGGGGAAGTTAGTTAAATAATTTTTCTGTTGAATCATATAAAAGCTGCTGAAGGCAGTAGTGACTCCGAAACAATTTGCTAAAAATATTTTAAAAATGCATTGTCACCGTGTTCTGAGTTTTTCTGAAAATTTCGAATGTGTAACTAGTCGGGAAGTCAGTTAAAAATCGATTGCAATATTTGCCCAAACCGTTTTTGAGTTATTACCGTTTTTTGATAATGGCCAAACCCTTTGTATTTTTAGTCATTATGAACCTAATTTTCCTGAATGTCTCTAAAACGGAAAATAATACAAACTACAAAAAGGAGTTACACAACTAGATGTTATAAGAAACCTATCTACCAATTCGCAACTTTCTACGTCCAACCGTTTTTGAGTTATGCGAAATACACACACACACATAGAGACGTCACGAAAAATCGTGTAAAGTCGCTTATATCTCTAAAATAAGAGCTCGTGTTAAGACGACACTTGCAGGTGTACAACTAGACATCATGAGAGTCACACGTATAAATTGGCAACATTCAGCGATCATTCGTTTTCGAGCAATGTGAAATACAAAATCCATTTCGCAAATCGGGATTACTATACTTCCTTATACTTTGTATAAGGAAGTAAAAAAGTAGAAGAAAAAATTCTTTGTCAAAGAATATCCTGTGAAAATCGTTTTATTATGAAATATTAAGCTTCCTTGTTTATCTATTTATTTACTTAAAGCTTTTGATATTAGAAATGTCTTTATTGTCCATTTTTTTTTGTAATCAGACGGAATGTATTCTTCGATCACTTTTCATGAAACCATGGGATCATCTGCGCAAGTGCTAACTCAACGGGTCCAATGCTAAAATAGAGGTGACTCAGAGAAATGAGCAATAGCACACAGAGCGCGAATGTACTGGATGTTTTCCAAATTTCAAACTGTCAGTCAAGGTGGCACCCCTCCAACATTTTGAACGCGTCCTCACTGTTAGTTTTAGGATATGTGGCTGGACTGTATGTGTATAACTCGTTCATAGTTGTCATTTGAAATAGCCATTTCGGAATAGCTTTTTCGATAAAATCGTTGCTTACAAATCATTACAAGTGCAAATCATTGGCGTTTCAGTAAAAAAAACTGAAAAATATGAACTGTGTTTTGATCATTATTCGACAAAATAAACACAGGCAGTATCTTAAAAACGACTCGAGCTCACTTTCATGAGGCAATATCGCATAGGAAAACTTTCCCCTATCTCCTCTCTCGGATAGTGGTCGACGGGGAAAGAAACTCTGTGCTCGACAATTCTCACTCTGCTTGGAGAAATAACAATGCGAGAAACAAAACTGCCGAAGAGATCAAAACTTTTATGTATGCACTATGCATTTTTCTTTTTCGAGGCCGGGGCGATCTCGGGCAACGCACACACAGACACGGCTCACCGAGAGTCTAAAAAAGAGAGGTTAAATATGCGGTTATAAATGGCAAGATTTTGTTATACTTAAATCTATAAAAAGACTGTTTTTTGCCACCGTATCGTGTATGAATTCTTTTTATAACTTGACCAAATTTTTACTCGCCACAGTAAAAATTCCACTCGCCAATGGCGAGCTGGCGAGCGGAAATTTCGCGCCCTGCTGTATATCATTACAAATCTGAAATTTTTTGAGCTCTGATGCTCTTTATTTTATAAAGAATTGATAAAAGTGTAAAGCACCTAAAATTACCTTATTTTCTTTTTGCTCGACAGGAGCAACTGGTTCTTTTACTGATGGCTGAGGTTGAGACTGAGGATACTGGGGTCGTTGAGGTTTGTTTCCAACAGGTGGAGGTTTGTTATCTATCTGATTGTTATTTTGATTTAAATTCTGTTGATTATTCACAAGGTTATCATTATAGTTTTTGGAAGATTTTTGGTAATTTCCATTTGGTAATTGATTGCTAATGTTTTGGTGAGGAGGATGAGATGGATACTGGCTTTGATGATTAGGAGGAGCAGGAGGTGGTTTGGAAGGCACCTAGAAAATAAGATATATTGAGATTATAAAAGAAAGAAATAATAATAATAATATTATAGTTTTAAAAAATTAAAGAACACGCTTTTATAGAAATGTGAACTAAAAAGCACAAAATATCTATCTTAGTATTAAAATGCAGGGTAAGAGAGAATCGGGTGAGTGACACACCATAATATTTATATACATTTAAATCTTTAATTAAAATAATTTAGAATTAAACAAAAACCATTTTAAAAAAATCTCCCCTGACTGGGCTCGAACGCTAGACCTTTAGGTTCGTAGTGCGGCGCTCTACCTCACAGCCACGGCGTTCACGTAGAGAATGTCTTTTTTTACAATATAGATTTTTTGTTTGCTCCCAGAGCGGTTACAAACATACATACAGGTGAAGCTAATAAAAGCGTGTTAAAAAAAAATAAAAATACATAAGGTGAAGCAGGGTACGTGTAACTTTACCTTATGACTCCATTGATAAGCTGAATTTTGACCTAACAGTCATATCTGTTTGTTTCAACCTATATTTGTTATATTTAACTTTAGGAAACCATATTAAATGTGAATCGGAGGCAGTTTTAGAAGTTTGAAAAATTGCTTGTACTTCTATACTCTCCATCAGAGTACTAATGTCAAAATTTGAAGGGTTTTTTTTTCAATAAAAATGACATATATCATGATATCAGCATGATAGATACCCCCAATTTATTTATTTAATTGTGCAAAATTCTGTTACCCTGAATATTCTTTTTAGGTATATATTTTAAAACTCATTTAATACTTTAATTTATTAATTGTTACTGTGATTAGTTTTTTTTTTAACCTTATAGAGATCATTTTTATTTTTTTGCAGCCAATAGAGTATAAATAAATTATTTTGCGTATTTATTTCACTTCTGTACTTTATTCTAATGCGACAATAGTTTGAAAAATTAATGAATTTAACACATGCACTATTTTTGTTTACTTTGAAACTTATTTTTGCAAGTTTCATTGAACACCACTATACCTGTCAACTTCTCACTGGAAGAATCAAATAAGAATGAGCTCAAAAAATAGGAAGATTTCGTTAGAATCAAGAAAGTTTTTTCTATATACTCAGGGTTCATACTCATATATGGGAAAAAAATTCCCTGAGTTTTCCCTGAGTTCCCAGACAATTTTCAACATAATATTAGCGACGTATTACAAGAAACACTCCTCTAAACAGGACAAAATACACAGCTACTTCCAAAGTATGGCGTCACATTACTGTCGACCATGATAGAAATTCAGGTAGAAACCATTGTTTACATGTGTATTTTCACAATACTTAATCAATTGAATTCTGATATGAAGCTAAACAAGAAAAATCTTACTTGAGAGAAAGAAAATATTTGTTTTTCCAGGTTTTATAAATGATCTTCCCTGATTTTTAATGAAAATTTTAATTTTCCTTGAGTTTTCCCTGACATTTTTCAACAAATTTCAAATTCCCTGAGTATTCCCTATTTTCCAGGTTTTCCCTGATGAGTATGAACTCTACTAATCTGAAATAACCATTTTTTAATAACCCAATTCAAAAAACTGTTTTTATGAGAAATTTATAAAATATAACACAGTATGTTACATGTTAAAATACATAGTTTAAAAAACTTAAAAAGTTAAAATATAAAAGAATCTTCATGACGACGTTTCATCCGAGCATAACTGCTCATGGATTTCATTAGGTCTGGCTTTCAAAATCTTCTTGATCTTTTAATAGATGCAGAACAGAACATGTTGCCACATTCTCACCAAGTCTCTGGAATGAGTGTAATTGATGGTGCGTTTATTATATTTAAATGAGCAATTGATCACACATGTAAAAATCGAATTTATAAAATATAACACTACACAGTATGTTACATGTTAAAATACATAGTTTAAAAAACTTAATTTAAAAGCTAAAATATAAAAGAATCTTCATGAAGACGCTTCATCCAAGCATAATTGCTCACTGATTTCATAAGGTCTGGCTTTTGAAACATTCTTGATCTTTCTTGGTGAGAACGTGGCAACATGTTCTGCATCTATTAAAAGATCAAGAATGTTTCGAAAGCCAGACCTGATGAAATTCATGAGCAATTATGCTCTGATGAAAAGTCGTCATGAAGATTCATTTATATTTTAGCTTTTAAATTAAGTTTTTCAAACTATGTATTTTAACGTGTAACATACTGTGTTATATTTTATAAATTTGATTTTTACACGTGTGAACATTTGCTCATTTAAATATGATAAATTTAGAAAAAAGGAAAAAAAAAAAAAAAAAAAAGGAAAACTTTAAGCATTGATTCTACCAAGTATGATAATAGTACAGTAAGCAGTTTTATGTTCGAAGAGAAAATTCTGTTCTATATACATCAGAAATATTTTTTTTATAATATATATTTTCCTTCTTAGCACTATTAATTTTTTAAATGAACATTTTTAAAGTCAAATAAAAGTATACTAACATTTTATGCAGGAAATCAAGTCTACAATCTACCTACAAAGTTTGCTCTCATAAGTAAACACATGAATGCATGAGGATCAAACCAAAGTTGCAGATTTGTATTCTCCCAACTTAATTAGGGAGTCTTTTTTGTTCTCTAAAAAGCAAGGTTATGACCAGAGATATTGCTAGAATTTTTTCCTAGGTGTGAAAATACTCCTTGATCTTTTTTGAAGGAGTGAATTTGGCATTATTAAGAGTAAAAAAAAAAGTTGATATTTCGTGAATTCAGGTTAAATTTTACTTCTTTCTTAATAAGTTCAAAAATAAAATATATGTATATGAACTCACATTATGAGTTTCAGTTATGATTTCAAGTTATATTATATGAACTGGCCAGTTGTAATAATATTCCTTTCAGCATAATTTGTACAATATAATATCAGAACTCAGAATATGAACACGGTGACTCAGTTTATAAATTACAATGAACATTGAAAGATGATAAGGCCATATGTGAATCTGAGAAATTCTATTATTGTTGCTAATGTTTACAGTTTTACTTAAAATAATTTTAATTATAAAAACTTTTTATCCATTGTAAGAGAAGATATTAAGTGATTAAAAAAAAAAAAGTATGTAGAGCATTAAATTGTAGAAAGAATTTGTTTTCAGACATATTTAACAAAATACACTAAATTTAACCTAAAAATATAAAGCATGAAAAATACTCATGGTTAAAATTTTAAGGAATATTTTTAGATTTTAATGCTTGTAGAGGAGTTAAAAATATCTCTGGTTATGACATATGCTGTGTGATGTTAAGATATGATCTGCTTTGCAAAAGCCATTTCAAGATGCGATTAGTAATTTGGAACAAATCTAACCTCGTGATGATATTTCAATTAAAACTGAAAAATTACACACATAAATAAGATTTTTGCTGATGCAGGGTTCATACTCATTTTCAGAAAAAAAATTCCCTGAGTTTTCCCTGAGTTAGTTCCCAGAATCAATAATCTTTCCATATCGACAACTAGTGATGTTTATTTTATCCCCCCCCCCCGTTTCTAAAAATAAAAAATATATAAATAAATATTAGCAAACTAATTGCCTAGAATGTTTTGTATCTGAATAACTTATTTTAAATTAATTTTAAAATCCTTTTCAGACAAAATCAGTGGCGCCGACTATGTGGGGGCTTGAGGGCTCGAGCCCCCCCAGAAAATTTTCTGTAAGGGATCAGCCCCCTCAGAAATTTTGAATACTGATTCTCTATTAAACAAGAAATTCTTTCCTCTATTTCTTATTTAGTTTTTTACCAAAATCATAGCTGTAAAGTAAGGTTGTTGCAATTGAAAATGGACATAAATCGACTAAGAAAAAAAGAAAGAAAAACAAGAGAGGCTGAAAGTCTCTGTATGGGGCGCGGGGTGAGTTCAGAGGAAGATGATTCCCTTTACTGTGCTACACTTATAGTTTGTGCATGAGGAGCAAAAGTTTTCAGAAACATCGATGCAAAGTAATATAACTATTTTTACAAAAGTTACTGCCATATAAATTCGATTTACATAAACTAAATGGCAAAGATTATGATGGCATTTTCAGGTCCAGTTTTGGGGCCCTTTGCTACTCAGAGCCCCTGGCACGTGCCCCTGTGTTAATCAGGCCGTTGTTTGTGTGTGCATATGTTCTTTTCCTTGGGTAAGCGTGTGTACATTATTACACCATATTTGATGACCTTGTATTAGAAATGTGATGCCCCCCACCCTCAAAAAATAATCCTGGCTACGGCCTTGGTTCGAGCCCCCCCAGAAATTTTTCAAAGTCGGCGCTGCTGGACAAAATAAAATATTAATCAGAATTGGAAATGTGTATATATATAACAAACTCTTGGAAACTTAATTACCTTATATAAAAATTTGCCCTTAAACTAAATGCTTCAAAAAATTTGATTAGCCAATGATTATTAAATGACATTGTGCTTTGTAAGGGTCACTATCGACCCAAATCCATCTCACAAAAAAAAATGAAATAAAATGCCTAAGCTAATAAAATAACTAAGCTAAGTACGTGCACACTGCATCAATAAGACTAAATAATAAACTAAATATTTAAAGCTGCTACCAGATGCCGATTATCGAATGAAAACAAATTAACCATGGAGAAAAATCAAGCTAATGAATCTCTTAGAGAGAGTAAAAGTGTGTCTAATTTCACGATTGGATTGTTCATAATGCAAAAAATGTGCCCAATTTTTCATTGGATCAGCATGATGCTAGTAGGTGTGTCTTATCGGATTTTCACGTCACAGAAACGCACAAGTACCAGCTTTTTCCAGAGTAGATTCCTGTTTTTCCAGGTTTTGGTGCTTGTTTTGAAAGTTTCCCTGAGATTTTATGACAGACTTTTTTTCCCTGAGTTTTCCCTGATTGTCAGGTTCTCCCTGAGGCGTATGAACCCTGTATGGTTTTAAAATATATTATGTATGTTTTTTTTTTTAGATTAAAATAAAATACATGCAAAAATCTCAATCAGGAAGATTTCATTTTCTGGCAGGAAGTAAGAAGAAAATACCAAACTCAAGAAATTTTCTTGGAAATCAAGAAGACTTGGCACTTATGCACCACCATTATAAAAACCTTTAATTTAATAATACCAATTAAATACACAAACTTCTAAATCAACAACTTCTAAAAATTACTAATTTTTATGTATAATTATATTTTCTTCTTAGTAAATACAATTACAGCCAAAGAAAAAAGTAACTAAATTCAATTTTTACTTCTATGTGATAGTTTTGTTCATGACTCCAATCACTGTTATCATGAGGGCGATGATCTCCTACTGAGTCAAACGGAGGAGGTCCACTGCCTTTTGGAGGTGGAGCCCTATCTGTTCCATAGGGCGAAGCATCTCTTCTTGTATCATTCCTGTGCCCAGATTGATGGACATGCCCCCTATTTGGCAAGTGCTGATGAGGAACATGTTGATGAGGATGATGATAAGGATAATGTCCTTGGTACACAGGAGGTCCTCCAGGAGGTGGATGTGGACCACTGTGGTGTACTTCATCTTCTGGAACAGGAGGAGGAAGGCGACTTAAGTAGTCCCTTCGTATCTGTGGTGGACTCTCCTTCCTTAAAGAATTTGACCTAGTAACAGACACTGGCCCATTTCGATGAACGGAATTATTAGCCCCTCCATAGCTGCCTCGTACGATTGTCTGAAATAAAATTCAAATAATTAAAATTAACAGCTCTCTTTATACAAAACAGAAGCAATAAAACTTTATATACATTTATGGAGATTTCTTTTGAATATGATTATTTGAAAATATTATATATGTTGATATTTTTAACAAAATTTATGCAGTTATAACATTCAGTTTTGCCTCATATTTCAAACTTTATTAATGCAGAAATAATATCTTAGGTTTCTTCAAGCGCATCTGAAACTGACTTCAATCAATTTTCAAGATTCTCCTTCTTATTATAATAAAAAAAGCTGATAGTGACCCTCATTTTAAAAATCTTGAAATTATATGAAAAGAAAAAAAAAAAAAAAAAAAAAAAGCCAGAACGATTTTTTTTTTTTTTTTTAAACAATTAAAACCAAAAAATATATATATATATACAGTGGAACCTGTCTAAAGTGACCACCCTAGGGACCGGCTAAAATGGTCACTATACGCAGGTGGTCACTTTATAAAGGGTCTTTAAAATTGGAAAAGGGTCGCTTTAGTCGAGAAAATGGTCACTTTAGTCAGGTGGTCACTTTACCAAGGTGGTCACTTTTACAGGTTCCACTGTATATGTATAATGTCAATGTAAATATGCCACAACCAGGGTTAGAAATAAGCGGTCGTTAGTCGCATTTTGCGACCAGTTTTTTTATTTTGATGCCTATAATTCCAACCATAGGTGCCATATTTGACGCCTGGCTTTTTTTTTTTTTTATCATACCTAATAATTTTCCCAATCCCATCAGACTGTAAACAAGTCTATTTCAGTCAATTGAACCTAATAAAAACTGATTTAAGAAATCATATCTCTATGAAGGTAGTTGACGATTTCTTAATGATTAAATTAAACAGCTCTAAATTGGAAGATTTCTGCCCAGAAAATGTTTTTTAATTGTGGTGGAATGATGTATCTTCTGGGCGAAGAATGAATTTGCGATTTTAAATATGTATGTTTAATATTGTCAATGTAATTACATTCATTACATAAATCATTTTTTATATAATCTTGCATATATTATCTACAAGTTGATACTTTATTATTATTATTATTATTATTATTATTTAATATACATATTTAATTATAGATGGCACCTAGATTTTTCATTTTGACGCCCAAAAAATTTAATCCAGGTGTCATTTTGACGCCTAGTTTCAAAATTCTTATTTCTAACACTGGCCACAACCTTTTAGGGGTGAGGGTAGCTCATATAGCTGATTAGAGAATTGGGAAGGGGGGGGGGGGTGAGGCATATTGAAGGCGGTTAATGTGTGTTTAATATATACAGTCGAACCTCGTTAACATGAATTACTTTTAACAGGAACTGTTTCTGCAATCCTCATCAAAATGAAGATTAGTTTAATTATATGAAGATTAGTTACTGATAGCATGAACTATTGATAACATGAAAAAAAAATTTTATTCTCCTTCAGATTCATGTCAACGAGGTTCGACTATATCTGCAGTCTTTATTAAATTTACCCTTTACAGTACAAGAATTAATACCCAATATAATTATTATTTAAAAATAGTTAAATAATTACAATGAGAAAAGAAAAGAAAAAAAAAATTAAAATTAACATTTATAACACTTTTTGGTGGGTTACAAGTTAAATCTTTGAGGGCCATAGGTTGTGCACTATTAATGCAATCTCAATGTGCTTTTCTAATGCATTTTTTTTTTTTTTTTTTTTTTTTGTAAACAACAAAAAAAGAAAAAAAAAAAACTTGCAAATTATAATTTTTATTACACAACAGTTTTCTCTTTAAAGTCACTAAGGAAAATAAAAAAAAATCTTGAATTTAATATATTAAACAGAAACTTCTGAAATCAAGAAAAAATCTTATGCATAACCACCTTTTAATAAACCCTTGTGATATAACGTAGAAACATGAAGCATTAAACTTATATATAAAAAAAAAACAAAAGAAACTTACTTAGGCTTCATGGACTTGGCTGTATATTTTCAGTGGGATGCACTACTCTTGTCACCAGCTTCACAGGTGCTGAAGTTACTTGATACTGCCTAGCCTATGCTGGTGTTATGCGTAAATGCCGACTTTCTTCCCTTAAAATTGCCGGTATTTATAAAATCCCCTTCAACAACAGTTAAGAAAATCCCCAATGTTATATAGATAAAACAAAGAGAAAAATTAAAACCAGAATTAAAGAACATAGCCATGATATTATGACCGGCAAAATCACAACTGCTTCAACTAAAACTTAAAATGAAGAGTCAATCAATATCAATTTTGAAAGAGTTACAAAAATTACTAATTATAATAATAACTATGCTGCATATTGTATGGTTGTAGAAATTATTAGTAATTTAGATTTGTGCATGGTAACGATGCAGTGGGAGTTGATAAAATGTGGTGCTACTTTTTGAAGGAAGCCGCCAGCAACACATAACATCAGTGTGGGCAGTATCAAGTAACTTAACAGTACATGTGAAGCCAGTGACAAGAGTGGGATGCTCCACTGAAAACATTTAGCCAAGTCCATGAAGCCTAAAAGTAAGGTTTTTTAAATATTTATAATTTTATTATATACTTTACAATTAATCCAGATAGAATGTCAAAATAAAGTTAGTAGTTAAACCCTAATAGATAATTTTTAATTTTTAATTTTTTTTTTTTTAAATATTATTTAACATTTAAATTATTTGCTGTATACTAAAATTAACTCTCCCCCCCCCCCCCCAAAAAAAAAAAAAAAAAAAAAAGTACACCTTCACTTTAACAATAAATTCTGTTTATATGCTAATTATTTTGCAATAAGATAGATCTTATGATTTATACGTAAAAATTTCTTGAAACTTCAAAAGAAAAAAAAAAAAAAAAAAACTTCTACTACAGACAGTAAATATTGTACTGATAATTTTCTTCTATTTTATTGATGAAATGAATTATGAAAGTACACTATTCATATATATTTTCTCCTTTTTTAACACTTTTCAACAAAGGTGAAATGTGTTTATGACTTCAGTGTGCCTGTCTGTCCATACTTTATCTCCCGTAAATATTGTTATTATTTCTTGAAACTAATATTTGCTACACAAGTTCTCTATTGGATATTCTCTATCAAAAATGGAGTATATGCCATTACTGGTTTGTGTACAGGGGCACCTGAAAATATTTCAAAGCACTAACTCAGGGCCCAAAATTTCAACTCTGGTTACACTCGCCGAAAAAAAGTTTTACTCGCCACAAAATAGGGTTGCCTTTTTTTTTTTTTTTTTTTTAACGCATTTTGGGTTTTTTATTTTTCCTAACTATTTGAAAGGTTTTTTACAAATATATCTAAAATTATATATATTAAAAGTGTGTCATATATCCCCATGTTTCATAATCATCTATAATTAAAAATGATTATAATATATCGTATTTGAGATTTGAAAAATATTAAAATATCTAATAACATAAACGCAAAGAATCGTTCAAAAAAAAAAAAAAAAAAAAGAAGGACAAAAATTTTTTGTTACCACTATCCTGTGAAAACCTTTTTATTATAAAAGACTAAGCTTCCTTATTTATCTACTTATTTACTTAACTGTTTTATATTAGAAATGCCTTTTTTGTCCATTTTATTTTTGTAATCAGACGGAATGTCGATGTGTATAACTTGTTCATTGTTGTCATTTGAAATAACCATTTCGGAATAACTTTTTTGATAAAATCGTTGCTTACAAATCATTATAAGCGCAAATCATTGGCGTTTCAGTAAAAAACTGGAAAATATGAACTGTTTTTTTAATCGTTATTCAACAAAATAAACATAACAGGGATGAAAGTGGTTATGTTATCGGCACCACTATTTTTATTTAGAAAAGATGAACGTATTTTTAATCTAATATCCTTTGATTAAATAGGATACAGATTACTGTAAAAAATTTCTGGTGGAAGAGTTCCGCCAAAAGTCGGAAAACTTTCATTTCTGACATAAGCAGTATCTTTAAAAGGCTCGGGCTCATTTTCATGTGACAATATCGCATAGGCAAACTTTCGCGTGTCTCTTCTCTCGGATAGTGGGCGATGGGCAAAGAGGCTCTCTGCTCGTCTATTGTCACTCTGCTTGCAGAAATAACAGTTGGAAAAACGAAACTGCCGAAGAGATCAAAAACTTTTATGTATGTACTCAATGGTACGCACTAAGCATTTTTCCTTTACTGTGTTGGAATGATCTCGGGCAACGCACACACAGACTCGGTTCTCCGAGAATCTAAAAAGGAGAGGTTAAATACAAGGTTATAAGATGACAAGATTTTGCCATATTTAAATCTATAAAAATAATGTTTTCTGTCACTGTATCGTGTAAGAATTCTATCTATAACGAGACCAAATTTTTACTCGCCAGAGTAAAAATTCCACTCGCCAATGGCGAGCTGGCGAGCGGAAATTTCGCGCCCTGACTAACTTCTATGAGAAGTATTTCTATACACCAAATTTTAATACCTTTACTTTACACAAATCTTAATGAAAATGAAATATGTTATTCAAATTCACTATCAAATGTGAAAATGAAATAAATACCACCACTGGTTTGTGCACAGGGACACCCGGGAGCAGTGTGTTCTATTAGAGGCATTTCTACAAACCATATTTTAATATCATTATTTTACACAAAGCTTAGTGAAACTGAAATATGTTATTGTACATTTAAAAAGTTTTAAAAAGGACAAAAAAAAAAAGGCAACCCCTATATCAGAAAACAAAGCGAAGTGAAGAGGAGGATGAAGAAGAAGAAAAGAGTAAACAAACTGCCCAGCAGGGATTTTCTTGTCATTTCGAGCTCTGATGATGTCTGGGCGCCGAAATATATAAAAGCTCAAATTTTATACGGATTTTAATAAGGTATTTTTAATTTAATAAGTATATGTTATTGTAGTTTACTATCAGATGCTCCCTATTGAAAATGGAGTAAATACCACAGTTGGTTTGTATACAGGAACACCCGAACATATTCCTTTATTATAGAATGAAACTGCGTTCTATGAAAGGTATTTTTATAAACCATATTTTAATATATTAAATAATTAAAACCTAATTCAGCTTCACTTTGTGACTTGAAATGGTGAAGTACTTTCTGTAGGGAGATTCCCCTCATCGTTGACACCCGTCACGTTGACAGCGGTGTTCTCCCGTGAAATTAAAAAAAAAAAAAAAAAAAAAATTCTGAAGTGTGGTTCTTTTTTCTCGTGTTAATTCATGTTTCACTTTCCACTCCATTAAAATTTGATAGTCCGGATTATTATTATTTACTTGATAGTCCATTGACATGAGAAAAAAGAACCACACTCCAGAAAAAAAAAAAAAATCATGGGAGAACACTGCTGCCGACGTGACAGGTGTCAACGATGAGGGGGATCCCCCTACAGAAAGTACTTCACCACTACAAGTTACAAAGTGAAGCTGAAGTAGGTTTTAATTATTTAACATATGAATTATAGCTTCATTTTAAAGAAAACTTACATATTTTAATAATTTTATTTTACACAAATCTTAATGAAATTGAAATATATTATTTATATGCATAAAAGAACTCTTACTATAGCATATAGTACAATTAGAATTAAGATTCACAGGGCCACACAAAAATATTCAGATACATTGAAGGTTATGTAAGGAAATAACTGGATTTGCATTTTCATATTTATTACGCATTTTAACACTTTCTAACAATATTTAAGAGTAAATATGGTTTGAATTAGTCCATCGATATATATCTGACTGCCCATTTGCTTCCTTCAGTGTCTGTAAATATTTTCAGAATTTCTTCAAAATGATGTATGTTATTCACATTTTTTATGCTAAAATAATGTTTTATACAGAATATAATATGCTTAGCATTACAACAGAGCTACACTAAAATATTCAGGGACATTTAGAACCATAACTGGAAATTACTGGAATTGCATTTCCATTTGTGTTAAGGTAGTTTCAACACTTTCCAACAATGTTTAAATGTAATTATGAATTCAATTAGTGTATCTGTCTGTCTTTCTGCTCTTTTGTCTGTCCATTGTCTTGTGTAATAACGTAGCCAAAGACCATTGAAGGTTAAACAATGAAATAGGTATGTAGTACAGCTGAAAAGAGTTAATAATCAATGTAAATCACATGTTTTTTTGTTCTTCTTTTAATGTTCAAGAAATTTTTATTAAACTAAAGAATTCTGCCTCCTGCTCGCTTCGTTCACCAATCTCGTAGGGAAATTCCGTCACCCTCCAACCCACTGTGCTTATTAAATCCTGCTTGACTCTGCCTGCCAATTTGCCGAATAAAAATATTAATAGTGCCTATCATAAGACAAAAGCAGAACAATACTATAGAAATTTCCATATTCAATGTCAAACTGAAATCCATAATATTCAATATATCCCCCCCCCCCCACCCCAAGAATAGAAATAAATTTGCAATATCTAGTCTATTTTGCATTACAGCAGTATATGACCCCATTGACAACTTTTAAAATTTTGTCCCTGTTTGGAAATGAATTTTTTGCTATAATTGCCTTTTTTTTTTTTTTTTTTTTTTTTTTTTAAATCTAGTACCTAAAAGTCATGGTCTTTTTGAGGACCAGAAGTTCTTTGTTGTCCATTATAGGTAGAGTGTTTAATATGGTGATATTTTTGATATTCACATTTGCATTATATCAAGTTCTTAAAAAAGTATCTAAAGTTAGGCTTTGAAATTCACTATCCAAAATGTACATTAAAGGACTAAAATAATTCTTTAATAATAAAAATAATAGAAAATACTAATTTGATTAAAAATATTAATAATATGGACAATTTTATAATTAAGTAAAAAAAGTAAAAAGAAAATAGTGATAATAAGCTAATACAGCTTTTGTCAGACAGTTTACAATAACAGGGGTGATTGTGACTCAAAGGTAAAAACCTTGAAAATTAGAGCCTCAAATTAGAAAAAACCAAAAATATCAAATAATACTCAAACTATTTAGGGCAGAAGCCCTCAAGCCTTTTACATTTCATTCACATATCACATGGATAACAAATGAACAACCAATGAAAGCAAAAAATAACTTTATAGGAAATATGAAAATACCGATGGGTTAGAGTAAAAACCCTGAATGAACACAAACACCCCCTGCAATAAAAAAAGTGAATGGACATTCATATTAAAATAATATTTGAAATTTGTTAAACACTTTTCAATGAAATCAAATATCATTTCACTACAAACCACTAAAAATTTGGTACTTACATGAGATTTGATATCCATCATTTCAATAGGTGTTATCTGTGATGGATCGATAATAGGTTTAGGGCGATTGGAGTGAGGTTGAATGAGACTGGCCCATTGTGGTGGAAGTCCCACAAATTTTCCTTCTTTTCTATCATATCCAGTATGTACACGATGTTCAAAATTTGTTGGAGCAGATATAATAGGTTTCTTTTTCTTCTTTGAAAACATAGTGTGATAACTGAAAAGAAAACAACAAAAATTTAGGAAAATGAAAAAGAAAAAACAAACAAATTAACATGTTTTAAATAAAAATTTATAGACATAAATACAATATATAATGTTAGACTGGTTGTAAATGATTATTAGAGTTCAATTACTTCGATAATTTGTGAATGATGAAGACAATATTCGTGTGTGATATGAATAAAAGTTGATAATAAACAAATTTATGTCATTAATCATAACATAGGTCCCAAAATCCGAATAACGAAGAAGTAAACGTAAATACAAACTTAAAATACCAGGTGATCCAAAAGTGACAGAAAAAATAAAAAAATTAATAAATAATAAATTAATAAATAAATAATAAATTAATAAATAATAAAAAAAATTAATAAATAATCAACAATTAATAAATTGTTGAAATCTTTAAAAAAATTACTATTCAAAAACTACTGACAGTAGCTTTATGCGGTTTTCACTAAAATGTACAGAAAAACATGGGATTTGTTTATATATACAGTCAAACCTCGTCAACATGAATCTCAAAGGGGATAAAAAATCTGTTCAAGTTATCAATAGTTCATGCTATCAGTAACTAATCTTCATTTTGACGGGGATTGTGGAAACAGTTCAGATTAAAAGTAATTCAAGTTAACAATGTTCATGTTAACGAGGTTCGACTGTATAAGAAAAAATATTAGTTACATTTTTCACTAATATATCCCGTTGTATTCATATTATCCTCTCACATTTTAAACAGATACACTTGATCAAATGACGCCATATCGCAATTTCTGAAGCTTTTTTAGCAGAATTTCTGACTGCATAACATCTGACGGTCATTATAATAAATGACGACTATCATACTGAACATTTATAACTCTAGCTACGTTGCTGAAGGTACTGAACCAATGTAAAAAAAAAAAAAAAAATTGCAATTAAAGAGTCACCTGGTGAAGGATATTTAAACTTATTTTTTATCAAACCTTTTGTTACCTAACCAAATTCCATGTTTTTCTGTGCATTTCAGTGAAAACCTATAGTGATATGGCCAATACCTTTTGAATCACCCTGTACTATAAAATATTAAAATAAATAAATAATAAAAAGGTTTAAACTGTTTAGAAAACAATTTCTTAATGCCATGGAAGGTTAAATGAAAAACTGAGAAATCACTTTGAGAGATTATTATTATTATTATTATTTAAGTAAATTATTATTATAAATAATAATTTAAAAAAAGAAGGGGGGGGGATGACAATATGCATTTTGAGATCAAAATAACTTTCCATAATCCATTTCTTAAAAAAAAAAAATTATTCATATTTAAAACAGTATATCTATTATTATTAACTTGAAACAACCCAACATGCAAAATCCCTGAAAACTGCTGCTTGCATGCAGAATGAATGGTGACGGAAGAGTATATTAATTTATATTTGAAATAAGTGATGTTTAAAAAAAAAAATTAATACATTATGTCAAACAGTAATTTTTATTTTTTTAATAAAATATATTTTACATGAAATTCAGTGATAGAAAATTAAAAATTAATGATAATAAATTATTAATTTAAAAAAAAAAATAAATAATAATAATAATAATAATAATAATAATAATGCCTGAATTAAGGGGTAGCCAATGAAAAGTTTTATCCTGTAATAATACTTTTGATCCTATTTTGTACAAAGAAAAAGAAGAAAAAAATTGCTAAATTTAATGTTGATTGACTTTTACGAGAGCAAACATGATTTATTCAAATTAAAATGCTTTATGCTTAAATTATTAAGGATTAATAACTCTTTCAAATCACATAATTGACACTTTCATGTTCACAATGAAATAATGTCCAGAAACTAAAAATAATCAGATAAGAATAATACTCCGCCTGCAGATATACTTCTTCATGCACATCACAATGTATCCCATAAAGTTGAATTTTAATTCCAAAAATGTTACATGTGTCCCAGGTACATTCAAAAATAGAAATATTTTATGTAATGTAACTTTTTTTTAAAACTTATATTTTGCATAGTTTTTATTAAAGTTAACAACTTCTAAATAATTACAAAGTGAAAAACTTGTTCAATGCATTGTTTATCTATTAAATATGCATTTTTACACCAGTGAAAATTCCTACATAAACTTAATCAGTCATAAATAGAATTGTAATTAATAAAATGCATGTAAAATTTTTGTGAATAAAATTACAAAATTATTGTTAAATTTTCAATATACAACAATTTTCCCTTGACAGTCACTGAAAAATAATTGAAAATAAATAAATAAAATAAAATTCTAAAATCAGGAAAAGACAAACATACAATCATCTGTTTGTTTTTGCAAGTAAGTTCCTCAAAAATTCACCAAAACTATTTAAAAGATAATTTTGGTTATTTTAACCTAAAAATTTTCGATTATTGATTATTCGAAATAAATTTTATATTTAAATAACTGGCGACATATTTAAATTATCAGACAACAAAAAATAAAACACAATTTAAATAATCATTCAAATCGAGAATTTTTATTAATTGGAATACTTCATAACACAGATTTTGCATCATTATAATGTTTTCATTAATCTTTTATTCTAACTAACTTACTTAAAAAATAGAAGCAAACTGCAAATTGATAAAATTACAATTGGCGTAGAATAATTTATATACATATATTACAACTTCCTGTCGTAAATTAACTCTATCAGCAATAATTTGATTGACAATCTATTAGTTCTACAACCCCCCCCCCCACCCAATAAATAAATAAATAATACCGCCAGTATTCGTTTTCACAATGTCACACATCAAGTTTTGTGCAGTTATGTACCATAGGAGTTAACGGCCCTCTTCACTTACCGCCGCCGGAAGCCGAAGCTAATGTTTTTCTATGGGAAATTTTTCTTTACAAATAACTTATATTAACTAATACATATTTTTAAATTCTGTTTTCACATACTGAAAATTCCCAGATGTTAAATTGACGCACCTTTTTTAAAAAAATATTTTTTTAATTTTTAATATTTTATTCTGAAGCTGCAAAATACGAATTTTCAATATGCGAAATTTTTCCATTTTGCAATTTCAAAATAAAATATAAAATAATAAAATAATAATTTTTTAAAAAAGGTGCGTCAATTTAACATCTGGGAATTTTCAGAATGTGAAAACAGAATTTAAAAATATGTATTAGTTAATAAGTTATTTGTAAAGAAAAATTTCCCATAGAAAAACATTAGCTTCGGCTTCCGGCGGCGTTGAGTGAAGAGGGCCCTTAAGATTTAGCTTTCCTATTAACGAGGTAGTGCCACCTGTGTTGACCTATATACACCCAAATTAATTCAGTATAGTGTTTAATAATGGTTCTCTCATGTATCAAGTTTTGTGCAACTATATATAATAGAATATGCGATATAACCAGCAAGTTCTCGGAAAATTCTGCAATATATAGCAGCGCCATTTATTGGCTAATAAGTACATAAATTGAATCATATTGTCTCATAATGGCCTTCTTACATATAAAGTTTTGTTCGAATATACGCAATAGAACCTGAGATATATTTCCCTTAAATTGCGGAAATCGCTCTATAGCAGCGCCACCTGTTAAGCGATTGACACCAAAAGTTGTTATGCACTAATGTATATCAAGGTGCATCTACACTAAAATTTATACGTAATTCTATGCAGTAGTCCCTAAGATACAGTCGCCACAAAATTTTTGTCACACGCATTTTCTAAAAATAGTCAAATTGTGTTCTGGATCTCTCAAAACGTGTAAATACATCGAAAACCGGAAGTCGAAAACTTTTGAGAATCAATACTTTCTTCTGTAGTAGAAGAAAGTAAAATGACGAATAATCTCAAATTTACTGCTTTATCAACTACTACGCAATATAACACAAAAAAAAATCGTAAGTTCCTATGCGTCTCAAGAAATATGATAGTTATTTAAGAATAAAGAAAAGTGAAATATTCCCGGACTCAATTATTTTGACAATAACGGTAACATAAAAAAAAAAAAAAAAAAAAAAAAAAAGTAAGAGGTTGAATAACATACTACAAAAGAATGCAGAAAATCGCAATATTATACGCATTTGTAGGGGATTTTTACCGGAAAAACAATAACTAACATTAAAGAGGTTATAAAAATGCATGCATCGCTGAACAACGTGTCTTTGAATTCAGAATTAATACTGAAGGCATTTATTTCTATGAAAATAAATATATAAAAAAATAACTGCTACTTCGCAGTAAAATGCACCGAAAAACAGTTGTCAAATGACTGATAAGAAATAAAACTTTGCAAGAAAATATCATTTTTTATTAACTGTTTTACTTTATTAATCAAGAAGACAATTTAAGAAAGAATTTAAAAAAAATCGATTTATTTTATTTGATCATAATTTTTTCTGCAAACGTAATTTCTCAGAACTCGTCACGTTAAAAAAATATATAGTATGCTGTGGCCGTCAGATAACATTCTTTTATATCAATCTATGTAACAGCACCACACCACCTACAGGTTAATGTGCACAAAAATTTAATCAATTTCTCTTTCAGAATTAACATTTTATCTATGCAATTTTTACCAATAAATGCTAAGATATAGCTATCTGGAAAGTAACAGCAGTGCCACCTGCCGATCTACATGAACCCAAATTGAATTTCCGATAACATATATCTGGCATACTAAGTAAGTTGTTTTGTACCTTTATATAGCATAGAAGCTGAAATATTGCTTTTTCGTAATATATTATACCGAATATATTGCAGCATGGCAGCGCCAACTGTCAGCCGATATACAACCAAACTGAATCAACATAATTTTACATAATATCCATGAAACAGTTTGATGGATTTATGCACGATAAGAAGCTGAGATATAGTCTCTCCTTAAATAGAGGAAAATACTAGAAATCCTTTAGTAATCCTTTAGTTTACTGAAGGATTTCTAGAAAATACTGCCTAACAGCGTCACCTGCTGGAAAATATATCCCAAAAGCTAATCAGCAAGGCCCAACCAAATACCAAGTTTGTTTCAATTTTGTCCATTAATTCGTGGGATTACAACTTCGTTACAACAGAGACAGATATGCAAACAGAGAGAGATTTCCTAAAAATGGTCGAATTGTATTCAGGATCTTCCAGGTCATTGGTATAGATATATTCATTTCTTCCGCTGTCTAATACAAAATAAGGTTCGAAACTGTAAGAAGCTCCCTCCATTTTTTTTTTTTTTTTTTTTTTTTTTTTTTCTAACTGCGGTTAGGGAGGGACCCTCCCTAACCGCCGTTAGAAAAAAAAAATGCAGATTCGTGAGAAAGCGACATGCACGAACTCCAGGAGTTATATCTAAGACGCAACTATCTGTCAATCAACAAAATCTATATATATAAAAATGAATGTTTGTCTGTATGTTATTTATAAAATCGTAAACGGCTTGACCGATTTCGATCATTCTTTTTTTGTTTTTTTCCTTATAGGTCAGGGATGGTTTAGGAAAAAAAAAAAATTGAAAAAATCTTTAAAATTAATTAAAATATGAAAATAATAAACTTATTGACTTATATTGACTTAATATAAGCCATTTAAATTTTTAATTGTTGCCAAAAAAAGTTTACGAGATGTATTTATTTATTGTTTTCAGCATAAAATGAAATATGCTTTCACGCGAAAAATAAGAAATTACTAAATGTTAAATTGGTCGATGAGAAAATGACACTTTATAATTTTAAAATAAAATAGTAATATTACAAATCTAACATATTTCTTCTGAATTTTATTTCACAGCATTTTTTTATATACCTGAACTTCAGATTTTTTTTTTTTTTTTTGTAGTATGGCGGATGAAACACGCTTGGCATAAACGCTAATTCAGCAATATATTAAAGGTATTTTCTTATTGATAATTCTTGACAATTTTTTATAATTTTGATGCTGAAGTAGATCGGACATTTTTCGCCAAGGAAAAGATAGAAAGAAATACGCAAGCGAAGTGATGACGTCACTGGCCGTTCGTGGATGCAAGAAAAATATTTCCTATGTTAAACGCCCAATGGATTTTTCGTAAAAATATATATATAAAAATGAATGTTTGTCTGTATGTTATTTATAAAATCGTAAACGGCTTGACCGATTTCGATCATTCTTTTTTTGTTTTTTTCCTTATAGGTCAGGGATGGTTTAGGAAAAAAAAAATTGAAAAAATCTTTAAAATTAATTAAAATATGAAAATAATAAACTTATTGACTTATATTGACTTAATATAAGCCATTTAAATTTTTAATTGTTGCCAAAAAAAGTTTACGAGATGTATTTATTTATTGTTTTCAGCATAAAATGAAATATGCTTTCACGCGAAAAATAAGAAATTACTAAATGTTAAATTGGTCGATGAGAAAATGACACTTTATAATTTTAAAATAAAATAGTAATATTACAAATCTAACATATTTCTTCTGAATTTTATTTCACAGCATTTTTTTTATATACCTGAACTTCAGATTTTTTTTTTTTTTTTTTTTTTTTTTTTTTGTAGTATGGCGGATGAAACACGCTTGGCATAAACGCTAATTCAGCAATATATTAAAGGTATTTTCTTATTGATAATTCTTGACAATTTTTTATAATTTTGATGCTGAAGTAGATCGGACATTTTTCGCCAAGGAAAAGATAGAAAGAAATACGCAAGCGAAGTGATGACGTCACTGGCCGTTCGTGGATGCAAGAAAAATATTTCCTATGTTAAACGCCCAATGGATTTTTCGTAAAAAATTATTAAAAATCGAGGGAAATTATTTCCCGATTTTAATCCTCATATTTAGGTATAGATATGTATTAGTTATCATGTCCATGCATTAGATTAAGTTATTTTTGTAGTAAAATTGACAAAATTTGAATTTTTAATTTCAAAACTCTAGAAAAAAAAAAAAGAAAAAAATGCCAGACTTCCATATTCGATTGAAAACACAAACATTTCATTGCAAAGTATAATATTTACACAATATCCAACTAATATACTGATTGAAAGGGAAATGATAAATATTCTATCATAATTTGAAGTCAAATTTGTTTCCAAATGTCTAAATAAAGTATCTAATATAAGATACTAATATGTTGTAGCGGAATAGATTTGATATCGGTCATCCTTGGTAGAAAAATAAAATATCGCCAAATTATAATTTAATTCCTTTCAAAAATCATGGTTATTTTAACAACTTATTTTAAGACAGTAATGAATAAGGTACAACTATAGTATTTCCCCTCAGCTGAATTTGGCGATTTTTCTTTGGCGCCGATTTGAACGATAACGATGTCGTTCTGGATTGTTTGCGATATAATATGGCAGCCTGCATGCTATTTATTTTGGATTTATGATTTTATGATTTATGATTTATAATTTAGCTTACGATTTTATCATTAATGCTATATGATTTATGATTTTTAGATTTATGATTTAGCCATAATAGCCAACGAAAAATCGCCAAATCTAGCTGAGGGGAAATACTATAGTTGTTCCATGAATAATATGAAACAATATTTCGTACAATGCATATTACGAAAATATACATCTGGCATGTATATTTTCGTATTACGTTTTTGATCACCAAATACAATAAGCGCCAAGAACGACAGAGTTTTGAAATTTAAAATTAAAATTTTGTCAATTTGACAGCAAAATAACTCAATCTAACACATGCACATGATAACTAAAACATATATATATCCAAATATAAGGATTAAAATCGGGAAATAATTTTCTTCGATTTTTAATCATTTTTTACAAAATATCCAATGGGCGTTTAACATAGGAAATCATTTCTTGCATCCACGGACGGTCAGTGACGTCACACTTCGCTTGCGTAGGAACAATAATCGCATAAATTATATTTTGGTCTAAAACGGCAACAAAAATTTAAAAGTCGCCAAGGGTATTAAGGCTGTACCATGATCAAGTTTACATATTAATTTATTTATTTTTCTATATACCAACAACTATTAACTAAGCATGAAGTATATATAACCACAAAATAATAATAATTGTCTCATGCGATAGAAGTAGCCGATCATAGCATATTGTAATATTATATTTGGCTTGAAATTGCTGTCATTCTGTGGTTGATCGATTAAATTAAATAAATATAGAGAATAACTTGAAAGCAAATATTATGTACATCACGTATAATGTTGCTCATATATAACTAGGATTCAAATATAAAGGGCTACTTCAAAATTTTCGATACTGTCCGTATCGAAATTGTCATATATGATAAGCACCTAAATGGAAGCCCACGGGTAAGTCATTATCGCAGGCAATAGGGACAGGTATCGCAGAATGCGAGGACGAACAAGGCGCTGCCGAAGGTAGCGGGAACCCAAAGCGAACTTTTGAGCGATTTCAGTATTATTATTTTCTCTTTTTTTCATAAAACTATATAGAAAAGAGTTTCCTTTAAATATATAGTGACCAGCGAAGCGGGCAAAGCCTGCTAGTAAATAAATAAATAATAATAAAAAAAAATCTTAAATTCTTTAAAAACAATAAATTGTTTTTGCAGCCAAAATTCATCGATAACCATAGTATTATCCAATCCGTGCAACCATTTGTTTAAGTTGGAATATTTTTGTCAGGTAGTTTCAAAAATATAATCTTAAAAATACAACAGAATCCTATTACGTCAAAAATATAGTATTTTAAAACTAAAGCTACATCGATCTGTATATGAAAGAGAAATAAGTAATCAGAGTGTAATTTGAAATCAACATTTTGAATAACTTAAAGAGCTTAAAGTTCAATAATCCCTTGTTTAAAATAAAATAATACAAAGCAAATCTGCGGATAACAAGTATCTGAGTAAATTGATTTTCAAAAACTGTTATCTTCTCTTCCTTGTCTTTTATCCTTGAAAGAAAGAAAGGAAGGAAAAAAAAAAGTTTGAAACAATGTGCTACATTATCTGAAGTTATGAAAGATTTGGAAATGTCCAGTTTACCCGAAAATAAAATGAAACAACAGTACACATACAAAATAAATAAATAAAGTAAAATATAACTACTTTTGACACACAAGGAAAACGAATAATACATTTACTCATTTTTTAAAAAAGGTTGTTTCATATATATAACTGGCAAAAAGGTAACTGACAAACCTAAAAAATTTGAAATGTTTTCATAGACGAGTTTTTCCAATTTAATAAAAAGCAAATTGATAAAGCAACGATTTTATCATTAAATAATTACAAATCAAAGTTGTTACATAAATCTTAAAAAAAAAAAAAAAAAAAAAAAAAAGACACAGATACAATTATGTAGTAGCATTAAAAGCTAACACATTTACAAGTCAATTGAACCTATCTAAGTTTTATTAATTTTTTTAACTTACTATAGTTGTAAAAAATCATAACTGGCTCTTTTTTCTCTCTTTTTATTACTACACAACACAGCACTAAAAATTGGGGGGGAAAAAAAAAAATAATAATCAAAAAAATCCGCCAATTTTCTTCTTTTTTTTCTTTTAAGAAAAATAAATGGCACACAGATACAACCATGTAGCACTTGAAGCTAACACATTTACAAGTCAACTGAACCTATCTAAGATTTATTAATTATTTTAAATTACTATAGTTGTAAAAAATCCGCCAATTTTCCTTTCTTTTTTAAAAGTAAAATAAATGACACACAGACACAATCATGTAGCATTTGAAGCTAACACATTTGCAAGTCAATTGAACCTATCTAAGAATCTAAGATTAATTAATTATAACTTACTATAGTTGTAAAAAATAATTGACTTTCTCTCTCTCTCTATTACTACATAGCACTAAAAGTTAGACAGGGGGTGTGGGTAAGAAAAAATTCCAAACTATGAAACCAAAATTTTTTTTATTTAAATTTATGGAAAAAAAAATGCCTTCTGTTAAAAAAAAGAAGAAAAAAATCTTAGTTCCTTGTTCTAACAATAAAATTTGAATTTCCCTAATTTCCCCCTGTATTTTAATAGATTTTTCAAAATCCCCGAGTTTTCCAGTTTTTTTTTACTTTCCGAACACTATAGTGAGGAAAGTATTGTAATCATGTCAAAAATCCGAATTCGAGATTTTGATGTTTCTATACGTTTTGAGGTCCCTGAGTCCGTTTTCACTATTCTTACGATGATGTATGTATGTATGTGTGTATGTCTGTGAGTGAACACGCTAGCGTCTAAACGCTTTGTTCGATTAACCTGAAAGTTGGTACGCATATTGTAAGTCACCATAGTACGAACCCTATAGATTTTGGTGAATCTAGCACTTATAGTTTTTTTACAGGGACACAAAGAAAAATTCTTTATCATTATGGCCTATGGGAGCAAAATCTTAAAAGTGCGATAGCATCTAAACGCCTTATTCAATTGAGCAAAAAATTTATACACAAATACTCAATCTGTGTAGATTTTGGAGAATCTAGCACTTATAGTTTTTTTACAGGGACACAAAGAAAAATTCTTTATCATTAGGCCTATGGGGCCAAATTTTTAAAAGTGTGATAGCGTCTAAACGCCTTATTAATCTGAGCAAAAAATTTGTACACATGTTATAGATCACAGTTGAACTAACTGTATAGATTTTGGTGAATCTAGCACTTACAGTTTTTTTACAGGGACACAAAGAAAAATTCTTTATCATTATGGCCTATGGGACTAAATTTTTAAAAGTACGATAGCATCTAAACGCCTTATTGAATTGAGCTGAAAATTTAAATGAGTTTTATAAATCACTGTTGCACTAACTATAAGCATTTTGGTGAATCTAGCATTTATAGGCTTTTACAGGGACACAACGAAAAATTCTTTATCATTATGATCTATGGGCTCAAAGTTCAGTAGCGTTAAATAAAACATCATATAATAGATGGAGAAAAATACTCAAACACTCTATTATGGTTTTCTCTCTTTTGTTTGTTTAACTCCTCTTTCTTTACTTTATCTACAAAACTGTTAATTACTCAATGTTCGGAAAGTCGAGTGGAGTCACTCCAGATTTTTTTTTTTTCTGAATGTCACATATCGCATAACAACCCTGTAAATATCTTCGTTAAAAATAAATAAATAAACAAGAAATGTTTTTTAATATTCGATGTGGCATTAAAATTTATAATTAAATATTATTACCCTAACAGCACACTTTCGCCATATGACATCTTTAGGATATCCAGTGGAAGACATAGGGCACCCCAAGGACATCCTTAGGATGTACCATGGCTAAGTGTACTGTTAGGGTAGACAATTACACTTAGGGTAGACTATTAGAAAGACTATTAGTAGAGACTATTAGAAAGACTATTAGTAGACTATTACCCTAATAGTAATTAAAATTACTATTAGGGTATAGACTATTAGAAATTGAAAAACATTCACAATGTCTAAACTGCAACAGTTACAAATCTTCCATGTTTTTGAAATACGAAAGAGCATATTTAGACCATTCACAATGCTGGGCGGGATAACCCCGTTTCATACATCTAAAAGTTTCAAACACCGGTTGAAACATAAAGAACATCTAATAACAAAATATGATTTATTCATTAGATCAGACGACTTTTACATTACGATATAATCTAACTGTTCTTGAAAGAAATAACCTTACTGATCAGCGATGGAAAGAAAACCTGATGAATAACTGAACCTTGATCCATAACAATACTTCCATTCAGGAGCAGGGATATACTTAGTCTCAAGACAACTGAACAAGGTACTTAGAGGGCAAGCATTAACCCGAGACGTCCAAAAACAATGACGTGAATGAAGTATCTAAAAGTTGAGAGGCACTAAGGAAGTATCAATAGGAAATAATCTTCAAGATGTCCGAACAAATATCATGAAAAAAAAATAATGCAATACAAAAGGTATAATTAGGATAGGAGCAACACCACTGGGCCACTGTAAACTAGTACGTTGTGGCCACCACAAGACTTACTTCTATATTTTCCTATACATATTCAATCAGTAACAATAAAAAAAAAAAAAAAAAACGATTTTCTTTTCTTTTTTTTTTGTTAAAAGTAATACATATTCAATCAGTAACAATATAAAAAAAAAAAAAAAATACGATTTTTTTTCTTTTTGTTAAAAGTAAAAAAAATCGATAACTTTGTTTTAAATTATCACAGATTTATGGTTCAACCATTCGTTTTAAAGGTATTGACGAGACCTTTCGAAAGATACCCATCTTGAAACTTTGCCCCCGGGTGGGTACTTCCCCCCCCCCGGTGGGGGGGAACCGATGCCCCCACATGCACAAAAAATTTTTCCCAGTTAACTATTACTATTATCAATAATTCATATTAATATTACAATCACAAGTTTAAAATAACTCTCATTATGCCCATTAATACGGAATTTTGTTTTATTCTGCCATGTTAAAAATTTGCATAAAATGCGATTACAGCGCCACCTGTTGAGCTATTGATCCCCAAATCTAATCAGCACCAGTTCATGTCAGGGTGCAACTAAATACCAAGTTTGGTTAACTTTCATTCATTGGTTCGTGAGATACAGCGTCCACAAAAAAATGATACAGACAGACAGACATTTTCTAAAAACTATTAATTCGTAATCTAGACATCCCAAAACATGTATATCCATCAAAAAACGGAGGTCGAAAATTTTCGCGAATCCAATACTTTCTCTATATTACATATAGAAGAAAGTAAAAAGGCGTCGATTAAATATCTTATAATGGCCACCCTTTTCATTAATAATAAAAAAAAAAAAAATCTCAAATTCGAAATGTCAAAATTAGAAAAACTCGATGTTTTAATTTTACTAAAATATAAAACTAGATAACTATAGTAATACGTGGATTATTTATTTATTTATTATCCCCGAACCCCCAATCCCCATAATTCTAAGCTGACTTATAAGCGTATATATTTGTAAACAAATATTAAATTTGTGTTAAATTAAAAATTTTAAGCATCATTTTCCCGAAACAATTTTAACGAAATCGTATCAAATTAAAAATATTCCAAGCATCATTTTTTTTTTTTTTTTTTTTTTTTTTTTTTTGTGTGTGTGTGTGTGTGTTTGGGGGGGGGGGGAGGGGGTTGAATCTACATCAAACTTCATTTAATTTTTAGATATAAATATCGCTCAGCAAAAAATATACAACTTTTAACTTTTTAAAACTAATTTTGAAATAATAATAATAATTAAAGAAAAAAATAATGAATTATATTATTATTATTTTATCTAGTTAGATTTTGATATAAATTGGTACTGATTAGATTGTAGCATACAATGCCCAGCAATTTATGCTGCTACGCTGCAATATCTTACCCCCACTTCCCTTACTGACAAGGCTATGTCTTTGTTATGTCTTTATTAATAAAGTATTAATTAATTATAATGTTAATGTTAATTTTATTATGATATTTCACTTTTACAAATGATACTATATGAAACTATAACTTTTTGCAGCAATAAAATTATAATTGTAGATTTTTTTTTTCTTTTATTTTTTTAAGACTACTGTCGCTTTAACATCAATGTAGATGTAACTTATTATTATTTTACCATGTTTTTATTAACTTCTATTCTTGTTTGTTTGTGTGTCCGGTACAAATCTTGCAATCTATTTTTAACTAACTTCTCTACTAGCTAGACATTTGAAACTTTCACAGTAGCTCAGAACCCGGTGACAACACAATACTTCGAAGTCAGATTTTCGAATAGTTTTCTTTTAATTAATTAAAATATGAAAATAATAAGCTCCTAATAGTAATAAAAATAGTCATTAAAATATTAGCTATAATTTAATTGTTGCCAAAAAAAAAAAAATACGAGTTCATTTTCTTTCGACATAAAAATAAATACATTTAAATCAACGTGAGCGTTAAAAATTGTAAAAAGTTAAATTATGCATCTGGCAAAAATTGACGTCATTATCACTTTAAAGATTTTCTATACATTGATAAATTACTAATGTAGTTCATGATGCAAATACATATATGTTGTTCGGAAAGGATTAATGTTTTATTTTTAAAACCAACTTTTTTTTTTTTTTTTTTTTTTATTATTCAAATTTCCCGTAACTCTTTAACTAATCACATTATAACGTCCATCTTTGGAATATCGATGATAAGGATTTTCTCACCAAATGTCGCCAAGGACAAAAGTCGCCAAATCCATTACCCGCCCATTGGAGCTTTTTAATGCGTTTTAAAGGGAAAATTAATCTATTTTAACGTAAAAAAGAGCTGGAAAGGCAGAAAATTGACATTTTATCAACTTACTAAGTCTCTTTGAGAGAATTTATACAAAAATAAATACAATTATTTAAAATTTCGTAACAATACGCATTGATAAAGTGCTAATGTAGTAAGTTCTATAGCTATGATCCAGATTCTATAGCTTCAACAGAAAATTTAAAAACATGGTTTATAAAAAGTTTTTTTTAAATCTTATAATTATTTATTTTATCAACATATTTATTTTCACTGTTAAATTTTACGTTAATAATATTAACAAAAACTCCCAATAGTAGAAACAGTGCATCACGGAAGATAGCGCTGCAAATTATTTAACCTTTAACTGCCTGATTATTTTTAAATCAATCTAAAAGATGTTTTACTTCTTTCCTCTCTTAAATAAGTCATGGAAAAATACTTTTAAAAATCATACTTCATTTTAAGTATGGTTTACAGCTAAAAAAGCAATTTGTTGCCAGTTGGCAAACGTGAGGCTTTAGAGCTTTAATATTATTCTAATAATATTTTAGAAGACGAAATTGGGTATGTTGCCGAAGGGTAACGCTCGACATTTAAGGGTTAAAGTTCCGCAGATTAATTTAACAGCTTAAAAAGAAATGTCAGGCTAATAATGCAAATATAATTTGCATTGTGTGTATACATTACTGTACTTGGTGTGTATTCTTGTTTTATTTTCTTTGTAGAAGCACATATTCAGGGTTGGAAAAAACCCATCCCAATGGGTTTTATTAGAGTTTTCAAGAACATTTTCTTTCTTGCCGTTTTTAAACATTAATATATCATTCATAATAGGACAATTAAAAAAAAAAATGAATTTTAATTATTCATTAAAATCAAAATTTTAAAAATTTAATTTTAAAATTTTTAGTCTGTTTATGATTAAGATTTTTTTTTTTTTTTTTTTTTAAATTAAACAATTGTACTTTTATTATCTAAAATTCTGTTTATCTGCCCTTTACAACAAAAACTAGATTTTAATAATTATTTAGTTCATTAATTTTTTTTTTTTTTTTTTTTTTTTGTAATGAATAGATTTCCATAAAACAATTTTAATTATTGTTCCTTATACATTACTTAACAGTGTTGCACTGTTAGGGTTTTCAGAATTAAAAAAAAAAAAAATTATTTATTTATATTTTGCATTCCTCAAGACCCCTAATTTTCTTTATATTGACAAACAACTCTTTTTTCATGCTCTAATATTTTTAATGTATAATTTCTTATTGTATTTTAATACGATAAAATTTTAATTTTTTTTTTTTCTTTCATGTGGAATTTTCCAGTTTATTTATTTATTTTTTTTTTCCCATGCGGAATTTTTCATTTTCCCCCCCCCCATGTGGAATTTTTCAGTTTTTTTTTTTTTTTTCCCCTCTCATGTGGAATTTTTCAGTTTTTTTTTTTTTTTAATAAAGTAGTTTGAACACTTCCAATATTTGAGAAAATTCTTTGTTCATGTTCTAATAATGTATATAATACTTGTTTTATATTTATATGTTTATTGTAAGTTAGATAAAAGTGCAATTTTAAATAAGGATTTTGAAAAAATCAGCAGACATAAAAATTTCTTCTATTAGGTAATAATAAAAAGTTTATCCGATAGGTACCCAAATTGATTCAATAGTTTTTCCCAATAGCCATTTCACATTTCAATTTTTGCCCTTATACTCTGTAGAAAGTGAGACATAGCCTTGTCTAGTGTGAGTGTGAGTGTGTGGGGGGGGATATTGCAGCATAGCAGCATCAATTGCAGGACATTATATGTTAAAATCTAATAAGGACCAATTTATATCAAAGTCTAACAATATAAAATAATAATAATAAAGTGAAATTCTGACCATTATTCCGTGAAATACGGTAACCACAACATTTTGGGGACGCATATGCACACATGGACAGACAAGCATTTTCCAGACTGCTCAGGTTATCTGAAAACGCGTAACTACATTGAATGCCCTAAATCGAAAATTTTAACAAATCCAATACATTTACTTGCATATAGAAAAAAGTAATTATCATCAAAATAATTATTTTCTAATTAAGATCACTGTAAAGTACTTCTTAATACGTACAAAGGCGCTCTTAAATTAAACCTACTAAGTATAGCCCTGCCATGAGAATGATGGTTAACGAAAAACTTTTAGGTTAATATCCAAAACGAGAATATCAAATATCAGGGTTGCTACACAAATCAGCAGTAAAAATTCCCCGAGTTTTCCCTGTCTCTTTCAGAAGTAAAATAGATGACACAAAATCATGCAGCATTAAAATCTAACAAGTCAATTGAACATATTTAGGGTATATTAATTTTATTAACTCACTACAGTTGGAGAAAAAAACCATAATTGATTCATTATAAAGCACTATTGATTATGGAAAATTTTTCAAAAATCCCTTAATTTACCCTGTTTTTGCAATAAATTTTGAAATTCCCTGAATTTTCCCTGTTTTTTAATAGATTTTCAAATTCCCTGATTTTTCCAGATTTTCCAGGTACCGTAGCAACCCTGAATATGGTTAAATAATAAAAACGAGACTTTTTTTTTAAGACAATTATAAAAGTTTCGTCTCGATGTTAGAGAAGTATGTCTTTGGCTATGCTATAAATAAAGATCATTCGGTGAGGATGTCGGATAGATGAATAAGTAACCTGAGGCAAGAATCGGATCACGAGGTCAGCATCGCATACAAAACTAGTTCATTATCAATACAATCCATTTACGTTTACAGAGATGCCAACTTCTAATGACAAAAAAGCAGGAGATTTTTTAACAGAAATCACGAGACTTTTTCCAACAAGAAAGTTTGTAAGAAAAATGAGTAAAATAATGCAAATTTAATTTTAAGTAAAGCTTCATAAGCTTGGGAGGTATTTACAAAGCATCAGTATCAAAATTAAATGAGTAATATGTTTCTTGCAGTAAAAAAAAAAAAAAAAAAAAAAAACCTCAGATATACAGTTGTTCAAAATTTAAGTCAAAATAGACAGATTTGATCATTCTGCTCCTAATATAAAACAATAAGAATCTTAATTATCTTTGTAAAAGAAAAGATAATAGAGAAATGAAAATATCAGCTATATTCTAATGAAATTTGAATTCTTTAAGTTTTCAATAGCTATGGTATTTCAAAAAAAAAAAAAAAAAAATCTTTTAATAAAAAGACATTTTCATTATGCAAAAATGAAAGTTAAAAATTTATTCTTAGCAAAAATTAGTTTCAAAGCATTGTATAGTAATTCACATTCAAACTGAACTTGATAAAATGCAGGGCAAGACAAATTTCAATTTTCTTTCAAATTTTTTTACCCAATCCCACAAATTTTAAGTATAAATTATTCTAAGAGGGATAGATTAAAATTACATCAGAAAAGCAGGAGAAATGAGCGGAAAATCAGGAGCATAGAAAAACAAGCAAAAAGCAGGAGACTTGGCATGTTTGCGTTTACATATATTTTTTGCGAAAGAAAAAAAATCACTTTATAATAACGTAATGCTGCTCAATTAAAGGGAAATTTCATTGGAACGAAGAGAAATCGATAAACATAATTAGATATTTTATATACGACTACTTATTTCAAATTTAATTAATTACATTCCCAATAGAGCGAAATATAGATAAATTTCAAATCGGAAGTTGAGTCGACAGAATAGAAAAAAAAGAAAAAAAAAAAAAGATTGATCGAGGCTAGATAACCACTTAACTATACTTACAGAAAATTTGCATTTGACAAATGTTTTTATTTATAGCTTGTAAAAAGTTAATTTAAAAATATTATATATTTAAAAAGTAATGTAGGATATTAATATTAAATTAGTGTAGATCACGATCGTTCGGTTTTTATATACGAATAAATTAATATTTTATTTATTTTAATCTATATTTACATTTACAGCATGTGTTTAAAAATATTCTAAATCAACGATATTTGGTTAATTACTGCAAGATGTAAAGTTTACAATTTGGATTTACGAACATACATATACATACATTTAAAAACCTCAAAAACTTGAGATTACATTATAACCAATATGATTCATTATTTTTCACATAATACTTAATACGTTTCATTTCATTTGTACATTATCATATTCGATATATTTTCTCCTATACATTTATGGAAAAATTCCTAATTTTTAAGTTTTTTTTTTTTTTTTTAAGATTCAGAAAATCAGGAAATTTTTCACACACACACACACACACACACACACACACAAAAAAGTAGACTAGTAAAATTGGCCGGTATGAATATATGTAGAGGTAAGAAAAGCCTGATTTTATATACCAAAATTTAGATCTACAATTCGCAGGGGTGAAACTACCTAATCTGCAAAAACCCTGAAAACTAATACTTGCATACACATAGGGGACACTTATTAGTGATATATTACATAGCTACCTATAATAAGTGATATTTGAAGAGTTCTTAATACATTTTAAGTCAAATTAAAGATTCAAATGAGGAATTTCTGCAAAAACAAAATAATTTAACATGAAATTCATAGACAGCAAAATTTTCAAAAACCCTGAATTCAGGGGTAACCCCTGAAAAGTTTCATCCCTGAATTCGTCTTGATTATGAAATATTTAGGGCCATGTGCATTTTTTAAAAAAGAAGCGTTTTCATTCAGAAACCTTGCACTTCATACCGGAATACAAACTTTCTTACAGGAACAGACACGGCATAATCCATAAATTCGTAAAACTGCCACGCGTTCAGTAAACAATTCACCGATGTTGTATTCCATACTTACGATGCACACATAGGCATCCCTCCATCGCTCAGCATCTTTTGGGATGTTAGTTCACACACACACAAACAAAAAACACGAGCCGCACACACACCACTGACACCCGAAAAGTCACGTCGCCGACTGATACACGAACAGGAATGCTATGTAAAGATGAATTGATGTGGAAGAACTTCTCCGGGCGTATCCAGGAGGAATTTTGAAGAAGGTTAAATAAAAAATGCGCGTCGGAGAGTTTACAGCGCGTCTGAAAACGTCAGACACGCAAGGTAACTCAACCAGTTAGCTGACGACCACCTGGAAAAAGTTTTCGACATCACGGGCGGCACACACCGGATTTTTGACTTCGAAACTGCGGTAATTCATTCAGCAACGCAAAATGAAATTGTGACTCATTTGCTGCATTGTGCACGTTTATTTTTCGTGAAATATGAACAGTTTTCATTAAAACAGTACTAAGGACAGCATATCAGTTAGATTTACTCTTTCTTCCTTCCCGTGTAATTGTATAGGAGTTTCGTTGCTTTTTATAAAAAAGATATCTCATATCTTATTCCAAAAATGAAGTTTTTCAAATTCTGATTTTCTTTCTTTTTCTTTTTTTTTTTTTTTTTTCATTTCCAATTCTATATAATGAATTTAAGGCTCTAATCTCAAAAAGAAATACTAAAATTTATTTATTTACTAGCAAACCCGAGCGAAATATACGCACTTTATTTCTTTTCTTATTTACCTCAATTTGAAACTCATAAATGTTATATCAATTTCACCACCTAATTAAAATTTTAATTTACCAGAAGTCAAATTATTAATAAAACAAAACCAAATTAATATTGTACAATAGTGAAATCAAAATCATTCGAAGAAAGATTTATAATTAAAATTAATGGTTCACGACTCAATTTTCATACTTCCACAGGCAGTACAATTTTAATATAGGACTCTCACGACGCCTTTTAAATTTTTATCGTCATGTTGGTGATGACTTTTTATTAATTTTGGTACTTTTTTTTTTTTTTTTTGATAAATAAATACTAATTCCTATTTTGATTATATTTTTTATGATTGTGTTTTTTAGTCAATTTATGACACAAAAGTTCATATTCTGTATATATCTTTAAAATATTGCTAGGTTTAAAATGACGCTTGCAAAGATTCTGAAGAAACAACTGTTAAAAATACATTTATTTCGTAAAATAATCTCATCAGACAAATATCGTCATTCTTTCTTATTAGTCCATTGAGCTAAGTCCGCGTGCTTAAATATTGTTCATGTATAAATATTATTATTATTTTTTTTTTAACCTCGCGTATCGTATCGTTTCGAAAATAATAATAATTGAAACTGGTCCACGTTAGAGAAATATTATATAGATTTTTTTTTTTTTTTTTTTCCTTTCAAAAATTGCACATCATGATAAAAGGTGGCATGTTCAAAAAGTAACATAGTTGCCAACTTGTACGTTTTTTTTTTTTTTTTTTTTTTTTTTTCTGCCGGAAAATTTTAATAGGAATTTTTAATATGCTTTTTAGCAGTTTCCTGTCAATGAACATAATGGAATTTTTCACAAAGAAATACCGGTGTTAAAAAACCGTACTAGTTGGCATCTACGAAGTAATATTAGAGAAACAGAATTCGAAAAACTTTTTTTTTTTTTTTTAATGAGATACCCTTATAACATAAAACAACAAAATCACCACAGGATTGCTTTACGCAAATTATTATTGCTATTATTACAAATAAATAAATAGTTTCACAAAAAATTTAACTTATGCTAATCAAACAACATACATTTTTAACATTGATCTTGTTACCAATTAATATTATTTAAAAAAAAAAAATGTATTTAATTTGGCAATACATTTTTATAACTTATATCCTAGATAGGGTTGGCTAGACTTTGTCCAATAGATGGGCTAGATTTTGCCTTTTTTTTTTTTCTTTGTTAAAAACCCACTTAAAAAGCCTAATTCTAAAAAAACCCCATTCATTTTTTTTTTTTTTTTTTTTTTTACCGTACTGCATTTGATATCTGCTAATGTACTGCTTTTAATCAAGAAAATAAATAAAACCGAACTACAGTGAAACATAAAGGTGACGTACATTCAATAAGTAAAAAGTCATCAGTTGTAAGCGGGAAGTACCGCCACAGATGATGCAATTGCATTAGTCTACTAAGCACATTTCACGCATCCCTGGTGAGCTTCCTCTGAATGTCTATTACACGTTCTCTAATTTGAAGAATTAAATACCATGAAATGAAATAAAACAGACCCTCGATGAAGGCACTTTGAATAGAAATTAGTGATTTTTCTTAACTCTCTTATTCATGGTATGAACAACTAACCTAGATCCTTCGCAATTCAGGAAATCGACTTTCTTCCTTAGAATGTAAATAGTTGTTTAATTAATAATAATAATAATAATAAAAGGTTTCAGCTTCAGTCTATCAGTTAATTTATTCGAGATTCCTTATCAAGGGAAGGGGAGAGAAACAAACAACCAACGTCTAGATGTTCTGCGTGTCAATTTTTGAGGAACACCTTTTGTTATAATATTTAAGATTCCAACAATAGCATTGTTGGTACTAAAATTAAGATATGCTGTCAATTTCCAAATTGCGAGTTTTTTATAGTAACAAAATAGTCACGACTATTTTTAAATAACACAATTTAATGAACAAGGTACATGCTATGAATATATATATATATATACACAATATTAAAATCACCACTGATGCAAGGACTTTGGGTGTACTCGTCTTCAAAATAAAATGAATGCATACAAATTGCAATTTAAGAGAAATCAACCAAATTCCTTAAATAAATTAAATTTCAAAACACATTGGTTAAAACTAAGTTAAAGAAATAGCACAGCAATAATAATAAATAATAATAATAAATCTAATTATTAAATGGAAATAGTTATGGGTATAACACTCATAATTTCTAAGCATCATAAGTGCAAGTACTGCAAATTTTTTTGTAAAAAAGTAATTTTTAAGCAAAATAATCAAAATTTAATGACTGCATGATAAACATGTAGGGTAAGTGCACCAGTGATTGACACTTTTAGAGCAATCTCCGATGTTTTTAATGCTCTAGTCATCAGAAAATATTTTTAGAAATCTTAAGTTAGTACATATGGTATGAAAGACATTCAGAACCACATATATGTTAAAATATATACATTTGATAACAATTATTATTTTTTTTGTGTGTGTGTGTGTGAATTTTTATTTGACACCCACTCAATGTTCCAGTAATTGACACTGCCAGTTTTTTCATCTTATCAGTAATTGACACCCTATGTTTCAGTGTTTGACACTGCTAGTTATTCATTTTACCATTTATTAGCACCCTATGCTCCAGTGTTTGACATAAAATGTTAAAATTTTGATATGTAAAATATGTGATTTTATTATTTTTCTTATTTATCAATTTTTTTCGGGATAGATGTCAATTACTGGAGCATACCAATCACTGGAGCACCTACCCTACTTCATTTATAACAATCCTTCAATGTATAGCCAAAGCGTATATATAATTTGAATTTCTAGTTCATAAAAAAGAAAAAAAAATATATATATCAAGAAGCAATTAAATGAAAACTATTAAACGGTTACAATTTTAAAAAACGACAGCTATGAAACGAACACACACACATGCAAAATTACAGACTTTATTTACACTAGGAAGCTATACCACAGTTTTTGCAATTATCCAACATAAATATTTTTAACATTACTTTAGATAATTCTGTCTACACAGGCGAGCAATTATTACAATCGATATAGAATGTATAACACACACACATATAATTTTAATTTAAAAAAATATATTTTTTTTTTGCACACAGATGTATAATTTTGAATGTTAAATTTTTTTATAGAACTAAGGAGCTCCGTCGCCTAACCTCCGTCCCCCCCACTACCAGTTTACATTGTAAAAACCTCTCAGCCACTGGTACAACAGTTTGTTCAATTAAAAGCAGGGTTGGCAAGGTTTCGGACACTATGGTAAAAACCACGGTATAAACCATGGATTTTACCGTCCTGTCCAAAACCCTAGAGTCCTAAACTGTCTAAAACTATAGTTTTTAATAAATTATATTTTATTAAAAATGATGCAAATATTCAGAGAATTTATAAAATAATTATTATAAATATGTGTGCACATACATATATAATTACTAATTGTTGTTTTGTAACTTTTTCAAGGACTTGCCATTGTTTTAATTGTGGTAATATATAAAGTGAGAGAACAATTATAATATAAACAGTAAAAAAAAAAAAAAAATGTTACTAAAGCTTCAATGGGGGGGGGGGGGGGGAATAATTGTATCTCAGATATTTACATTTGTAATATTTATACACATACACACATAAGCAATATGAATAATATTGCGTTTGCGTTAAAATATCTTTAATTATAATAATTTTTTTAAAGAATAATTTAAAAAAAAATCATCTTGTAACAAATATTTAAAAGTAGTTTCAATATCTTCGAAGTAGTTTAATACCGCTCACAACTTATTTTACTGAAAATACTCTAATAAACAAAGCTTTTATTTAAATCATTATTATCTGTATTAAGATTTTGTCACCAGTAAAACCGTAGAATCGAATTAAGGATTTAAATTTTAAAATAAAATCATCTCAAAACAAAACTACAGGAACTAAAAACAATACTAAATTGTTTTCAAATTGTCAACAGCTGTCAAACGTTTGAACTAGATGTTTATTTGAAATTCGGGAAAAAACAAACAAAAACGGTAGGTTTCATCAAAACAAGACTGACTGAATGAACAATTGGGAGACAAGGGCGGGACTTCAACACCAACAGCAAAATGAAAATTCCAAGCGCCTACGCGCAAACTGAAAAAGGATGACGTGAAAAGTTGAATTTCTTAATCACCGAAAAATATTTTTCCTTTGACTCTAAAAGTCAGAAAAAGAAGGTAGCAAGCAGTTCCTATTTCGTTCCATTTGAGAAGCATCTGTCTTACTCGTGTTTCGTAAACAATTTATTGATTTGATAAAATCAGTAAAGAAATGAATGTCGTATTCCGTGAATGCAAACAGAGAGAGAGAGAGAAAAATGTTGTGACGATCAAAGAGCCTTCTTCCATCTTTTCTTATACAAATTTATATAGTGGAAATTGTCTATTAAAATTAATCTCTATGGTGAATGCTGATTTTTCTTTTCTTTTCTTTTTTTTTTTAATCTCAGAGAGTTATTACACCAAATGTCATAAGAAAATCAATTTTATGCCGTCAGAAAACATACCCCCCCCCCCTCGTTAAAAAAAACAAACAGATAACTTTGTTTTAAATTATCACAGATCTATGGTAGAACAATCCTTTTAAAGGTATTGAAGTTTGTTGATTTATTTATTTATTTATTTTGAAAATAATCAGTAGATATTTACATCCTCCTTCGGGGGAGGGGGGCATCAAGTGATGCTTTTACATAAACGGGGGGGGGGGAATCCTATACTACCATTTTAAAAATTATGAAAAAACTAGATAGAAGTACCCCCTGTTGGGTGATTCGCACTGAAAATTAACATACATTAATTTATGTCAAGGTGCAACTACATGTAAATTTACATGGAATTCCGTGCATTAGCACTTGAGCTAGAGCTGCCACAAAATTTCGGTCACACGCACAACGAAACGGACATTTTCTAAAAACGGTCTAGACCTCCCATAATATGTAAATCCATTGAAAAACGCAAGTTGAAATTTTTTTTATTCCATTATTTTTTTTTTTTTTTTTTTGAATATAGAAAAAAGTAAAAATAACTCTACGCTTGAAATCCAATGCACATGTACACATAAAATAAACAAGAGATGAAATTCTACCAAAAATATAAAATTCCTACATTACATTAACATTTGAACGTAAATTTTACTGCATGAAATACAAAGTAGGCATAAAACATCTGTGAGATGTAAATGTAGTATTCTTTCTTTCGTGTTCAGAAAATATTCTACATCATTGAATTTTTTAAATGTATTGTTACGGAAACTTTCTTGTGTGGAAAAAGTATTTCGTAAAGAAACAGGCGAGTTCTAGTCGATTATTGCACTTTATTCTGCGTAACTTCTTGAATCAGTGTAACAAAAATGCGATTTCAATGAATATTTGAAACAATACAAAAAGAACTGTTAATTCAAGAAATATTCTCGAAGCAATCCAACATAGCTATTGCTCGTAGCACAAAAGTTACTGGAAGTGAATAAACTGCGCCTTTATTTTCATTTTGACTGTAAAACAACTTTCACTGCAATAGGACAACTAATGCAGGGGAAAAGATTTATTTCCGTTGGAACAATATTATCAATAGTCTATTCAACTGTGTTTTCCGAAAATATTTAGCTAAAAAAATAAAATTTCTAATTTATGTTTTTGTTTTACAGGGTCGCTACACAAATCTATTTGAAGAAATGGGGGGAGAGGGGAGGGAGGGAAAGAGTTTTCCATGTTTTTTTACAAAAGTAAAATAATAACTTGAAATCATGCAGCATCAGAATCTAACACGTTTTCAACTCGATTGAACATATTCAGGGTATATTGATTTTATTAACTTACTATAGCTGGTGAAAATCATATAATTGACTTCTTTGTTCATTATAAAATACTTAAAATTAAAACTTTATTATATTTTTTCCCCTATGTCCCCCTCCCCCGCAAAAAAAAAAAAAAAAAAAAAAAACTATTCCTAAAATTTTTCACAATAAATTTTGAAATTCGCTAAATTTTTCCGATTATGCTTTTTTTTATTTTTTTTTAAACATTTTTATACGTTTTGAGGCGTAAATGATCCAAATAAGGGAAGCCGGGGTAATAAGAGACAGGGGTTATAAGAGACGCAGTCAAAAAAACCACCAAAAAATATACTTAGACAACTTTAAAAATATGTAATATTAAGTATCATGTGTATTCTTTACTACAATACACTTATTGAGAAGTTTATAACATATTTTGAATTCTTTTTATACGACGAAAAAAAACCTTCACTTTGAACTTACCCTGAAAGTTCGTGTCTTTTTCTAAATGTTTCTTTATTTTTTTTTTGTAGGTAAGATGTTTGGGATTTATTAATGTGTAACCTTTTGACCAAGACTATGACTTTGATGTACAATTTTTTAAAACCTTGAAAGCATTCTTTATTTACATGTTCTAGGCATGTTTCTTATTACCCCATTTTTATTTTTTGTGGGGGTAATAAGAGACTCATGTTTCTTATTACCCCCACTGTTAATTACTGTGCCCCCCCCCCCACCCCCATTGTAGTTTCTGTTAATTGTGCCTGACTAGTTTACGAACAGTGTACCAAGTGTTAGGCCCAGTCTAAGTTTACCAAGAGAACATTTTTTTTTCACTTTAAATCAAAAAGCAGTTTTACTGATTTGGCTAGACCATATTTAGTTGTTATGATTATGTAAATTTATGTTTAGAATGTGTATAAGTTAGTATTTAGTCATTAATACTTCATTACATAATAAATAAGTTTATTTATAATTACTAGAAAAATCTTTTATAACATTTTATTCGCTTGTATACACTTCAAAGACACGTCTTTTTTGCCTACACTTTAGAAAATGGGCAAAATATTTTCTGCCCATTTTAAAAATTTTATTGATATTTTTGGTTAATCCCTAGGTTATGTTGATTATGTAGAACTATCATTAAGTACAATATTATATTATTTAGGACCTAATATTAAAATAAATGAATTTCACAAACACATTTATGACATTTAATTTTCGAGAAAACATATTTTTTGGATGGATGTAAATAATAAAAATTAAAAACTATTGGCTGATTCAGAATTGTTTCCAGATGTCTTTTATTATTCCACATTATTTTACATTGTTATATATGGACACATGGACAGTTACAAGCCTGGTCTCTTATTACCCCACGTGGGGTTATTAGAGACAAGGATTTAATGAAAATTTAAAAAACAAATTTAATAAAAAATTTAAGTTCAAATATCACCTAAAAAATCACGAGGAGTCCATTTAATGAAATTAATACGAGATATTTATTTCAAGTTATTTAGATTAATAGTATAGATTTTATTATTAATATTTTTTGTCTCTTATTACCCCTTTTGTCTCTTATTACCCCGGCTTCCCCTAATCACAAAATCGATATAGTTTCTATTTCAATCTGTAGGTTAGTTAATGTAATTCATTATTGTAGATAATGTCTCAAGGACGAGTGTCCTAACATAGTTAGACTAATTTTTAAATACTCTTCATAACACTCTGGCACTGGCACTAACTCTATTTTCAGCATTTTAACTTGAAAACTTCCTGAATTATCTGAAATTTACGTCTTTTCTTAACACTTTCGCGAACGCTGACGTAAATTCACGTCATTTCAAAATCTGTAACTCCGCCAGTGGGCGTTTCTCTCGTAATTTGTATGTTACTTATTTCTTATAAATATACCCACTATTCATATTTGTACAATCAATATACTATGGATACAAATACTTTGGTTAGAAAGATTATAATTATAATGAATATCCATTTGTAATATAAATGTGAATGCAGAAAATTTTGTTCTGAAATATTGTAACCTGGGAGAATAACGATCACAGGCGGACCTTACTGTCAAAAAGACAAAATCATGCGGTCGCGAAAGTGTTAATATGGGAGAAGAGGATAAATTTTCACATAAATGATCATTATGAAGATTTTTTTTTTTTCCTTCTTAAAGATTTCGAATTAGTTTCAAAATATCATTTATGATTCCAGGGTTGGCAAAACCCCGGTTTTTTTTTTTAAAAGAGACCCAAGTGGATTGGGTTTTTTCATGTTTTTTCGAACAAACCCCGAAAAAATCCAGTTTTATTTATTTTATTTAATATTATTATTATTATTATTTTTTTTTTTTAAGAAAATGTGGGTTTTCCGGTTTTTTAAGAAAAAATATACCTTGTTTTTAAATTTTTTGTTGAATCATAGCTATAGAACTACATTAGCACTTTATCAATGCATATGAAATTTTTAAAGTGACAATGACGTCAGTTTTTGTGAGATGCATACTTTAACTTTTTATAATTTTTTAACGTTCACGTTTAATTAAATGCATTTATTTTTATGTCGAACTCGTATTTTATTATTATTTTTTTTTTCAGCAATTAAATTATAGGTAATATTTAAATGGCTAATTTTAAAGCTATTAGGAGGTTATATTTTCATTAATTAAAAGAAAACTAATCAAAAATTCGAAAATCGGTCTTAGAGGTATTGCGTTGTCATCGTATTCTGAGTTATTCTAAAAGTTTCAAATGTCTAACTAGTCGGGAAGTTAGTTAAAAATCGATTGCAAGATTTGTACGGGACAAACAAGAAAGCGAGTTAACAAATATAATAATTAGATAACAATAATAATAATAGTTAACAATAATTCCAATTAATAGTTAGATTTCTGTTCGATTTTAATGTATATTGCGCACTGGCTATTTTAAATTTAAAGAAAAATTCAAAATTCTCATGACAGGGGTTGATCCAGATTTTAATTTTTGGGGCCCATTTTTGTGAAAAACAAATTATTTTTGTGAAATTATTTATTTATTTTTGTGAAAATCAAAGTATTTTCGTGAAAAAAAGAATTGTCGCTAGAAACCTTTCATTTTAGCAGTTACTCTATTTAATGTTTAATATCAAGTTAATAGAATTTTATTAAACAAGTATAGACACTCATTAAAAAAAATACTGTAAACAGGGAAATTTTACAAAAGTATTATTTTTATAAAATAAAATTTTGTGAAAGGGTTGTTTTTAGAAATTTGAATTTTGTGAAGGGACCCATTTTCTAAATTTGAATTTTGTGAAGGGGCAGCAAAAGGGTCCCAATTTTTGCCTGGATCGACCCCTGCATGAATTAATTTACATTGCATGAATAATACATATTGGGAACCCCTAGTAATTGTGTTATGATCGTCTTTTATTTTATTATTTTTTTTTTTTTAGGTTAAAGATGTAAATAAAATTTAGAATACTTAATGCATATGCATTTCTCGTTGCAGCGGTTATTTGTATCCACTTTAACGAATCCTGACTCTTTTCAATCTACCCATTGAGATAAGGCACTTACAAACGACTTATGTAAGTACCTCGCTTTCGAGTCATAAAAGAAAGACAAGTCAACATCCAGTATGTTTGAAAAGTCAAAACAACTACTACTCTTTTCAATATTACAAAAAAGATACTTTATTAAAACTGACAAAACTAAAAGAAGAAGAAGAAAGTACCCCCCCCCCCCCAATTTATTTGGTTGGAAATTCGAATTTTATTTTTCTTTTACTTTTGAAAATTAATAAATTGGATAAATGCTATTCGAGACTACTTAATAAATAAATAACTTTAATGTAAAACAAGTAATTAAAATCAATAACCCTCTTTGTCTCTCTCTCTCTCTCTGTATATACACATTCTTGAAGACAAAAACACGTTTCCTGATTACTGAAAAGCTTTCCATTTTTAATTAAATTACCGCACTATAACATAGGCTAGCACTATAATATATAGCAATATTTAAGAGCAATTCACTAAATTTAATTAAAAAAAAAATGATTATTTTTTTAATAAGGCAGACAATATCAGAATACTGACATGTAATATCTTGTATTCTACCCCCCCCTACACTTTTTTCTGCATTTTTTAATTATAACAAGCTTTATATCAGCTACGTTATAATCGTATTTATTCAGTGGGCGGGGAAAAAGAGAATTTCAATATTGCAGAGGAGACAGGGAGGGAAAAAAACACCAACCAAAATAAAAAAAAAAAAAAAATAAAAAAAAAAAAAACCACCACTTAATATTTTTTTTTAATGCACATTTTGAAAGATTAATCTGTCATACAATTCAATTCCATAAAGTAATAATAATAATAAATAAATAAAAGAAGTTGTTAGTAGAAATTTTTTCACTTTGTTATTTGATATTTTTTCTTCCATCTTTCTAAATCTTAGTTCACCCGCCAGGACGGGCGCTGTGAAACGTAATATGAGAGCGGGCAGGGGTGACAGCGCACCTCAAGCATATTAAATAGAATAAATACGAAAAATATCTTTAGAATTTAATCTGTTAATGAAATTCATGATAATTACACTCTTTCTCATGAAAATAAATAACTGAAATGTTCAATCATCGTTAACTTTAAAAATTAATAAAAAATAAATTAAAAGCACTCACCTTTTTCCTCCTTGTTCGAAAAATTTAATTTTTCCCATGTGGCGCACTTACTTATTTTCTTTACAATATTTATTATAATAAAAATGATACGTTACTGTGGATAAGAACACTCAGACATTAATTTTCATAATAATTAGGGTGTACATGGACAAAAAACTTTAGATTTTTTGCAGTTTTTACATATAACTTCAATTTCTGAGTGTTATATATATATAAATGAAAAAGAGTCTGAATTTGTCGTTTTCATACGCTCCGCCACGGCCCACTAACAGGCCGTGGCTCCGCACGAAGGATGAACTTGGAGGCAGGTAATGAAGGAACTGAACAGAAATGAATATTTCCGGGCATGGGGTGTCGTCGTTCTGCCGGGTTAATGCAGTTATTATGAACGAAGCTTTAGATCGTAAGACGTAAAGAGAACCTTTAAAAACCACTATAAAAGAAAACGTGCAAGAAAAAGGGTACAATATTTCACAAAATTTATTATAAACACCAAACTATGGCTAACACCCAACATGAGAAATAAAATTCTGTTCATGCAATAAAATTTAATTGAACAGAAATACTACATTTTTTAAAATCTAAACATCACATTTTTTTGCCAGTTGTAAGCTAAAGAGGAGAAAAAATCTCTGTAGGGAAAATTGATAACGGAAATCTCTATCCCTTCAGGGGGATATCTGGAGCATGAACTCGAGAACATGCCGTACAGTGAACTTGTTATTTAAATGAGTAATACTATGCAATAACAGTTTATTGGATGAGCACAATCAACTTTGTAAACTGGGTTGTTATTACACTTTCGCCAGTTACTTCCCTTCATAAATGAAATGATTTTCATGATCTGAGCGTGAAATTTTAAAATTACGGGGAGATAAAATTTAAAATGTTACTTAAATAAAATAATTATAAGATAAAAAACTTTTTATAAACTATGTTTTTAAATTTTCTGTTGAATCATAGCTATAGAACTAACTACATTAGCACTTTATCAATGCGTATTATTACGAAATTGTAAATAATTGTATTTATTTTTGTATAAATTCTCTCAAAGAGGCTTAGTAAGTTGACAAAATGTCAATTTTCTGTATTTCCAGCTCTTTTTCGCGTTAAAATAGCTTAATTTTCCCTTTTAAACGCATTAAAAAGCTCCAATAGGCAGGTAATGGGTTTGGCGCGAAATTTGGCGACCTTTTGCTCTTAGCGAGAAAATCCTTATTCGATATTCCAAAGATGGACGTTCTAATGTGATTGGTTAAAGAGTTACTGGAAACTTGAATAATAATAATAATAAAAAAAGTTGGTTTTAAAAATAAAATATTAATCCTTTCAGAAAAACATATATTTGCAATCATGAACAACATTAGTATTTTATCAATGTGTATAAAATCTTTAAAGTGATAATGACGTCAATTTTTGACAGATGCGTAATTTAACTTTTTACAATTTTTTAACGTTCACGTTTAATTAAATGTATTTATTTTTATGTCGAAAGAAAATTAACTCGTATTTTTTTTTTTTTTTTTTTTTTTGGCAACAATTAAATTATAGTTAATATTTTAATGACTATTTTTATAGGTATTAAGAGCTTATTATTTTCGTATTTTAATTAATTAAAAGAAAACTATTCGAAAATTCGAAAATCTGACTTCGAAGTATTGTGCTGTCACCGGGTTCTGAGCTACTGTGAAAGTTTCAAATGTCTAGCTAGTAGGGAAGTTAGTTAAAAATCGATTGCAAGATTTGTACCGGACAAACAAACACACAGACAAACAAGAATGGAAGTTAATAAAAACATGGTAAAAAAAAAAAAAAATAAAAAATAATAATAATAATAATTCAGAAAAAAACTTATTTTTTATTAATCCCCCCTCCTCTTCCTCCTCCTTTTAAGGGGACTCGGCACCTTTGACTAGGCGCCATTGAAGGTTTCATATAAAATCTTATATTTCCATTTAACATTTGTAAATTAAACTATATTAGGTTTGTTTAATAAAATAGATATTCAGGCAACGATTCATGTGATTTTGGTTAATATATTTTTTACATATTTGAAATCTTTAGACAGTGTTTTCTCAGTTTGCATTTTTTCATGACTTCATGATCTTAAAAGTGCTAAGCTCCTACAGATATTTAAGAAAATAATTAATATCTTTTTGGATGTTTTATAGAACCTACTTAAGGGTGGATTTTGTAATACCTTTAAAAAAATATATAACAAAATCATTTCCCCCCCCCCTTGCAAATTTTTACATAAACATACAATTTTTAATTACCCCCCCGCCCCCCCCCCCCCAAAAAAAAAAAAAAAAAAAAAAAAAAATGATTAATAAATTTTAAAACCCACCCCTAATTTTATTAAGCATCCGAAAAAAATATTAAGTCTTTTCAAGAATATCTGTAGAAGTTTTAGCATTTTGAAAATCATGAATTGATGAAAAAATGCAAAATGAGAAAATGCAATTTAAAAACTCGAAGTCAGTAAAAAATCTATCAAAAACCATAATATAACAAAATATTTTTTTCCCCCTTTTGCAAATTTTTACATAAACATACAATTTTTAATCTCTCCCCCCCCCCCCCAAAAAAAAAAAAAAAAAAAAAAAAGGAACTGATTAATAAATTTTAAAATTCACCCCTAATTCTATTGAACATCCGAAAAAAAAAAAAAAAAAATATTAAGTCTTTCCAAGATAAACATTCCAAGTCAGTAAAAAATATATCAAAAACCATAAGGACTGTTGTCTGAATATTATATTGAACAAACCTAATATAATTCAATTTATAAATATTAAATGGAAGTATAAGCTTTTATATGAGACCTTGAATGGTGCCAAGTCAAATGTGCCGCGTCCTCTTAAAAACTCTTTTCTCACAAGGATTATTTAATTAACTTTCCCGTAAACGGGATTCAATTATTCCATAGTAACTTCACCCGTCCCTCGATATGCAGCCAATTCAAACAGCATAATTTTTCATAATATCGATCTCACATACCAAGTTTAATCTATTTATATATCACAGAAAACAGGGTTAAATTTTTCAGAACAGCACCACATGTCGGCTGATATACACTCAAATTAAATATATATATTCTTTCATCACAGCCCTCATATCATACATATAGAGTTTTATGCACTTATCCATTATAGACGCTGATATACAGCCTTCCTTTGAATGAAGGAAATCACGGCGTAGCAGCGCCATCTGTTGGGCGATATATCCCAAAACCTAATCAATAGCATTTAAGCCATGTTCTTAATTTCGTCAATTGGTTCGTGAGTTAAGCATCCACATAATTTTGCTAACATACACACGCACAGAGGGAGAAAGACACAAACATTTTCTAAAAATGGAGGATAATCATATTTAGGACATTAGTAAATTCGTCGAAACCCGGAAGTCGAAAACTTTCACGAATCCAATACCTTCTTTTATGCAGGGCCCGACTAACAAATTTTTGTGCCCCCTTAGAAGAGCAAGAATTCTCCCTCATCCCTCCCCCCCCCCTCAAAAAAAAAAAAAAAAAAAAAAAAACCAGTCACATATACCACAATTTTTAGTAGGCCAAAAAGCAGATTGAAAAAAAAAATTTTTTTTGATTAAAAATTTAATCTGGTTTTGTTTTAGGCCAGGTTCTAAAGACAAATAAAATTACCCCCAGTCAGTCTAACGGCAGTTTTTATTTTAAAATTATATTAATGTAAGTGAAATACAGTTGAGTTAAAAAAAAAAAAAAAAAAGAAAAAGAAAAGAAAGAAAGAAGATTTAGACCATATATTTTAACCATTAGTAAAATTTTGTGCCCCTCATAAATTTCGTGCCCAGGGCATCAGCCCTGGGTGACCGTGCGATAGTTAGGCCCTGCTTTTATGTATATAGAAGAAAGCAGAAAAGGAAAATAAACATTAATTTATAATATATCTATATCTAATAATATCTATAATATATCTATGAAATATATCTATAATATTTTTATTTGGTTAGCTAAATTGGAATATCTGAAACTTGTATAATTATATACAGGAGGGAAATGTGTTCGAGATAATAGCTCTAAATAACCTGAAAAACTCTATTGACTTAAGAACTTGTTATTTATTCAAACAAATCAAAGCCATATAAGGCAGACAAAAAACGTTTATTGTCCTTACACTGAAAGAGAATTCTGTCGCATACTTTAATTGTTCACTTGAATAATTTCTTTTATCCTTCGGGGAAACACAGCGGATACGAAGGAGATTAAAAAACGCAATGCGACATTCTGTTAACTGCCATATTTTATTCAGCACGCACTCTTAGAATATTTTTTGTTTATTTGTTTTCAGCAGCTTAATCCAAAACTGTGAACTTTACGGTTGTTTCAGCTCGATTTTTCTTGTAGAAACAATTGGAATGTGATATAGCCAAATCATACGGATATTTCAATTCAATTTATCGAGTTTAAAAGGGAACACTTCTCGAATTTTCAATAAAAATATTTTTCAGGGTGTTTCAGAGGAGAGCATTTTCAAAATTGCTTATATTTCCCTGTAACACGCTGTTTTTTCACGGGTACCTGGTAAAAGCGATGTAATTGGCCAGAATCAATTATTTTTTTTTACTTTTATTTCCTTCATTTTCCTGAGTAATTTGATTTTTCTTCCAGATTACCTACTTTCCAAATACCTTTACGGAGGTTTTGACAAATTTCAATGAAACTGCGTTTAAGAGTTTATATTTTTTTAGATTTCATATATTATGATATTTCATATTTAATAAGTGATTCATTTAAATCTAGTGATCCTGACTAGGGATATATGGGCAAAGTTCGCTAGTATTTAACAAAGAAAAACTAGTATATTGTGACAATCACAAAATTTTCTTCTATATTTTCCCATACAAATTCACGAAGTACAAATTATTTATTTTTTTATCCATTATGAATGCAAACGATTTTCATTTCAAAAAGGTATTAGACTAATCTTCTATGATAATTTTTACTGTGCTGATGATATCCTTTCTGTTCTCTTGAAAAATTGCAGTACAGTAGCGTCACCTATCGGCGGATATGAACGCAATTGAATCAGCATAATGTCTGTGGCCTTTTCATTTTTCCAGTTCTATTCTATTATGCGCAATAAAGCCTGGGATATAGACTTCCCTTATATTGTGGAAATCGCTGTATAGCAGCGCTACCTGTTGAACGATTGGAACAAAAAGTTGATATAATTTATGTCAATGTGCATCTATACATAAATTTATATGTAATTCTGTGCAGTAGTTTCTAAGATACAGTCTTCCCTGAAACTGCGGAAACTGATGTATAGCAGCGCCACCTGTTGGGCGATTGGCACCAAAACTTTTTAGGCACTAACTTATGTCAAGATGCATCTGCATATAAATTTATATGCGATTTCGTGCAGTAGTTTTCGAGATATAGCCTTCCCTAAAGTCGCGTAAACCGCTTTATTACAGAGTCACCTGTTGAGTGATTGACACCAAAAGTTGAAAGACATTAATGTATGTCAAGGTGCATCTGCACATAAATTTATTTGCAATTCTGTGCAACAGTTTCTGAGATACAGTCGCCCCAAAATTTTTGTCACACACACAGACAGACATTTTGTATGAATGATCAAATCGTATTCTGGATCTTTGAAAACGCGTAAATCCATTGAAAATCTGAGGTCGAAAATTTTTACGAAACCAACACTGAATATAGAAGGGGAAAAAACTTAAAACCGTGGTTCTCAAACTGTTTTGAAGTCAGCGTGCATTTAAAATTCTGCAAGGAAGTGTAGGCGCACTATTTAAATATTTCTGAGAAATATGTTAATAATAATGAAAAGAAATCTTTAAAATGCAAATTCTCATTCCCTTCTCAATATGTAGCACTTTCTACCATAAGGATATTTCTAATTCACACGATTTACCTACAAATATACACAAAATATACCAGGAAAATTTCTTTTTAAAAACTATTTTAAAAATATGCGCGCACGGGGCTGCACTGCCGAAGGTGCGACTTTTCACCCGATCAGAAATTATTTTTATTTTAAATTTCTTTTCTTAAGAATAAAAGTTTGAGTTAGTGATTCATTAATTATAGTGATTCATTTAAAAATAGAGACCCGAAGCTCGCTAGTTTCTTTTTAAAAACTGTTTTAAACAGTTGAATCTACACGCAGAAATTATTAAATGTAACGTTGATGCTCTTTGGAGAAGTAACAAGTTTCACCCATGATTGTTTACGTGATTATTACCGAAGTGTGATCGATAACTGAATTTCCATACTACACTAAGCACGACAGAAAAACAAATCTACAAGTGAGAATAATAATTACTATTCTACATTTATGCTACCGCATCAAAAATTTCAACAGGTCTTTTAGAAGAAAGAATGGGCCTGCTAATCGTAGCATAGAAAAAGAAAAACAAATACGACGAGGTGAGGTGACTGACTTGACGGATATGAAACACTGCAGTTATTTTTGATTGCTAAAACCACCGGCATTATGGTGGCTTCACACGCAATTTTTATCAGGAGTTCCGCTCCACGGATTGTCGGCGGCAGAAATTTATACGTGCCCTACTTAAAGAGTTGCTCCCCACAGACAAAATCCCGAAGCTTCTCTTTATAAGGTTTCTAGTCGGATAATAAATCTCTCTCTGTCAAAATATGAGGCATTTTGACTACTAATATCACCTTTTATTTTAAACTGGGAATACCCGGAAATCGACACCCGAGAGGGTATTAACACAACAAATGATGCAATCGAGTTTAATATCAATCCTCCAAGGAATTGCTTTTATACTCTACCGTTACCATGGAGCAAATGACGATGGACGACTGGTGGTGGTGGCTTCATCTCACTTTATGTAACTTTTAGCTGAGAATCTATTTATCTCTTATTTTATTAAATAAATTTATTAATTAAATTCACTGATTTCATTTTAACAATATTTTGCTATTTTCAGTAAGATATTTTTCTAGAAGGAAATTTTTATTGGCTTAACAGACTCTGCCTTTTCTTGTTTTAAAATCTGAATATTAGATAAGACAACATAAATATCCATAACAGTGGCATATTACACTACAAATTCGAGGAATTGTTTAGCATATTGTTATGACGATAAAGAATACAATACAATGACGAATATAACTGGTACTGCCACATAAAATCAACATTCCTTGACACTGTTTTGGAGAAAAACTTATAATTGTTTAGAATTTACTCACATGTTAATTATAGAATTTTATTATTTTATTTCTTTTCAGCATTTTATTCTAATCAATTCCAGAACAGTGGCAAACGTGCCGTGTTATATAAACTATAAATACAAATAAATAAATAAATAGATTGCTATTTATTTTATTAAAAATACATTTTAAAAAGCACAAGTTTCGTTTAAACAATTAGAAAAACAATAAAATTCTCCAAAATAAAGAAAAGAAATTGTATTTCAAATACGGCTTAACAAGCCAAGTTTTGTGCTCAAGTACACAATATCTAAAGATTTTTTTTTTTTTTTTTTTCAAATTTTTACATAGATATGTACTTTTTAATCCCCCCCCCAAAAAAAAAAAAAAAAAAAAAAAAAAACTAATTAACAAATCTCAAAATCCATCCTTAATTCTTTTAGGTAGCTTCTGTTAAACGTCCAAAAAAGCATCAAGTCTTTTCATAAATATATGAAAAAGTTGTAGCATTTTGAAGATCACGAATTCACGAAAAAAATGCAAAGTGAGAAAACGCAATTTGAAGATTTCAAATCTCTAAAAATGTATCAAAAACTATAAGAATTGTTGCCTGAATATACATTTTATTGGATAAACCTAATATATACTACTGGCCATTAAAATTGCTACACCAAGAAGGAATAATAATAACGGAATGAAATTTGTTGGACACATACATTATTGTAGGAAGACCAATTGATTAAAATTTCAAAAAATGTGGAGTAATATGTACTGATAAAACAGTACATAAAGCAGCGACCTCTGTGAGCAATAACAGCACATATCCGCCTGGGCATTGAATGGAACAGCGATTGGATGACATGTACGGGTAGAGCACTTCATGCAGTTTTAACACGATGCCACAATTCATCGATGAAGCACTTTATGAAGTTTTCTACCCGTACATGTCATCCAATCGCTGTTCGATTCTATGCCTAGGCAGATAAGTGCTGTTATTGCTCACAGAGGTCACTGCTTTATGTACTGTTTTATCAGTACATATTACTCCAAATTTCCTGAAATTTTAATCAATTGTTCTTCCTACTGTAATGTATGTGTCCAACAAATTTCATTCCGTTATTATTGTTCCTTCTTTGTGTAGCAATTTTAATGGCCAGTAGTGTATAGTTCAATTTATAAATATTAAAATATAAATATATATGGTTTTTTATTTATTACTTTCATTGGAGTCGAGTCAAAAATGCCAAGTCCCCTTTAAAAAAATGAATTTTTTCGTAGTTCTATTTCTGTCGCACGGCTTGAGGCAAGTGCAATCTTGGCCATAAAATACAGCAAGTTAAAAGATATGCAAGTCTAGTTTACAGATAGTAAAAATCTTCATGAATCTGGACTTTTTGAATTTTTAAAATATTTCAAATTGTTACAAAGTAATAAACATTTTCACGCCACTAGTACGCCTCCAAATAGCAATTCACATCTTTCTAACACACTAACAAAACCTAAAAAAAAATCTGCGGTGTAACAACCACACGACTTCCATTACCCACTACACTACTACACATTCAATCTTTTTGGAAATAGTGTGGTGAGAAGACACAAAATAGATTTAACGGCCCTCTTCACTTACCGTCGCCGGAAGCCCGAGCCAATGTTATTCTATGGGGAAATTTTCTTTACAAATAACTTATTAACTAATACATATTTTTAAATTCTGTTTTCACATTCAGAAAATCCCCAACTGTTAAATTGACGGATCTTTTTTAAAAATGTATTTTTTTAATTTTTAATATTTTATTTTGAAATTGCAAAATGAAAAACATTCACTTATTGAAAATTCGTATTTTGCAGCTTCAAAATAAAATATAAAAAAATAATTTTTTAAAAAAGGTCCGTCAATTTAACGGCTGGGAATTTTTAGAATGTGAAAACAGAATTTAAAAATATGTATTAGTTAATAAGTTATTTGTAAAGAAAAATTTCCCATAGAATAACATTAGTTCGGCTTCGGGCGGCGGTGAGTGAAGAAGGTCTTTAACAAATTAGACGTCTAACAATTTTCCTGTAATAGCAAACTAGTACAACGTCGTAAAGACCATAGCCTCTTAAACTAGATACCTGTCGCGTGGCTCGGAAACTTGGCAACAGTTCAAGCGGTAGACAGCGCCACCTGGTACAGATTGCGCGACTTTTTTATTCAAATGCCACCATTACCAATAATTTTAAGAAGAGATAAATGATATTTTCGATATTTCTTCGATTGTATTCGCCTTTTATATGTATCAAATCCCACTCTTAAAAATTTTTGGTGGTTGTTGAATAAAAATGTCGCGCAATCTGTACCAGGTGGCGCTGTCTACTGCTTGAACTTTTGCCAAGTTTCCGAGCCACGTGACAGGCATCTAGTTTAGGAGGCTATGTAAAGACATATAAAAAAGAATTTACATAGTGAGTAAAAAAAAAAATTGTAACAGCCATTTTTGAAAGACCTATTTCTGAGACCTATAACTGACACAGCTAACATGAACACCTGTCAAATTTCCCGTAGTAACTAAGAAATACTACATGCTAAACGATATCTAAAAAGGGGTTTATAGCAAATTTGTACAAAATCGTTAGAGCCGTTTTTTTTTGGAATATCGACAATTGGTCGCACTGCCTATTTTCCCTAAAACTTGGCAAACTCATCTATTCATCGAAAGCTAACAATTAGGATATTATAACATAAGGGGGTTAATTATGGCGAGTTTGAAGAAAATTCGTAAAGCCTTTTTTAAGGAACGCACTTGCGAGACCTAAAATTGATCTATTTATACAAGATGTCAATCAATTTTCTTGAACTACTAACCAACTAATACACATACGTAAAAGCATCCAAAAGGTTCTTTATATAACAGCAACTTCGAAGAAAATCGTTAGAGGCATTTTTGACATACGCACTACTGTTCCACTTCTGGTTTTCCTAATTTCACCAAAAGTTCGGAAAATCATTTGCGTAAGACATGCCTTTATTCCGAGGTTTCATCGTTCTATTTTTATTAGTTTTGGAGATGTGAAAGTCAAAGATTCCACACACATAAATATTGACCAATTAATTTTTTTTTTATTATTATTCAAAAGAGTTTAAAATACGCAAATTAGGTGAAAACTCGATATCGAAAATTTTGACCGAATACAATACTTCCATTACTTACGGTAATCGGCAATGGCAGTAAAAAGATTACGCTTCGTTTATAATTAAATAATATTATAGTTTTAAAAAATTAAAGAACACGCTTTCATAGAAATGTGAACTAAAAATCACAAAATATCTATCTCAGTATTAAAATGCAGGGTAAGAGAAAATCGTGTGAGTGACGCACCATAATATTTACATACATTTAAATCTTTAAATAAAATAATTTATAATTGAACAAAAACCATTTTTTTTTTTTTTTAAATCTCCCATGACTGGGCTCGAACGCTAGACCTTTAGATTCGTAGCACAGAGCTTTACCTCACAGCCACAGCTTTCACGTAGGGAAAGTCTTTTTTACAGTATAGATTTTTTGTTTGCTCCCAGAGCGGTTACAAACATTACATACAGGTGAAGCTAATAAAAGCATGTTAAAAACAGAACTGAAAAGGCAAAGTATAAAAATATAGAGAATGCAGGTGAGGTACTTGGGAGAGACATATGTAAACACCCTAATTACGCCCGACATACAAAATACATGGGGTGGGAAAGCGTAACTACAAGTGATAAATCAAAAAACTTAAGAAATAGAAAGAAATCTGAAGTTATATAAAAAAATCTGCATGAAAACTTAGTTTCCTTACCAAAAATTGTGGAATTTACTTCACATCTTCACAAGTACAGCTATGGCAAAACTTTTGATACGAATTTCGAGTGGGTGCACTTGGTCGGGGAGGGGAACACAAAGAATTTTTAAAACCATCACCCTATCATATTTAATTTGGTTCCTTATGGTTAATTATTAAAAAAAAAAAAAAAGATCAAACAAACTAATATGAGACTGTTAGGTTCAAATTCTGCTTATCCATTGCATTGTAAACCAGGGTTTCATTTAACTCTACTTCATCTTATCAAAAATTCTAATAACTTTTTAATCAATTCAACCCAGTGATGCCAGATGGTCGAAAATTATTTCCCCAAACAGGTCTTCAAATTTCCCCAAATCAGGGGGTTTTTTCGAAAAAATCCCCAACTTGATTTCCACTAAAAAGGGAAAATAAAAAAATATCAAGCAGATTTTTCTATGATTTAAGCTCAGATTTTTCCCCAAATGAAGGTAATTTTTGAAAAAAATCCCCAAATAACAATAAAGCTATTGAAAGTCTCTAGTCGTAGGGATAAATCATTACGTTGCCATCATTGACAGAAAGTTGAAAAACTCACCAGATTTGTCCCCAAAAATTTTACAATTCCCCAAAAAAGTCCCCACAAACATTTAGTCCCCAAAATTATCCCCAGAAGTCTCAAAAATCCCCCAAAATGGGAACAAAATCCCCAATCTGGCATCACTGATTGAACCCGAAAAAAAGTTTCTTTATTGTTTATGCGCGCCGTTATCTTTCATAGGCTCAGGCAAAGGATACAGTTAAAAAAATAAATAAAATGCATGATCGATCGTCTGCTCAAATCTTACATATTTTCAGGCATAATTAAATTAAAAATGCAAAGACTGAAAAAGAACGGTATGCTTCCGAGAATTTCTCCCTGCATACTTAGGGCCTCCTCTAATCTCGCAACCGGGATAACAATAAGTCAACGGAATCGAGGTCATTTTTGAAAGGAATCGTTAAGTGTTTCAACTTTATTAAGAAACTACGCATTCATTTTAATTTTTTTACCAACTTTTCATTCCCAGAAGATACTCTATTCTACCAATTATTTTCATTAAATCCGCATGCTTTATTTTCAGAGTTAACGGCCCTCTTCACTTACCGTCGCCGGAAGCCCGAGCCAATGTTATTCTATGGGGAAATTTTCTTTACAAGTAACTTATTAACTAATACATATTTTTAAATTCTGTTTTCACATTCAGAAAATTCCCAACTGTAAAATTGACGGACCTTTTTTAAAAATGTATTTTTTTAATTTTTAATATTTTATTTTGAAATTGCAAAATGAAAAAAATTCACATATTGAAAATTCGTATTTTGCAGCTTCAAAATAAAATATAAAAAATTTAAAAATTATTTTTTTAAAAAAGGTGCGTCAATTTAACAGCTGGGAATTTTCAGAATATGAAAACAGAATTTAAAAATATGTATTAGTTAATAAATTATTTGCAAAGAAAAATTTCCCATAGAATAACATTAGTTTCGGCTTCCGGCGGCGGTGAGTGAAGAGGGCCCTTAACTAAAAATTTTTAATGGGATTTATTTACAAGGAAAACTGATTAAATAATTTTCAAGGAATATAGTAAATACATAAAAGACAAAATATTTTAACCTTAAAAATGAACAAACAAATGTTAAGTTACAAATATAAATCATATTAAAAAACTGGTATGTTGTAACCACCACAAAACTTTCTTCTATAATTTCCTGTACAACTTCACGCAGTACAAATTATTTATTAAAATTATTTTCCATGATGAATATAGACGATTTTCATCTGTGAAATACAATACTAAATGTTTAAAGAAAGTCAATTTTGTACCTTACAGACATCTAATACATATATATATTGTTTTTTATGAAAAAAAAATTCTCTCTATATATTTAATTATTATAGATCCACGTTTCAACCATTCGATTTAAAGGCAATGGTTAATTCTTTTGAAAGAACCATGTTGAAAATTTATACCTACTTCCCCTGGGGAACCCCCCCCCCCCTCCCTCCAGGGCAAAGCTGAGATACTTCTGCTCATACAATTTTTTTTTTTTTTTTTTTTTTTTTTTTAGTTGACTATTGCTATTATAAATAATTCTTATTAATTCTATTTCCTACAAAATAATTCTCCTCGAGCACATTTAGGCCGAGAAAAAATACCGTTAAATCGCCAAATAGTGGACCTCACATAGCATTTTATCTATTCTTTTAATTTATCTTTTAGACTTATTTCATATCACGGGTAAAAATTATTTCTTCAATACAATATTGCTTTTGTGAAGTTTTTTTTTTTTTTTCTTTTCTTTTTTATCTGCAAAATTACCCTTCTTCCGTTATTTTATTCATTCCTAAAAACTACAGATAAAAATTGATTTTTTACTGCGATGCATTTTCGTAGCATTTTGATGTCATTTTCGGGCGTTAATTTCGGGAAACTCGGGCTTTTATTATAAAAGAAGACATACTACTTCCGCTCAGTTTGAAATAATTGTCTGTACAAAGAGCAATTATAGTTCCTGTTCCTAGAATGTAATGTATCAGAAACCTTTGTGCAAACTGCAAAGTGCTTTGATAAGGGAGCGTCCAATAATTACGTGAGGTGTTTAGGGGGGGGGAGGGGGGGTCGAGCCGAATTTCACCCAATCTCACGTGGGGAGGAGGGGGGAGTCTCGGCAAATATCACGTAATTTTTATCCCGCAAAAAACAGTGTAAAATTGCGAGAAAATTGAGCTAAATTCGAGTAAAACATGTTTCTTGACTTAGATATGGCAAAATCTGACACCATAATATTTATCGTGGCTATTCGAACGCCGCGAAGCAGCACAGTAGCCTTTCAACCACACGCAATCTATGCAGTCTTAAAAACTAGTCTTAACTAGTCTTTAATACAAATAATACAGCAAATTGTGTTTTTTGGAATAAATCCAACGCATTTTCAGTAAAAGTATGAATTTTGAAAATTTTCACATGAGATTAGGGGAGGGAGGAGGGGGATAAAAAAATCGTCAAAACCGTCTCACGTAATTAATGGACGCCTCGTAAAGAGCTATAAAAATGCCACACAGTTATTTCAATAAGGACTCTTAAAAATTACACCGATTCACAACATTCGAAGCACATTTTACAAAAGTTAAGTGAAGAGTATCGAAGACTTTTCAATGATTTTAGAGGAAAAAAAATATATTGGGAAAACGTTAAAAACAGAAAAAAATGATTTAAATCTATTTAAAACATTCTTAAAAATACTCCAAAAACTATGCTTTATCTATCAATGTCACTATGCGGAAGTCCATAAACCTTATAAACTAAAATTGAAGAGAAAAATTTACATTCCGTCCAACATCAAACGAGAAGCGGGTTCCTTTGAAAAGTTTGACACGAACCTATCTATTGTGGTTCAAATTATGAAGGTGAATGTCGTGCAAAACAGAGACACGCATGGCTGGGGTTTTGTTATGCCTCCACCACTGTGACATTAAAATGAACAGACGATAAGAGATCTTTAGAAATGTGACCTCCGAGAAAAAAAGATCTCTTACTAGACGATTAGATACCAGATACTTAATGAAAGAAGAGAGTTAAATAATATTATAGTTTTAAAAAATTAAAGAACACGCTTTAATTTACTTTCCTTATTTTAAATAAATGTAATTTTTATTGTTCACGTTTTTTTTTTTTTTTTTCTGTCGAAAAAATAATGATAATTTTTTTGGCAACAATTAAATTAAGGAATAATATTAAATATTTTAAATAAATGTAATTTTTATTGTTCACATTTTTTTTTTTTTTCTGTCCAAAAAATAATGATAATTTTTTTTGGCAACAATTAAATTAAGGATTAAAATTAAATGGCCAATTTATCAGTAATTAGAAGGTTTTTATTTTAACATTTTAATTAATTAAAAGAAAACTAAAACAAAATTCGAAAATCGGGCTTCGAGGTGCATCAGGAGAGGTCATTACGAACCACCATGCAAATTTTTGTAGCTCAGCCATCAGCCGTTTTCTTAAAAAGCTCTGGAAACCATACACAATGGTTTTTTGTTTGAGATATGAAGGATTTTGTGCAATCACGTTTTGCTCCCAGAGAAGTTACAAACATACATACATACAGGTGAAGCTAATATAAGCGTGTTAATAAATGGACAAGACTTTACGAAATTATTCAACTAAGGAACTCAACTATAACAAGTGCATGACAGACGGGAAGCAAGAATCTACCACTAGGCTGCATAATTTTACCATCAAGTGGAAATAGTGCCCTCTAAAGACCATTTTCATTTTTTAGCCGCTGAACGACTGCACTGCAGTAGAGATGAATATTAAAAGCAGAACACTTAAAATGTTTATATGTTTATTTGCTATTTCTTACACAGTAACGAGGAAATACGATCTTAGAAAGAAAATTACAACTAAACTTTTTATAATATCTCCTTTAGCTTTAGCTTTTGGCATTTTGATAAAATTATGAAAACTCCAATCACTAATTTGAAAAACAATTAAACAATAATCTTAAAGCTATACAACAGACGAAAAATATAGTAATATATTCATAAACTAGCAGGCTTTGCTCGCTTCGTTGATCACTATATTTAAATGTATTCTTAAATATCCATATTAATACATAAACATTTAAACTGGTCAAAACTTTAGTTTCGAGTTCCCGTTGTCTTCGGCAGTAGCTTTCCTGCCCACTCCATACTGAGGACATCTCCCGAAAGCATATGCACAGAAACAAATGTATTTACACATTAACCTCGTTTGAGTCCCAATGCCTTCGGCTGCACCTTTCCGTCTGTTCTATATTGGGTCCCGATCCTTAACGCAAACGATAGTGTCATATCTACGCACACCCTCCTTTGTCCACCCATTTTAAATTTACATACACAGAAGTAAATGCAATCAATTTCCAAACCCAAAATTCAACCACACACCAAACCAAAGATCTCCTGAGATTTTTTAGAACAGAGTTACGCTTGTGTGCATTTTGCCACTCCCCTCTCCCCCACGTGGATAAAGTGGGGGCATTTCCACAAAATCCCAATAAAGTATACGTTGCGTACACAAAACTAACACTCTCTCTAGCCATCTTGAATTCCAACATAACAGCGCCATCTGCCCTCTGATATGCACCCTAATATAACTAGCAGAGTGTTTCCAAAAGACACTCTTATATATATCAAGTTTTGAGCAATAGAATCAGAGATATCGCCTTCTCGTTTATGGGAAAAATTTCGGTATAGCAGCGCCATCTATCGGCCGATAGGTACCCAAATTGAATCAGTATAATATTTCATAATGGTTTTCTCACATACCAATTTTTGTTCGATTACACACAATGGAATCTCAGACATAAACTTCCCTTAAATGGGAGAAATTGCACTATAGCACCACTACCCATTGAGTGATTTGCACCAAAAGTTGATAAGTACTAATTTATGTCAAGGGGCAATTACATGTAAGTTTATATGAAATTCTATACCGTAGTTCTTGAGATACAGTTGCCACAAAAATTTTGTCATACACACAGCTATTTTCTAACAAAGAGTCACACCATGTTCTGGATATCTCAAAACGTGAAAAATTCATCGAAAACCGGAAGTCGAATCCTTTTACGAATCCAATACTTTTGTCTGTTGAATATAGAAGAAAGCAATAAAGAATTTTAATAGTATTTCTTTAATCACTGATTTTTCTTTTCTGGTTGTCATTTTCAATTCCTTGTTTTTTAAACGGGAACAAAGCACTGTTATATCACCATCTTAATTTATAAACCACCGTTGAAAAATAAAAAAATAAATAAATAAATGTAAATTTTAATAACTTATTTCCAAATTAGAGCAGAGAATATTGTACAAAAAGGACTGGAAATGATACAGTATCATTTTCAGTCACCAAAGACAGAATATGTTTTTGACAACTTTTACCTATGAAAGTTTTACAATACTTTTTACTTTAGAATATTTTTTTCTTTTCAGGAACTGTATATTAACTACTGAGGTGGAAAAAAAATAATAACTTTTGAGCTTCAAGCATCTCAATGCATCATTGCAAACTGAGAAAGCGCCAATTAAAGGTTAATATGCACATTAAATCAGCATAGTTTTTCATATCATGTTTGGTATGTTTGTTTATACATATTAGAAGTTAGGACATAGTCTTCTAATAAACAGGGTTAGAAATTAGGAAATAAAAGGCTAGACGTCGTTGCCATATACAATGAAGCATCGATAATCCAGCATCGGCGGGAAATAGAGGTTGCCGGATTACAGATTTTTCCGGATTATAGGCGTTCCGAAAATGTATCAAAATCGTCGATCAATCACAACACCCAAAGAAATATTTCTTAAAAAATGTATTCTAGTCTAATGTATAAGATCAGCTGGGGGAAAATAAACAGGTGGGGTAAAATGAACAGTCTACTAAAAATAGACTGTAGTTGTCAAATTTGTTGATTTAACACACAGATTTTATTTTTTTTTGGTCATTTACATTATAAGTTATGTTTCTTAAGCAATTTATTTTATTTGGTAACATTTTTTAATATGCTGTGACGACACTTTTAATTTTATGTTTCACTTTGTTAATGAAATCTTAAAGTTTACTTTTATCTAACCTTTTTGCCATTTAGAGTTATCACAAATTTGATTATATTTAGATTACTCTTACAGGGATAGAAGACGGGCGCAGAATTCATACCACTATCAATGTAAGAAAATTTTCTACCTCTTAAATCAACGATATTATAGTTAGAGAAATTTCTTAAACAAATTCCGGTATGAATTCTGCGCCCGTGTTCCATCCCTGCTCTTATTCCTAAGGAATACATTTACATATTTAGATAAGTTGTTTCACTTTATTTTTATTTTAGAGCAGTTTAAATAAAGAGGGGGAAAATGATCATAATTTTAAGCCTAGTTATTGGAATATTCCAAAACAATGTTTACCATTTTAGATATTCCTTTTTTGAGAAACTGGTAACATATGCAAATTATAATAAAGTGTATGGTGTGTTTGCACCATTGAAAGAAACATAGAAGGAAATTTTAAAGAAATTGTTCAAGGAAAATTGGAGGTTACAGAATGTCTCAAAAGCTGTTTTTCCTAGAGTCTACTGAAGAAGCTGACTCAAAAATTTCCCTCTCATAATACTGTGAAGGGTTTCCAATATTGTAGGCTATATTCAATAAACAAAATAGAAGTACAAAAAACAAATTGTAACATATGTGTTTCTAGACAAGCTTCCTTCAATTCCAAAGTAAGCAGGGGAAACTTCTTTAATTTCAAAAGAAGCTGCTTAGTTCGGTTCTCCAACAGGATTTGGTTCTCTTGGAGCAGTTGGAGAAACAACAGCTCCACTCCAAGAATTGAAATTAGCTATATTCTTTAAACATTTCACTCCCCAGTGAAACAAAAAATGCCTTGAAGAATAAAAAGGTAAAAGAAAATGTGTACGTACAGGCAAACACAGATGAGGTGCTGAAGGAAGGTATGGTTGCTCTTAACTTCATGAAGAGCGTAAAATGGTGAAAGACTACAAATCTTCCAAAACAGTGGAAAGAAATCTAGTGTTGTGGCACAGAAGGAAAAAAAAAATGAAGAAAGAAATCAAAGTGGGCACAATAACACCACTTTCTTTGGATAAAATATCAGTTGGCTGTTGGGTAATTGTAAAATATGGAAAAAAAATAAATAAATAAATAAACAATTAAAACTTTTGTTGGTGAAATTTTGTCTTAAAAAACCTATTCACAATTAAATATCGTATAATCGCCATTTGGAGAGAAATATGCAAAATATTTTTGCAGACAATCAGGGTTTAAACTGCCATAGTTATTTTAGCCTTTTGCTAACTGTATAAAATATCTCTATATAATAACTCTTTTTTTTTTTTTTTTTTTTTTTTTGTAATATTTGCAGGCAAAAACTACGAAAGGACTGAAATTTTTGGGAATGATTATTTATATAGTAATTTGGATTTATTTTTAATGATTGAATTTAAATGTAAAAATATTTAATAGTATGTCAGAATTCAGAATTTGATTCATAGAAGCATTCTTAGCACTAGTATTTCACGATTATCTACCACTACACTTAGTTAATTTTTCAATTGCTTTTACATTTTACACATATGATATGAGTACCTCTTTTTCTATCGTTAAAATCAAAACATAGTTTCCCTGATTCATATTTTTAAAGTCACAAATATGGATGCTTATTTAAAATCGTCAATGAACAAAAGAATAGAAAATAAATCTGAGGATAACAAAGCTAAGTAAAAGAAATCAATGGTATCCAAAGAATTAACTTTCGAAAAAGCTAAAATAGTGCTTGCCTATTTTCGCTAAAATGCTAAAGTAATTTTTTTACCAGGTTAAACCCAGCAGACAATAATGATGTAGATGAAACTGAAATTAATCATATCATCCAAATATTGAATATACCTATGTTCGATGTTAGGGGTGCATTAATTTTCCAGAATCAATTAAAATACATTAAAATTCTATGTGAATATGCTTAACAAAGATTGTATACCTATTTTCTTGTTGATATTATTCATATAATTTGAATTTTTATGAACTATATAATTTCTTTCCTCCTGTAATCATTTTACCCCACACTCTGAGGGAAAGTGATCATAGTAACAAGGTTAAAAAATGTAAAGATTAAACAGCTTTATTGTTTAAAAAAGAAGCAAATAAAAAATTGTATCAACTCTTACATAGTGTAATGTAAAATATCTGTCAAAAAAAAAAATGTATTTTATACTATGATTTAAGAAGTGTAGCTTAACAAAATTAAAAACAGCTAATTTTATGGTCATTTTACCCCACCTGACCCTACCCTATCAAAAACGTGATAATTAAAATAGCGTTTGAAATAAGTTAGATTTGCGATAGTGAGACAAAAAATTTGCTATTCTTTGTCAGAATTTCGCCGTCATCTTGATTAATCCGTAAATTAATAAAATTAAATGAAAATCCGTAAACTTTACTGACGGTGACGATCTATATAAAAGTTGACAAGGATGCTGTTCCATGATTATCTGGGAGTAACTTGTTGACGTAGAGGTCAAGACTCACGGTCGCCACTCGCCACGTGGCGACTTAATTTGAAAAAGTGGCGATCAAAAAAAAAATTGGTATGATCGCCATTTTTTTCGTGAATTCGCGAAAATATTTCTTACGTTTTTAAAAAAATCGCGGATATCGTTCGTTTAAAAAAAAAAGAAATCCCATTAACGATCGGCGATATTTTAATGGGATTTCAATCATGATCGCGCCTTCCGATTTCCAATCTTTCTCCATCCACAACATAAATGTCAATATTCATTTAAAACTTGCTTTATGAGATTCTAGAAAGAAATAGAATTGTTAAATATTTCTTGTTTGTGTAATTATTTTTTGCCTCTCACCCCCTTTTCTTATTTCCAACTAGCAATCGCCGATCAAATGTTCTGCAGTTGTTTCTCAGTCTTTCTTCATCCATAATATAAATGGCAATATTCATTTTAAACTTGCTTTATTAGATTCTAGAAGTAGAATTGAGAATTTAATACTACTTCTTATTATTATTTTAATCCCCCCCCCCTCCTTTCTCCATTTCTAGATAGTGATAAATAATCAATTCTAGAAACAAAGCGATAGAAGTGCTCAATAACTTGATGAATATATTTATTTTTTCTCAATTAAATTATATACAGTCACCTCTCAAAAATCCACAACCCTAAAATCCACAATCCTCTAAAATCCACATATCATTTGCAATGTAAACAAACATTGTCACAACTGATTTGTTGATTAGTGGATTGCAAAAATTCAGCTGTATTAAAAGATAAATCAATTATTAACTGGTGCTGATGAATCACCAATCACTCAACATATTACAGAGGAGGAAATAATAAGTGTAATTATATATAATTAACAAAAAATAAATTATATTAATTTAGAGGAAGAAGGAGAAAGACAGTTTTCATGAAAGGTTTTCTTTCGTGAAGATAAATATTTAAACTTTCTCATAGCACAAACTTATGTGACTGACCAAGAATTGCTCACTTTTTTGCAGGTTATAGAAAAATAAATATGTATGAACATTCTTACTTAAACTAACTATTGATCACACTTAAAAAAAAATTTAGATAATTTGCCACTATAATATGATGCATAAAAATTTTTCTTCAAATTAAATTTTAATGAAATACTGGTATTTTTATTAGGCACACTTCATTTCAGCATCATATGTATAAAAATTGTTTCTTAAAGATTTTCTACTCAAATTAGGTTCTAAGATGTAAATAAAAGAAATTACTCTAAAATCTGCAAAATTCAGAAATCCACAAAATGCTTCATTTTAAGCTGTGCGGATTTTTGAGAGTGTACTGTATTTATATTTCATATCTATACCAAATGTGTAAACAGGGGGGGGGGGATGAAAAACAGATTTTTAGGTACAAACATTTTTTCTAAATCAGTTTAAGAAAATTAATGCTCAGTTGATTTCATATGTGTTTAAAACTGATCTATATATATTTATATATATATATATTAATGTATGATTAATGTACATACATAAAAATTTTATTCTATATGTTTGAAATTTTTTTTTTTTCTGATGGTATGAAATTTTTATAAGGTTTTATGTGGATATAAAAGTAACTGCAGTTATATTAAAGAATTTTTTATGTTAATGAAATAATCCTGAAAATGTTTAAAGTAGATAAAAGCTATATATAACTGTTTAGTTAGTCAATTTATTGAAAGTGATGTTAATAATGTCCAACCAATCATGATTACAGAAAATTTTCAGCAAATTTCTAATTTTAGCAATCACATGCCAGTTAATAAAATTAAACCTCTGATAATAGGCTAGTACAGATTCTTTGCCTCCCCACCCCCTCCCTCCTCAGACTCAAAATAATTTTGTTTTCCTCTAATTCTGATCATAATTATTTTCCATTTGCAGCTGGAAGTGCTAGGTGCACCAGACTACGTGAAATTTATTAAATGAATAAAATTTTTGTATTATTATTACAGGGGTCTGTCTAGACTTTTCACACAGGGTCCTGTTTTTGTGAAATTGTGAAAATTTCTACACGTAATTTCGTAAATCTAAATTTAGTGTGAAAATAATGTTCTTAACAAACTTTTGGCTAGGGTTTTTCTTTTTGTGAAATTGTGAAAAATGTAATTTTTCAAAATAAAATTACAATTAACATTTAATTTTTGACAATGACAGTTCAGTTTTATAGAACTAAACTCACACATATGCACAGAAGTCCTTTATAAATTAGAAATTGAGTATCAGCTTTTCGGAAGAAATACAACACAAACGTCTGATTATTCAGGCAGTCTATGTTCGTTCCACTGAAGATTAATTTTGAAAATGAGAGATTTATGAAAGGTCTAAGGAGAAAAATTTTGTGAAGGGATCTTTTTTAGGCTAAAAATTTTTGTGAGTGGTCCTGTTTTATGATAAAAATTTTGTGAAGGGTCCTGTTTTGGGATAAATAATTTTGTGAAGGGTCCTTTTTTAAGATATAAAATTTTGTGGGTCCTTTAATGGACCCAGGTTAGCCTCTGAACAGACCCCTGTATTATTATTATTATTATTATTTTTTTTTTTTTGCAATGGGGCATAAAATAAAAATTCTTGTAAAACACAAATTGTGTATGAGAAATCACATTGTCAGATCATATCATCATTATAGCTTGCTGTTTTCCGTAGCAAAATGCATGTATTAATATTTATCTATGAAAGTCCATATATTTTCCCTCATTACTAAAACTTTGAATTTTAAAGTCTTCTTATAGTTATTAATAGCATTTTAAAAAAGCTGGATTACATGCTATTATAACTACATGCCTATAGAACTCACTCTTAAAACACTAACAAGAATAAAATCATAAGTATTCAGTGGAAGTTTAAACGAGGTCATATCTTTCCTCAGAAGCCGAATCACTTTTTAATGATTCAATTACTCAATCTAATTTATCTTCCTCCTACCTCCTTTCATTTCAGATATTGAAAAATTTAAACTAGAGAAGTGCGTAAGTTTTTTAAAATAATATATTTTTTTTCAAATAATACCTGTTTATATATTTTTTTATTGGCAGAAATACACACATATATTATATATACACGTTTATTGTATTATTAAATGACTAATAATACAATAGTCATTTAATAATAATTACTATTTTATTATTAAAATAATACAATAAAGAGCACCAATTTTTAATTTAATTTTCTGACCATATCATTTGTGTTTTTATGCACACACACTTATATATCATATACATATATTATGTGTATGAATTCGATGTGTAACTACGACGACTCATGCGTGGCCACTGAGTTCCTCATGTCCAGTGGCCACTGGCCACTTCTAAAAATTTTAAGTCTTGACCTCTACTGTTGAGTATCACAATTTATGGGCGAAGAAAAAAAAAAATGAATTAGATCATTAGTGCCGAATTACAGGTGCAAATTGCCGCATAACACAGCCACTTGTTGGCCAGTATGCAGCAAAATTAAATTAGCAGTTTTTCATAATGGTAATTTCGCATATTAAATTTGATGCATTTACAAACTTAGAAGAGTAGAGAAAATTGTATCAGAAGGATGGGATTACAGCCTCATTTTCAATCACTGAAGATAAAATGTTTTTGACAGCTTTTACGTATGAGAGTTAATTTACAATAATTTTACTTCAGATTTTTATTTTCAGGAACTGCATATTAACTGCTGAGGTGGAAAAAAAAAATTGACTTTTGAACTTCAAGCCTTATATTCAATAATTCTGTATTATTACTATGGCATTAACAATCTCGATGCCTGACTGCACACTGAAAAAGTGCCACCGAAAGGTTAATATGCAGTTTAAATCAAATAGTTTTTCATACCAAGTTTGGTATGCTTATATATATGTTACGGGCAATGTAATTATTTAGGTCGTATTCATAATGCTTGGTTATTATGAATAATGACCATTAAAATTGGGCAATTTGATAAATTTGAATTACTTTACGATAATTTCTCACATTGCCCGGTCATTATAAATACCGCTATTATTTCTTTGGGCACTTTGATTAATTGACAGCAATGGGACAACCATGTGTGTGTGGTGTGATTCTGGCTGGCCAATCAGCATTCATTTTCAGTCGCTTGTGTGGTGTGATTCTGGCTGGCCAATCAGCATTCATTTTCAGTCGCTTGTCGCCTGTGCCAGTACCTGTGGCTTGCGTCGCGTTATTTACGTTTTCCGGTTGTCTTTGGATGTTATTTAGCTTATGTGCAACAAATGCTTATTGATGTATGTCTTAAATTGACTTTGGGTTCTGTTTATTTAGTGTTAGTGATTTTTCTATAAAATAAAATGCAGGAACAGTTAGTAACTGATGTCAGTGACATGAAGCATCGTTTTAATGAACGTCTGGATGAATTATGTTCATCAAAAGCTCAGAATACACAAATACTCACAAAGCCACAATACTTGGAGTTAATAGAAAAGGTTAAAACATCTAGAAACAAAGTGGTAAATAAAAAACCCGATGATTATCAGCGTTTACGTAGGTTTGACGTAATGACTATTGGAGAGAAGGAAAAGTTGATAGTTCCTGTAGAGGAAGGTAAAGAGCAGATAAGATTGTACGTACATCGGGAAGAGATATTTCAACTCTTACATGATGCACATATAGCAATTGGGCACGGTGGTCGAAACCGTATGGAAAAAGAGCTAAATTCAAAGTATAAAAACATTACAAGGGAAATGATCGTTACATATCTAAATTTATGTATGACCTGCGAAAAAAAACACAGTGTGCCAAAAAAAGGTTTAAGTTGTTAGACCGATACTAAGTAAGAATATGAATTCAAGATGTCAAGTCGATTTAATTGACATGCAGTCACAAGCTGATGATCAATATAAATTCATACTTGTATACCAAGACCACCTTACTAAATTTATTCAACTTCGACCTCTTAAAAGCAAAAGAGCAGAAGAAGTAGCTTATGTGCTTTTGGATATTTTTGCAATTTTTGGTGTGCCCAGTATTTTGCAAAGTGATAATGGGAGAGAATTTGCTAACAGTACTATTAGCGAACTATGTAGCATGTGGCCCGAGTTGAAGATGGTGCATGGGAAGCCCAGACACTCTCAAAGTCAGGGTTCCGTAGAACATGCGAATCAGGACGTGGAAAATATGCTTTGTTCGTGGCTAGAAGACAATAGCACCAGGAAATGGTCAGAAGGCTTACGTTTTGTACAGCTAATGAAGAACAGAGCTCATCATAGTGGCATCAACTGTACTCCGTATGAGGCCATGTTTGGGACAAAGTTAAAAGTTGGTCTAAAAAGTTTTTTACCCACAGACGTTCTGCATAATATAAATTGTGAAGAGGACTTAGAAGTTCTAGTAAAAGATCAGAACAATTTACAGTCTGTAGAAGAAGGTCCACTGCAAAATAAACCTGAGTCACATGTGTTAGCGGAACTACCAGGTCCAAGTCAACATGATGAGGATGAACTACTTTCTCTTGATAGTTATGTTCAAACTTCAACTTTGCTAGCTAAACCAAGCCCTGATTTACATAATAAAGAATTTCAAGAATCTTTCGGGCATGAAGTTTCCCCGGAAGAACCCTATGTGAAAAAAAAGGAAAGCCGACATATTAAAAATTAGGCAGATTTCAGCAAGCAATCTAAAAAAACAAGCTGAAAAAATGGTTCAAACTTCTAACTCAAAATACCCTGATGCTAAAAAAGGTGACACAGTTAGAGTTTGAGTCCCAGATGTCGACAGAGGTCGCACCGATGGAAGAAATATTTTGGCTTTTGTTCTTGAAGTAACAGATGCTAATCTGTATAAATTAGGCACGAAACACGGAATTCTAAATCAACTTTATGCCAGGAACCAATTTACAATACGTAATGAGAAGTTTATATATGGCGAAGATATTCCACAGACAGAGATTTCACTAAGAGAATGTGCAAGATTGTCATCCAAGGGGCCCAAGGCTATAGTCGATGTGGCTGTAAAGGTGGCTGTAAATCCGACAAGTGCAAGTGTCGTAAAGAAAAAAAGCTATGTAACTCGAAATGTCACCAAAGTGGAAGCTGCTCTAATAAATAGACCCTCTATGTATTGCTACATATTGACATTTTGTGTAAATATAAATTTGTAAGTACGTACATATCTAATACATTATTTTTATTTGGACTTAAGTTTTGTTTGTACTTATTTCATCGCCACCGGTTTGTTTGTCAGCATGTGAAATTTTATTTGTTATTTTTTGTTTGTTACTTTGTCAGTTAGGTATGTAAAAATTTGTTATTTTTTATAAGAAATATGAATAAAAATGATTTTTAAATTGCCCACTTGACTTTTAGCATTATACATAATGACCGGGCAATGTAATATTTGCAACATAATTTATCATTTTGTCATATCCTTTTGGGCACTTTTTAAATTGCCCGGGCATTATAAACAATGCCCAATTATTTACATTGCCCGTAACATAATAAGAAATTAGGACATACTCTTCCCCAAAACAGGGTTAGAAATTAGGAGATAAAAGCCAGGCAAGTTGCCAAAATACTTTACCTAGACATAATTTTAAAATAATTGAAATTGCTTAAGCAGAGCTACCAACAAATTGTACATCTCATTAAATCATCATTATCTTCAACTATTTGAAACCAAGGGAATTGTTCTCGCCATTTTAGAAACGTGAGGGTATTACTCTATATTTACATTTTAATGATGGTATTAACATTTTCCCCACTTATGGGCCATAACTGGGGAAAATTGCAGCATAACACAGTCACTTGTCGGCCAATTTGCAGCAAAATTAAATTAGCAGTATTTCACAATGGTATTTATGAAAAAGACACTTTTTAAAAACATGTAAAAAATATATTTAATTAAAAGAAATATTTATAATAAAATACATTTCAAAGCTTTTCACCCTGATCAATAGGGCATCATCAGGAAATCAACATGATTTAGTTTCACATAATGTGCAACTACTATGCATTCAATTATACAGGGTGTTCCAAAAGTCCCACACCTCTTCCTAAATCGAAAATGAGTCAGAATTGTGAAAAATGGTGAAACACGTGTTCAATGAATTCGAGAGGGACAACTTTTGGTGAAAAAAGTTTGGGCCCGGGGGCATATAATGAAAGCCTCATGCTTTCCGAACCTCTTCGACGGAATACTATACTTATGTATCCCTTTTAATAACCATTGCAGGACAAAACTATTTATATCAAATTCCTTGTCTTGAACAGACATTTCCAGGGATGCATCACAAGACATACTTTGCCCAAAAATGTTTGAGCCCGGGCAAGGTGGTGGTAGGAGTGCCGCTAGGGAGGGCAACTTTAAAATTTCAAACAGGAAAGTATGTCTGATAATACATCCCTGGAAATGTCTCTTCAAGACAATGAATTTGATATAAATAGTTTTGTCCTGCAATGATTATTAAAAGGGATACATAAGTATAAAATCTACATTTCAAAAGTCTAAAACCTCATGTATCTCTTTTAATAATCATAGTAGGGAGAAACTATTTATATCAAATTCAATGTTTTGAAGAGACGTTTCCAGGGATATATCACAAAACATATCTTCCTATTTGAAATTTTTAAGTTGCCCTCCCTAGCGACCCCCCCCCCCTAGTCTAAACTTTTTTCACCAAAAGAGGTCCCTCTCAAATTCATTGAACATGTGTTTTGCCAATTTTTACAATTCCAACTCATTTTCGAATTAGGAGGGGGTGTGGGACTTTTCGAACACCCTGTATATATTATTAACAGGCGACAAATACAATTAAGCTTGATAAAACAGCAGTTTAGTTCAAAAATTCTGGAGTCTGTCAGCTTGTTATTATAATATATATAATTGAACACATATCTGCACATTGTGAAACTAAATAATGTTAATTTCCTGATGATGCCCTGTTGATTGAGCGAAAAGTTTTGAAATATATTTTATAATAAATGTCTCTTTTAATTAAATATATTTTTTTAAATTTTTATGTGTTTTTAAAAAGCGCCTTTTTCATAAATTTAGAATGATGCAAGTGTTTTAAAAATATCTTTATATGAGATATGTTCTCTCTTTCATCTGCGATGCAGCCTTCTCATAAATGGGAGAAATTGTTGCATAGAAACTCTTCCTGTTGGGCAATATATGCAAAAATCTAATCAATACTAATTTACTATGAGGTCCAACCAGTGTTAGAAAGAGATATTTTGAAACTAGGCATCATGATGCCTAGGGGATATCCTTCAGGAATATACAGGGTGCGTAAGGTTTTGAGGACACTCATATGTGGTTGTAATTTCTGGAGATTAAATATTTTCCTTCTTTTTCTTTTTAGATCATCAATGGAATACATTATAAAGTAACACAAGAAATGAAGAAACATGCAGTTATTGTCGCTATATGCACGAAACACACCGATTTAGAAATCTTGAACTTTCTCAACTATGCCCGATCATTCGTACATAAGGTCCGACGTGAATTGGAAGCATCAAATGGCGATGTTGGAAGCACTGCAAAACACAAAAAACATAAGGAACGTTCGGACATTATCAGAACACCAGAATTTGTGCAACAAGTACAGGAGATTATTGATGAAAATGTCCATGAGAGCCATTGCGAGGAAAATTAATGTATCAGAAGCCCTAATCCGTCTAGTTCTGCATGATGACCTCTGTTATAAATCTTACGTAATGTACAGAGGACAGTTTCCCATGTTATGCACACAAAGTTTCCCGCAGCTGTCATGGTTTTGGGGGTTGTGAGCAATGAAGGACACGTTATGCCACCCCACTTCTTTGAGGAAGGGCGTTGGATTAATGCTTCCACTTATATCAAGGTTTTAGAAGAAGTTGTGAAATTGTGGATTGACAGTGTACATGGAGATAGACCTTACATCTTCCATCAAGACTCTGCTCCAGCACACAAAGCCATGACAACTCAAGATTGGATTGCTGTGAATTTCCACGACCATATCACCACAAATTTATGGCTACCTAGCTCCCTGGACCTTAATCCCCTGGATTACTATGTATGGGGAGTAGTTGAGCGACGAGACCAATAAACATCTCCATAACACAATTTCACCGTTGAAAGATGCCATATCATCTACAATGATGAATATGAGCAAACAGCATTTGATTTGGGCATGCAGTCGTTTTTGACATCGTATTGAGTTAAATTTTGATGCTAATGGGGATTTTATTGAATAATTGTATAGTCACAGAGCCAATTAACATTGTGTAAAAATTTTATGTAAATATAATAAATTTTAAAAGAAATATGAATAAATTTGTTTTATTGTCAATCTGTCCTCAAATACCTTACACACTCTGTACTTTGACTTGCTATGACTGCCAATTTGTTTTGCCTTGAGCATATAGTGCCATCTTTAATTTAGATTATGATTGGGTTCTACATCATTGCAGCTGTGTTTGTTGGTCAGGATATATACTGTTTCGCAAATTATTGCATAGTTATAGCAGTTAGAATTTTTTAATATTTGAAAAATTGATGTCTATTTCAGGATTTTTATTAGTTTTGGTTAGGGCAGTATCTTTTCTTTTTTTCTTTCTTTTACGTTGCTTTTGTATTCATTAAATCTTTTGCTAATTTTGCATTTAGTCATACACCTATATAATAATAACCTGTTTATTTTTCTTTATTTTAATAACTGATTTTGTAGGTGCCTGCAGTTTGTAGAGGGTCTAAGCTACTATAAGCTTTGTCCACAGACCCCAACATATAGGTAATGATAAAGGCTCCATAGAGTAGGCTGACCATACGCCCTCGAATCTCAAGGACACTCCTCGAAAACTACCTTCATCCCAAAAAAATTACAAGATATTTGGGGATGCCGGTTATAAAGTTATTAAATGTTTTATTTTATAAGTATAATAAATCAGCTGAAATAAGTTCTTTTAGGTGCTTTATACATAAAAATTACTAAAATTTTGCAATTTAAGGTGATTTAATTATTTATTTATTTTTTGTCCTCAAAATTTGAGGACACTGCCATATTTGTCCTCATATTCAATGAAAAAAATATGGTCTGGTTTTAATTAAAACCAGATTTAAAGTCAGTAACTGTATACCTAATTTTCAAAAAACCCCTTTAAAATTCACCTCTTCCATACCTTACGATCGCGGAGCATCGAATAAAATTAAAAGCACTGCAAATAAAATCGGCATAAATATCCCTATAAAACCTAACCCGAATATTTTTCAACTAATACGTAATGACAAAGACCCCATCCCCCTTTGGAAATTGCCGGAATTTATCAAATACCGTACACAAATAACCAAGACAATAAACCAGGTTCATACATCGGTGTAACGAAAAGAAAAATTAAAACCAGACTCAAAGAACATAAAAACGATATCAAAACAGGAAAAATACAGCTTTAGCTAAAACTTTCGATAATGAAGAAATTATAATAAATTTTGAAAAAACTAAAAAGATAGCTAACTACAATAACTATAATTACGTGATGTTTAGAAAAGCCATAGAAATCGCAACAACACCGGAAGTGTGCAATGACAGTGACGCAATGGCCCCCAACCGGATGTGGAAGCAACTTATGGAATCTATAAAAGACCACAACTCAAAGAGATCCGGCACAGATGAAGGTCGTTTGAAAAGGTCTGGGCACCCAGATGAAAATATTAACGACGTAACATGAGGTACATTTAAAGGTTTTTATATTTAATTAATTATCTCAAAAATATTTTGAAATTATTTAAGTAAAAATTGTTGAATTGTAAATTAGAAATATTTTACTACAAATATTTTATCGGGCCCTAATTGTTTTAATTATAATTTTTATGAAATTTCAGCTCTTTCGGACAAATAGATTTTGAGATACATCTAAAAAAACTATTGCCACCAGGAGACCAGGTTTAAGATTGAAAATTACGAAATTACATCAAATTTAGTAGTCAGAGGTAAAATTTTCTCTAGAACTTTTAAAGTCAAAATTGTGTGTTCGTTGAAAATATAAATTTTAACATCTTTGCATGTTTACATATGAAAATGGCTACTAAGCTTATAGTTGTAATAAATAATTAAATTAAAATAGACATGAATCCAAGAAGAATGGTACCTGCTCCTGCTGTGTTTTTCCGTTAATTAGGTGATGAGATAGATGAGTGTTCTCCTTTTATTTGTATTTATTTTATTTTGTGGACTGTACATTTTATAATCCATTTAGTGAGTGATGAAGAAAGTGCCCTTTCGTGTATCAATATGTGCCCTTTTACTCACAAAAAAGTGCCCTTTTCCATAAATCTGCCCTGCTCTTTTTCTGAAAAAATGTGAACACTACTTGTTTTCATTCCTGCCACTCTGAATACCAGTCATTACATTTCTGACGAGTTACAGCCCGTCACTCTGCACTATATTCAAGGTGTCTGAAGCACAAAAGCAGGACAATGCACGACCACAAGTTGTCCGGACCTTCCTTGATGCAGAATGTGTTCAACTACTGCTCTGGCCAGCGTGTTCTCCTGATCTTGCACAATGAAATGACTGTTTAATCATTGATAAGCGACTGGCCCCCCAGTACTCACCAGTGACTATGATCAATGAACTGTGGCATCGTATTCAAACTTCATGAAGTGCTTTACCCGTCCATGTCATTCAATCTCTGTTTGATTCAATGCCTAGGCAGATAAGTGCTGTCATTGCTTACAGCGGTTGCTGCTTTATGTACTGTTTTCTCAATACATATTACTCCAAATTTCCTGAAATTTTAATCGATTGTTCTTTCTACTATAATGTATGTGCCCAATAAATATCATTCTGATATTCCCATTCTTTCTTGGTATTGCAATTTTCACAAACATGAGAATGAGTGTATTAAAAATAATTCTGGAAACACTGAAAATTTTGATAAAAGGATCATTTTTATGAAACTAAATCTTTTAAAAAGGCTGCTTTTATGAGTTTGAAGTTTGTAAGTGCAAAAAAAAAAAAAAAAAAAAAAAAAAAAACTTATTTTTTGGCTGTATTGGACCTTAACCAAATCAATTATATTTGTTAGTTGTGTTTAATATTTGTTGTTAAGTCCTCAGGATTTAAGACAAATTATTATTATTATTATTATTATTTTTACATCATGACTTACAAATAAAAAACGACTAGTAATTTTGTTCATTTATTCCCATCATTCTTTTTTCGAAACTGTTTTGTTCAAAAGATATATTGCAGAGAGACATGGTTGAAATGAATTTTTCTTATGTTGAAGTCTTTACTATAAGGCACCCATTGCTGTTGACGATGTACAACTCACGGGATGAGTCGATACTGTGAATCCCATCACAAACCGATATTCTGAATCCTTATGAGACATCAAAAATACATTTTAAGAAAATAAATTATATTGTTTTACTCTGGTGCTTGTTTTAAAATTCACTGAAATAAATTAAGCATATTTTTAAGATTAATAAAACAAACATTTAAAACTGTAATAGAAATTTGAGTTGCTTCACCATGAAAAAAATTTCGGAGGGTTTTAAAGCTTTAGCACCTAAAATTCAGTGTAATAAATTATGTATAACTTGAAGATTTTCCACAAATTTGTAAAATTACAACCTTGCATAAATCTGAAAATGCATGAAAATCTGTACAAAAGCAATAACAAAAAAAAAAAAACTTGAAACAGGAGTGATTGTGACTCAAAGGTAAAAACAAAAACCCTGAAAATTAGAGCCTCAAACTAGAAAAAAAAAACCCAAAATATCAAATAATACTCAAACTATTTAGGCCAGAAGCCCTCAATCCTTTAACATTTCATTCACATCTTATCTGGATAACAAATGAACCACCATTGAAAGCAAAAAATTACTTTATAGGAAATATGAAAATACAGATGGGTTAGAGTAAAAACCCTGAAATCAGGGGTAAACCCTGAACACAAACACCCCTGAAAATCTGTACTGCAACAATCAATATTCTGATTAAAAAAAGAAAAAAATCACTGGATACCCCTAATTTGTGGTGCATGAATCAGAAAATGCATGAAAATCTGCACTGCAGCAGTCAGTATCCCAATATACACTGATGGAAAAAAAAAATCCCAACACCAGGAAGGAGCTGTTCTAGATAAACGAAATTTGGTAGGTGTGTTTATACATCTGAAAGATGACGTCGATTCAAATTTCGAGCTATGTGCATAAGTGTGGCGCTAGTAGCGACACTATGAACATGCAAATGAGGTTTGCTTTAAATAAGCGCTGTAAGGTTCGTGATCGTTATTTACAGTTGAGATTTGACGTAGTGGGTTAATGTTAGTTAAGGATGCCTCTAAGAAGACGAAGAAGCCATTATCAACAGCTCACTGAGTTTGAACGAGGTCGTGTAGTAGGGCTACGAGAAGGTGGGTTTTCTTTCCGCAATATTGCAGAAAGACTTGGCAGGAATGTGTCCACTGTGCATGAGTGTTGGCAGCAGTGGTCAAGGGAAGGTACTGCCTCAAGAAGACCGGGTTCCGGGCGACCACGTGGCACTACTGAGAGGGAAGACTGCCGTGTTCGGCGTATGGCTGTGGCTAATCGTACTGCGTCTGCAGCTGAAATTCGAGCTGCAGTTGGCACCACAGTGACACAACAAACTGTTACAAACCGGTTACTTCAAGGACAGCTCCGAGCCAGACGCCCTGTAGCGTGCATTCCACTGACTCCAAACCACTGCCGTTTGCGACGTGAGTGGTGTCAAGCTAGAGCTCATTGGAGAACGGAGTGGAGATCTGTTGTGTTTTCTGATGAAAGCCGGTTCTGCCTTGGTCGCAGTGATAGCCGTGTGTTGGTTAGAAGGAGGCCAGGTGAACGCCTGCTAATGACCTGTCTGCGGCCTAGACACACAGGGCCTACTCCTGGAGTTATGGTTTGGGGAGCAATTTCGTATGACAGCAGGAGCACTCTCGTGGTTATCCCACGCACCCTGACTGCAAATTTGTACGTCAGTCTAGTGATACAACCTGTTGTGCCGCCATTCATGAACAGCATTCAAGAGAGTGTTTTCCAACAGGATAACGCTCGCCCTCATACCGCTGTTGTAACCCAACATGCTCTACAGAGTATCGACATGTTGCCTTGGCCTGCTAGATCACCAGATCTTTCTCCAATCAAGCACGTATAGGACATCATTGGACGACAACTCCAGCGTCATCCACAACCAGCATTAACCGTCCCTGCATTGACCGCCCAAGTGCAACAGGCATGGAACTCCATCCCACAAACTGATATCCGACACCTGTATGACACAATGCATGCACGTTTGCATGCTTGCATTCAAAATTCTGGCGGTTACACCGGTTACTAATGTACCAACATTTCACATTTGAAATGGCTCTTCTCGCCAATGGCTCTACCTGTGATCTTGAAACTTTAATCAATTAAATATGTTACCTAGACAAATGTATTGCTGAAATTTCATTACTGTACAATAATTTTTTCTTGGTGTTGGGATTTTTTTTTCCATCAGTGTATATATATATAAATCACTGGATACCCGATACCCCTAATTTTTGGTGTATGAATCAGAAAATGCATGAAAATCTGTATTGTAGCAGTCAGTATCCCAATATTAAAAAAAATAATAATAATCACTGGATACTCCTAATTTTTGCCACTGAATAAGAAAATTCATGAAAATCTGTGCAGCATCAATTACTACCATGCTCTATTTTTCACCCAAATAACTCCATTTATTAAAAAAAAAAAAAAAGTAATAATATTAAAATACACTCAAAAAATTAATTTTTAAATCTGAAAAAGGCATAAAAAAAAATCATTCAGTTGGCCATATTACACTAAACACACACAAGCAGCCAGTGCAAAAACAAAGTGCCAAAACGGTTAAACGAAGTTCTGATACAAAAAGGTTACACTGAATCCCATCATTGCATCACGAACTGCCAATGGGTGCCCTTTGGTAAAGATTAGCTTGTCTCAATTCAACATGACAGTGTGTGAAACACCCCAGATAACTGCGAGTTGCTGTTTTTTCTTCTACTTGTTTCTTACACGAATTGATATGAACTACACGGCAGTTTAGCATAGGTTTTGGCATTAGATTCTGAGCCTAATTTTTTTAAACCCAAAATATTAAAAAAAAAAAAAAAAAAAAGAAATGTTGAGGTTTATTAAAAACATAGTCGCCAGCTAAAATATACTGGCTGTAAAATACGACTGTATTTCACGAGCCCCGTCTACACATTAATTTAATCTTTTAAACAGATTATAAAAGAGGATAACATTTTGAAAAAAGAAATGACTTGATGTAACAATCATATGGCTTGTGGTCCAATATTAACTATGACATTTCATAGGAGTTTAAAATATAATTTCGAAATTTGGGTGCTAATAAATTTTGGGCTTGTGCCTAATTAGATCACACCTTTTCCGGCTTTACTATTATATAGTTTACCATTAAATAAATTTAAAAATACTTTAAAGTACAATAAATTTTTAAATTACATTTTTAAAAATTAAATATTTTTCATAAAATTTTAAAACATAAAATAGCACTGGAAGACAATGTATGATGAGATGAGATGCAGGTTCAAACATTACGGTTTTACTAATTTTTAAAAGAAATACATTTCATTCTAAATCACTTATTAGAAATACATTCTAACAATATTAAAACATGTAAAATAAAATAATACTTCTAATCACTACATTGAGCAATCTTAAAGAGAAAATTTTTTATGGAATCATTCTATTCTACGAGTTTGATCAACAACCGGTTAATGTATACAAACACACCTGTACACTGTACAGAGACCTATATAAAAATAACTCAACATGATTTTGACACAATCTTATTTTATTTGACATATATAAAAGAAATCAATTAAATGTTAACTAAAATAATTAAACAAAGTAATGTGCTAGTATATGTTTCAAAAAGATAAACTTAAAAAATATATATTTATATATTAAAAAAAAAAAAAAATTGTAAGGAAACTTACCTTTTACCACCCAAGTAACTTTAGTTACGAGTGTTTTGATGTCATTTACTTTGCAACTTGAAGAAATTTTGAACTGTAAAATTTATTTTACAGATTATTAAATTATTCATGCAGCACATGCGTCTCTGATAATACTGGAACTCAAGAGATAAATTTCTTAAACAATAAAAAAAAATTTACTACCTTTCGTTTACGTTTACCAACAAAACATTTTAATAACAATAAAAGATAACAAATAATGTAGAAGATTATTAAATGAACAGTGATAGAAATAGCTATCTTAGTAAAAAATGCTCTCAACAGAGGGCAGAAATATACAGTTGGCAGCAAAAGTATCCGAGCACTAGTGAAAATTCCTGTCTAGAAAAGTACACTTAATACAGTTTGTTAAATAAATCCTTGTCGAATACTGTTCTTAATCAGTCTAACAACATGATTCGACAAGGATTTATTTAACAAAACAGTATTAAAAGTACTTTTTCACATAGGAATTTTTGCTAGTTCTCGGATACTTTTGCTGCCGACTGTAAACAATTTTTTTAAATAAGCTGGTCATGCTTAATTATTAACTTGGTCATGATTAATAAAATTATATTTTCAAATGGGTTTTTATAATATTGATAAAATCAATATTTATTTATTTACTTTTTAATTTAGAAGTTTAGAGCATATGTTTTATTCTCAGTCAACCAACTAAACAGTAAACAGTAGATTCTATGGCATAGCCACGGAGTAGGCATAGCATGGCAGTTTTCTTGGCAACGAAAGTATGTTATTTTGTGTATATAGTTTCAATTGCTGAATCTTTTATTAATATGCATCTTAAATTTATAAAATATATAAACTGTTGTTTCATGTTTGAATCAATATAAAACTTTCAGTAGTATTAACCACAAAGCGGCTACTTTGTTCTGTATCTGAAAAAATGTACTTCAAATTTCAATGCAATAAGTTTTCACTAACATTTTATTCAATTTTTACTCATACTTTATAGGATTTTTTCCCCCCACTTTTTATGAGTCTACTGTTTACGTTAAGTTTAACATGGCTTTTCTGGAAAACCTTTTTTTGCTAAAAACAAAATGAAGAAAGTCATAAGAGAGTCATAAAGAAAGAAATAATAGATTACACAAAAAGTACTTTTTTTTTTCTTTTTTACTACACATGTCGAACATATGCAGCAAGACTTTCAACGCTATAACATACATAATATGTCAAAATTTAACGTGCAGTTTTGCCTGTTTTACTTTCTAATGTGAAAACATTTAAATATAAATTCTGAACATAATTATAATTTTTTTTAAATCCAATTCTGCTCATATGATTTAAGTAAGTCGTTTGCTTCTTTCAACGCTTTTAATTATTACTTGAAACAGGAATAAAAAATAATGACATTTATGCTTAAAAAACACATTTTCACATTTAGAAAGTGAAAGAAACGTTACTTACACGTTATTTATAAACATATTAAATAAGTATGGTATTGAAAGCTTTATTTCATGCATTAGAGATGAGAGTAATACAGAAAGTAAAAGGCTACACTTTTAAATTCATTTTCATCACTATATCAATGTGTTGTTATTTTAAAATATATTTTGTATCTTGGAGTCTTTTTGCCATCAACTGTACAGAATTTTATTTGTGATTTGCTTTTATTAATTACTTTCTGAACAAACTATGCGAGGAAAGTATTGTAACCATGGTTTGCAAAATGGATTTCATATATTACATAGCTCAAAAATATATAGTCCTAGAATGTTGCAAATTTATATTTGTGACTGTCAAGATGTCTAGTTATACACCTGTAACTTTGGTCTTGACACAAGCTTCCATTTTAGCGATATCTATGATTTTACACAAATTTTCATGATGTATGTATGTGAGACGACAGTGAACATGATAGTGTCTAAATGCTTTGTTCGATCTCCATAGCACAAGCTGAATAGATTTTGATGGATGAATCTAGCACCTATAGTTTTTGACAGGGACATAAATAAAAATTCTTTATCATTATGGCCTATGAACCCAAATTATTTAAAGTGTTATAGCATCTAAATGTCTAATCTGATCAAGCTGAAAATTTATTATTGTGATAACATCTTAACACCTTATTCAAACTAACTGAAAATTTTGTGTGACCTATAACTAACATATTATAGGTCACTGTTGTACAAACTGTATAGATTTTGGTTAATCTAGCACTTATATTTTTTTACAGGAACATAACAAATAATTCTTTATCATTATGGCCTATGGGACCAAATTATTTAAAGTGTGATAGTGTCTAAATGTCTTATCTGATTAAGCTGAAAATTTATGTACATGTTGTAGGTCACCATTGCACGAACTGTGCAAATTTTGGTGAATTTAGCACTTATAGACTTTTACTGAGACTCAATGAAAAATTCTTTATCATTATGGCCTATTGCTCAAATTATTTAAATTCTGATAGTGTCTAAACGCCTTATTCAGATTAGCTGAAAATTGTATCTGTGTCCTATAACTAACATATTGTAGGTTACCATTGTATGAACTGTATAGAGTTTGGTTAATCTAGCACGTATATTTTTTTTTACAGGCACATAACAAATAAATCTTTATCATTATGGCCTATGGGCCCAAATTATTTAGATGCATGAGATGGCATAATTTTGATAGGCAATCGAAAAAAAAAAAAAATGTAAATAATTAAGAAAGTCGCTTATTCATGTTAGAAAGAATTCCTATGCAAAATTTCCCCTTAATACTTGCAGGTTTCTTGTCTGTAAGCCAAGCCAAGCCCATCAAATTTGAATAACAAGAAAATAAGTTACAGGGTAAAATACCTTTTACAATATTTAGATCAACTTAAAATTTTATCTCAAATATATATCTAGGGCTGTATGAAAAACCGTAGAGGAGATAGGTGATAGGGTTGAGATCCAAGTAGCTGAATAATTTAAAAATCTTCTGCAGGGTTCTCACTAAGGAAAAAAAATGAGTGGGATTCTCCCACTCTAACAGAAAAATTAAGTGTGATTTTGAAAACTCAAGTGAGATTTTTGAAATTTAAATCAGTAATTACATTTTACAGAAAAAAAGTATTTTCAGGAAATATGCAAATTACAGACATGTGATTGCTGAAATTAGAAATTAGCTGAAAATTTTTCGATAATATGATTGATTGGATGATTAGTTGAATATTGATAATGTCACTTTCAATAAATTGATGACATAAATATTTATATATATAGTTTTTATCTACATTAAGCATTTTCAGGATTTTTTCATTACCGTAAAAAAAATTCTTCAATATACCTGCAATAACTTTTATATCCACATAAAATCTTATTAAAATTTCACACCAAGAGTAAAACAAATTTTTCAAACAAATATAGAATATGATTTTTATGTATGTACATTAATCATTCATATAAAAGTAGCAGTAGCTAATTATTAGTTTCAAACGTGCATAAAACCAACTGAGTATTAATTTTCTTAAATTGATTTGGAAAAAATTTTCTTACCTGAAAAATCTATTCTTCATTTCCCCTATGTTTACAAATTTGGTATAGATATGATACCCCATAAGGATTTAATTTAATTGAGAAAAAATAAATAGATTCATTAAGTTCAGCACTAAAGGTCTAAAAATAATTACATATGTCAGAAATATTGAGCACTTCTATTGCTTTATTGTTTCTAGAATTGATCACTGACCGCAATCCGTATTCCGGAGATGGGAAAGAGGGGGGGGGGGGTTAAAAAAATAATTACAGAGTAAGAAATATTAAACTCTTTCAATTCTACTTCTAGAATCTAATAAAGCAAGTTTAAAATGAATATTCTAAATATAATTTATGTTGCAGATGGGTAAAGATTGTGAAACAAGACTTCTGCAGAACATTTGATTGCTGATCGCTAGATGGAGATAAATAAAGGGGGAGGTGGGCAAAAAATAATTACATGAGCAAGAAATATTTAACAATTGTATTTCTTTACAGGTTCTAGAATCTCATAAAGCAAGTTTGAAATGGATATTTACATTTATGTTGTGGATGGAGAAAGATTAGGAATCGGAAGCTTTTGTAGAACATTTGATCGCCGATTGTTCCATTTTTATTTATTTATTTATTTTTTAACGAACGATATCCGCGATTTTTTAAAAAACGGGAAAAATAAATTCGCGGAGTTCAATGAATTAGATAAAAAAAAAAAAAAAAAAAAAATCTCGGGGAAAAGCACGCATATGAAAATTTTTTAAGTGGGATTTTTTTATATTGCGCAATCCCGCGCTCTAGCGCGAACCCTGTTCTGTTGGCATAATACACACTCACAGATTTCCACTGTTTATCATTGAAATTTATTGGTTTTTATTATTGCCTTTTTTTTTTTATGAATTGAATTACAAAAATATAATTAATCTGGACCCTGTTACTAGCACCTGATTTATCATTATAACTCACATATACATGCATTTTTTTAAAAGAACATTTAATATGAATAATAATAAAGAAACTATTAAATTATTTTTCTGCTCTATTTAAATTTAATTAGTATACATTTTTCAGTGTGAATTTTATCTAGTAATCTTTGTTTTAGACATTGCTGAGGAAGTCTGTCATATAAGTCTTCTATTCATTGTGATAAAAATAAAGTTAATTTAAAGAATGAAGTCTAAAACTCGTTATGAAAAAGTTCATTTTGATATACATGATCCTGAGCAACAGTATTTTGAAAGTAAGTATATTTTATAATTTTTGAATTAAACAAATTTTAAGAAGTGAAAAAAATATTTTAACAATATATACAGTAGACTCATGTACAACGCAGAAATCTAGCGTAATAGGAAATCACGTTATAAGGGACATACACCCCGCGACAAAAAGATAGGAACAAATGGTTTTTTCTTTGATTTTTCATAAAATAACGTTATCGAAATTGTGCTTATCATTTATTATTATTATAAAATAACACTATTCCTGGACTAATTTTTGTTTTAAGACCAATTTAGAAAAATTTTTCTAATTTAAGACTACACAGCACGATAAAAAGATAGGAACAAAGGGTTTTTTATTTTTGAATAATATGATTCAAATATTTAATATGTTTTTGATATGATAATATTTTGTTATGATAATAAATGATCAGCACAATTCAGATAATGTTATTTTATAAAAAATTTAAAAAAATCCTTTGTTCCTATCTTTTTGTCGCGGAGTGTAGTTTTAAATTAGAAAAATTTTAGTCTTAAAACTTTTCTAAATTAGTCTTAAAACAAAAATTAGTCCAGGAATAGTGTTGTTTTATGAGAATAATAAATGATAAGCACAATTTAGATAACGTTATTTTATGAAAAATCAAAGGAAAAAACCCTTTGTTCCTATCTTTTTCTCACGGGGTGTACATTATCAAAACAATTTCTGCAAGTTCTAAACAAATCTAATCTAGAAATGTTTTACAGTTTATTTATTTATTTTTATGATTATTTTTGTTTTATAAGAAATGTTCCGATGTGTACTGTACAGATTAACTTATTTTTATAAAATTAATGCATTACAGCCGGCATATTTTGTGATTTTAAACACATTCCAAAAGAATAAAAGGCCCCATCTCTAGATTCCTCTGAAACGAAACAATACTTTACTTTCAAAATAAGTTTGTGCATTTATGTTTGACTCTTTACACAAAGCTGGTGTACCCAGTAGCAGAATTTTTTGTATCATTCTGCAGCACCAGTTTCAGAAGCCAAAATTTTTCTGTGACTCTGAACGATGCGAGCCAAGCTTTACATTCATGATAAATTACTTTCTTTTTAAAGCAAAATTTGCATTTTAAAATATATGACAGATGCCTTTAATACATGCAGACAATAAATAAATGTTTACACAGCTTAATATTGAAACAGCAGTTAATGCAAGTTAAAAGGAATGTAATACCTGAAAGCAAAAAAAGTAACTTAAACACAAAAGTAATCCAATCGGGGACGCTTGTTTTCAACGTCTGCAGTTTGTGAAATGCCTTCGATTTCGTCTATTTCACAGTCTTTCCTCTTTTCTAGCTGCGGATTACCGGGAAAAAATTTCTAACATCGTTCGATGTTGCTGATTTCCATTTTAAGTCTTCATTTGGATGCCGTTGAGTGTAATGCGGTTTTAGATTTTTTTTAATTGCTGTTGTTTCACATAAACAACAAATAACTTTTTCATTAGATGACATGATAAAAAAAAATATTACACAGAAAATATTATGCTTCAATCTATAACACGTGCTAACGCGTCAACGATTAACCAAAAAAAAAAAATAATAATGAAGCATGTACACTATGAACATAAGGAATCGAAAAATGACCAAACGATCAAGTGTGACTAGCGCTTCTTTCCCAAGCTCTCTCCCTACGAAGAGGATCATTCCACTTTGATTGCAGGTGGGAGAGGCAGATCGCGAAGAGAAAACGCGGAAGGAATTTTTCTATTCAATATTCTTTGGTTCTTCAGCATAGCGCGTGTGGTGAACGATCGCAGCGAAAACAAACTCGAGATTTTTTTCCCGGTCGCATTTTTTCATTTTCTTATGATTTTTTTTTTTTTTTTTTCGTTTTTGTAAATTGGTAAATAAATCTGCAAACTTCAAGATCATTCTGCAAGCTTCAAGATAATTCTGCAGCGCTCGCTGCCGTGCTGCATGATTTCTGCTACCGGGCTGGTGTAATTAAATGCAAAAGGCATTTACTGTTTCAAAAGTTCACTAAAACATTACAATTATTTAATCACAAATTTGTTAAGTAATTTGACATTAAAAAAAAAAAAAAAAACCATAAACACGCTTATTGTTCAAATTCAAAATAGGAATGTATTTGGACAGCATCTCTTTTTCCTTAAATATTAAATATAGGTATATTTTTTCCCAGTTTTTTAATTTATTATTTAGATCTTGTTATCTATATTTTTGGATATCGTATATTGTAGACTTGTACGGCTCAAATGTAACATTTTAGAGAAACACTAATGCGGAGCTTACTCTTCAAAATAAAAATATACCAAACAGAAATGGATTTAATTCTTTTTTTCTTAAATATTAAACATTTTTCTTAGTTTTTTACCGTTAATTTTTTTGTTTTAATCTTGCTATCCCTATTTTTGTATCTGAATATTATAGGATTCATATGCTTCAAATTATTAAAATTTCAATGCATAAAGTGACCTAATAAGCTATTTTTTTTTTTTTTCTTTATATAAATAAACTAAAAAAAAAAAAATGTAAGCCATATGTTGCATTTTGTATGCTTTTAAAGAATAAAAAATTTGATTATTTATGGGAAAAGGATAAATTTATCATATGCGTTATACAGGATTGTTTATTGCACTGCATGAATACTGGTTGGGATTTTTTTTTTTTTTTTTTTTTGCAATATACAATTTTGAGTTTTGTGGTACCTCATTATATGAGAGTCTACTGTATATTGATCTTTATGGAAATTGATTATTTCAGCTGTCATTTATAATGATACAGTGAACTCTCGTTAAAATGGACAATGAAGGGCCAGCAATTTTATTCATATTAATGAGAGTCCATTATAACAGGAGTTCATAAACTGAAGTTCTATGAACTCTAAAATTACTATTATGTACACATACACAGTATAATACGAATGAAAATTTGTTTCCTGAAACCCTTTTATTCACTAAAAATATAAATGCAGGAAAAACGATATTTGCTTACAAAAGTTCTTTTTTTCATATAGTACAACTTGATGCAGTACATAAAGAAAAAAGGGTGATAGTACATAATAGTTAGTTAGTCTATTAAAAAAAAAAAAAGTAATCTTGTTTTTTTTTTTTTTTTTTAGAGTAAATATCATTTTCAATTTTAGCCATTTGTTCAAAAATATTATCTGAAACATTTTCAGTCGATTGATAAAATGTCTTAATTGCCACCAGCATATGACGGACTTCTAGTTCATTTGGTAGAGAGATTTACTCCTTATTTTCAAAATGTCCATCTTAACGAATGAATTGTATGTACGAGTATAAAGCGATGTTTATTACATGCAATTCCTATAGGCCCTAGCCAGGGATTCTGTTTTTGTACGTAATAACGAGAAATCCATCTTAAACGGGAGTTCACTGTAGTTGCTTAAACTGAGAAAACTTTTCTCATTTGAAATGTAGTGTTCCGAAAAAATTGAAGCAGTACTTCTGTATTAAAATTGTGATTTTTTTTTTTTTTTAATAAAAAGAAATGTATTTATTTATTTTGCATCTTTTTTTCTTCTTTTTAATAATTTTAAAGTCAAAATGAAGGTTTAAATTAATATCTGTTGAACCATTTATCCAATTGAATTAAAATTTGTGATATTTAGCAGCTAGATTTAGTCCTGATTAATAAGTGTACCAATTTTTGATAAAATTTAATAATACAGACTAAAAATACAGATCGATACAATGGCAAACTTTTAGCTTTATACAATAATCCATAACATTAAAATCTAATAAATTGAACTAATTAAACATAATAAATCTAAATTAAAGATATAAAATCTAATAATATAGACTAAAAATCCAGATCGATACAATGACAAACTTTTAGCTTTATATATTTAGATAAAAACAAAAATGATTTCACATTCATTTAAGATGATACGTAAAAATTGGTAATGACGCTATCTAAAAGAAATAATATGACCTGTTGTACTTTTAAAAAATTCTTATTATTAAGTATTAAAATGTTAAATGCATAATTTAAACGTTATATTTATAATGAAAAAATAAAGAATTTTACCACTTTAAAACCTGAAAGGAAAAAAAAAGAAAAAGAGTTTAGGAGTTTGTGACTGCTAATAAAAATAACATGACATAATCATTGCTAATGAGTACAGACAACTCAACTGAAAGAGTACAGAATTTGAAAATAAAGCAGAAATATATACAAAAAAAAAAAAAAAAAAAAAAAAAAAAATTAAATAATAACTTTAAAAAATTAAAATTTAAAAATCAAGAACATTTTGATGAGTTTACAGATCTTAATGTCCAAACTACCCCTCTGCCAAGTTTTGTACCTCTGCAATCAACGTCCTGATCACCAGAAGGCATTCAGACAGACATTTTTGTGTTGAAGTTATTTAGCATGAACACAGTAATTCATTGCTACGATAATTTTCAAAACATTGGTTGATAACAGTAATTCAGAATAAAATTAATTCTGTTATTTTAAAAAGCTTTTTTGACTTAAGATTTAACAAGGTAGTTCAATGTTAAAGCCACAGAAAAAACATATCATAAAGTGAAATTCTTAATTTTGTTCATAAATCCTCTTTTTTTTTTTTTTTTTTTTTTTTTTTTTAACGTCAATCATTATAAAAATGTAGAAATATTTTTTGTACATAAACGTAATGGTTTTGTGAGTTTTGTTATTAAAAATGTATTAAAATTAATTTTATTTAGTTTTTCCCTTTCCTTTTAATCTGTATCTTTTTGTTTACTTGTACAAATATTAAAATGTTAAAGCATTTAAAAAATAAAGAATATATGAATTATTGCATATATTCAATTATATATTTTATTGCAGAAAATTATACCTGCTTAAAAAAATTGAAAGCTATTTTAAATGCGACTGAAGGTATAGAGCAGATAAATCTATTAAAAGAGGTTTGTATTATTTTCTTTCTTTCTTTCTCTATATATATAATACATATGTTACTGTGAATGACCGAAATTGGAGAAGTCGTCTTTCACTGGTGAATGTCAACACATACTAAAAACGTCATTGAAAGACCAAATATTTAACTATGTTCTTGTACATTTGGACCATCATTGGTGTATATCGACAAGCACCGATATGCTCTGGTGGAGGTCGAAAAGCAAAGCTGAGGTCAGCAGAGTGGCATGCTTGTGACAGCGCACCAAATCCTTTGTTCTGCTGCGAGCTAGCCATCTTTGTCAGTCGTATGCAAGGTTTGATGATGCATGCAATGTTTTCTTAAATTTTATTTTTTTTATCCTATGTCCTAATTTATATTAAATAGATACTCCAGGGAATCATGATCTTTTTTTTTTTTTTTTGATAAGTTAATAGCATTAATTATGAGTAAATAAGAAAACAATTGTTTTTATTTTTCTCAAGAAAGGTGCTCTAAAATACTTTATGTGATTTCTGCTAAAACCAAGTGCAGCAGACCTTTGGATTGCAAAAAATTAAAACGTTTTGACATTTTAAAAATTATGAAGAGGAGTCAACTATACCATTAAAATCAAGAGAATAAAACATACAGTATTATGTTACCAATGATAAATTTTTCAAACTGCTATTGGAAACTCACATCATGAAAAAGAATTTCCTATTGTAAGCGACAAAAATGTTACAAACCTTAAAAAAAAAAAAAAAAAAAAAAAAATCCTGATTAAATTGGTGGTTTTGTATGAATAGAAGCCCCTAATGTTGACCGTGGTAGAACAGATGGCCTAAATGTGTTAGCAGTTGTTGTTGGAATAGAAGACTCTGACTTTTATAATCTAGGAAATAGAAAGTGGTACCCTTGAGCAGCTTTATATACTCGTAAGGAGTTTATAAATTAGTAAAGAAAAGTTTCTTTCCATAGGTAAGATATCTTCTCAAGAATTGTTGCTGAGAGAAGCAGCTGTAGCTATTTGAGAAGTGGAGAGTAAGGCTATACACGCTATCATTGCAAAAGGGAGTGTTCCACAACCTAATGCTGTTATAAAAGCAAGGGATTCTTGTGCAATTAAAAATGTTATAATAGTTTAAGTCGTTGCAATAAATAAGAATTCAACCACATAATTAAGTAAATTTTTATTGGTACAGTCAAACGTCATTAATGTGAATCTCAAGAGGAAAGAAAAAATTATGTTACTAGTAGTTCATTCTATCAGTAACTGATTTTCATATAACTAAACTAATCTTCATTTTAATGGGGATTGTGGAAAGAGTTCATGTTAAAAGTAATTCACTTAAGCGTGTTCACGTCAACGAGGTTTGACTGTATTATTTTTTTCTCATTTTCTCACATCAGAAATTTTATTCTGTTGGGGGAAGGTTTTCCCCCCATGAATCTTAATGGCGTGGTTATAGAAGAAAAGTCCACAATGATATCGATGGCATGTTCTTTCTTGACTAAACATAAAACTGTAATCTTAATGCTTAAGGGCCCTCTATACTCAGCATTTCCCTTTCTAAAAGCCAATGTTATCCTATGGAAAACTTTCTTTGCACTTAAAACAGTGGCATATTAATTGATTGAGACGCGGTTTTTTTTATTGGATTACTCTCATTTCGTAAACTGACGCAGCTTTTGTAGATTTTATGAAAGAATAACAGTTGTTTTTTAAAAAAGCTGTTTTATTGCAATATTTGGGTTGATGCATTAAATGGCTTATAAAAAACACTTTCAATTTTTTAAAACAGAATTTAAAAAGCTGCGTCAATCTCAAAGAGTTTATTTCAATGCTGAAAAAAATCCTGTATTTTAATAAAATTTTAAATCAATTAAATTTGTAAAGAAAGTCCAAAAATTTTACAAATTTGTGCCGATTTTTCTCTTTGACACACCCTTTATTCGGCTACGCCTCTCGTTCGTGGTTTCGATGGAAAGATGTTTACATTTCTGTGGTGAAGATACGTCTAGGCGTTGTGGTTTTTTATTCAGTTATTATTTTTATTATAGATTTCACCTGTATTACGGATGTGAGTAACAATTTAGAAGACAATCGTTCAGAGACTTATTTATAGGAAATATATGATCACATTTTATGTGAAGTTTCGTAGTTCTATCTTTATTAATTTTGGAGATATGATAGCCAGAAGATTCCACATATACATACACACTGACCAATTGCCCAAAACTACATTTTTGGACTCAGGAGGACTTAAAACGTGTAAATCAGGTGAAAACTCGATATCGAATTTTTGGACAGAATACAATACAGAATACAAATTACCTACGGTAGTAGAGTAATGGAAGTAAAAAGAGATATCCGTAAAATTTTTGCTTTGAAATATAGCTAATACAAATACTTAAAAACTAATTTCTGGAATTTTAAAAATTCAGCCGCACTGGGGGAGGAGGGGGGTCAAAACGTAATTTCAAATAATCCTTTATATATATATGAGACTTTTGCTCTAAAATATAGCTCACACAAATGCCTAAAACTAATTTCTAGAATTTTAGAAATCCGTCCTAGGTGGGCCGGGAATGGGGGGGGGGGGGGGGGGAGGCGGAGGAAAAAAAAAAAAAAAAAAAAAAAAGGAGTTAGATTGTTCAAAATTGGTACATAGAGGTTTTTGATAACTACAAATCGATTGCGGATAGTTTCGAATTTGTAGAATTACTAGGATAGAGGGGTAAAAATATAGAAATAAGATTTAGAGCGTTGAAAATTAGTATTATTAGGTTTTAAGGCCCTATAAATCGATTGCGGATATTTACAAAAGTGTAGAATTATTACGAGGGGCGGAAAGGGTGAGCGCAGGGGCAAAAATAAAGAAACTAGGTAGAATGTTGGAATTTAGTATTATTAGGTTAAAAGCCTGAGAAAACGATTGCGGATATTTTTGAAAGTGTATAGATAGATTTTAGAGGCCTGCCAGTCGAATGAGGATATTTTCGAAAGTGTAAATAAGCTATTAGGAGAGGCGGGAAGGGGGTGACGGAGGGAAAAAATAGAGTTAGAAATCGTTCAAAATTGGTACATAGAGGTTTTTGATACTTACAAGTCGATTTTCAAATCTGTAAAATTTTTAGGAGAGCCGGGAAGGGAAGGGCGAAGGGCAAAACAATAGAAATAGATTTAAACCGTACAAAATTGGTACGTGTTGGTTTTGGGGACCTACAAATCGATTGCATTTCCTGAAGAGAAGAGAAAAAGTATTAGGTTAGACGGGAAGGAGGGGGGGGTGGGGGTGAAGGAGCAAAAATATAGAAATTAGAGTTTAAACGTTCAAAAATAGTATTATTAGGTTTTAAGGTTCGATATATCGATTGCGGATATTTACGAAAGTGTAGAATTATTATGAGGGGCGGGAAGGACCAGCGCAGGGGCAAAAATAAGAAATTAGATAGAACGTTGGGATTTAGTATTATTAGGTTTAAAAGCCTGATAAAACGATTGTGAAAGTGTAAAACAATTAAGAGGCTCGGGAACGGTGGGCGAATATGCGCGTTGTGTGCAGGTTTGTACGCTGTCGCAGTCAGTGGGGACCCGGATTGATTACTCTACCGATGACAGAAGATTTTTTTTTCGTGTTTTATATCTATGTTTTTCCCTTACGATAATATGGATATCTGCCACTTTGTTGAAAATAGCGGATGAAATTCATTAATAAATTTGATTGAGACATTTTTTGGTTTATGTATACATTAAAATTCAAACAAATTCGGAATATGCTTTTCACAATTCGAATTTGAAATTTTTTTGAAAGCAGAATGTCGCTGCAACTAGGCTAAGAAACTCATCCAAGATCTTCATAAAATAAGTTAAGAAACTGTCCAAATTTGGTTCGATTTGGAGTATTATTTCGGAAGTTATCGTGATTTTAAATTTTCATGTGATGGTATCCTGATTTCAAATGGCCCTGCTTAACTTAAGATATCCACCACTTTATTAAAAATGGCAGATAAAGTTCATTAATAAACTTCATTGAGACACTTTTATGGTCTATGTATACATCCAAATAGAAACAAATTCTGAATACGCTTTTTACAATTTAAATTTGAAATTTTCAAGTGGACTTCGCTTGAAAACAAAATGACGGAGCAACTTGAACAAACTCACACAAGTTATTTATCAGATAAGTTCACTGTCCAAGTTTGGTTCGATTTGGAGTATTATTTGGAAGTTATCATGATTTTAAATTTTCAAGTGGTATCTTGATTTCAAGTGGCCCCGCTTAACTTAAGATACCCGCCATTTTAATAAAAAGGGCGGATAAAGTTCATTAATAAAGTTCATCGAAACCCTTATGTTATGTATATTTACATTAAAATACAAACAAATCTGGCTTTAAATACACTTTTCACAATTTGGGTTTGAAATTTTCAAGTGGCCGCCACTTAAAAACAAAATGCCAGAGCAATTTGGTTACCGTACTCATCCAAGATATTTATAAGATCAGTTAGCAATGCAAATTTGGTTCGATTTGGAGTATTATTTCGAGAGTTATCGTAATGACAAATTTCATTATAGATAGACAGATAAATATATAAATAAACGAAGTGGTTGCAATAGGTCGATTTCTAAAAAAATCAACCTAAAAAGTTTTTTTTTCCTAAAAAAAACCCTGGTTTTTTGCCTACCCTTCGAAAAAAAGCATTTAGATGATATTGTGATCACTCACATACATACACATACATCATCATCATCATCATCATCATGAAAATAGTAAAAATTAACTCATCCCTAACAACACACTTCTCCATAACCCATCCTGAAGATGTCCATAGGATGTCTGTAGATATCCTTTTCATCCAGAGGACATCCTCAGGATTTCATTCGGAGAAGATGTGCTGTTAGGGATGGGACCTCAAAACATGTAGATACGCCAACATCGCAAAGTCAGAATTTTGTCACGATTACAATGATTTCCTTACGTATGTATTTTCGGAAAGCAAAAAATTGCATGAAAGGTACGTGAATCATTTAATTTCATCATGCTTAATAACTAATTTTTAAAAGGTATATGTGTTTATGAGAGAGGAAATGACAATGTAGTTGTAAACAATGGAGGGAAAAAGTGGAGGATTGAAATTCAAGATATAAAATATACCTTTACATCCACCCTTAGAAAAATACAAATATTTCATTTATTAAATATTGTAAATTTTGCTTATTCCATGTCTATTTTGAAAAATTCAAATTGATTATACAAACATATTAATAAAATATCTGGTGTGAAACAACCACACGACTTCCATTACAAACTATTACACATATTATATGCATTTTTTGGAGATAATATGATCACAAGGTATAAAAGTGACCTAAAGAAGTAGAAACCTAACATTTTTCTGGGTAAGATAAACTTTATACACATGTAGAGACATATAAAACGAAGCTTACATAAAGCGAGGTAAAAAATTAGAAATATATATATATATATATATATATATATATAATAAAGATGATCTATTAAGCATAGTAGAAGCCAAGCAACAGATACAAGATCACTGAAACACCAATGACCAATAAGACAAAAAAAAAAAAAAAATCACCAGTGGACGAAATATATGTAGTAGAGTTATTTTTTGAAACACCAATTTTCGAGATCTACCTAAGCTTCTGACCTACCTAAAAAGGGTAGCTGTTAATTTTCCTCTAATAATTACGTGATACACAAGAAAGAAATGGATTTATATAACAATTTGCAAGAAAATCGATAGAGCAGTTTTTGAGATACCAACTTTTACCAAAACTCAATCATTGACAGGAAAACAATAATTACATACAAAAGCATATTTAAAAGTGAGTTAATATGGCGAGTTTGAAAAAAAAAATCCGTACAGCTGGTTTTTAAGGAACGCGCATCCGAAACCTGAAATTGAGCTATTTATACAGAACGCGTATCAATTTTTCTGAACTAACCAGCTATATCATTCGAAAGAAAATCTAATTTGAATTTCCTGTCTGAATTTGAATTTCCTAATTTGAATTTGTAAGTCCGTATTAATAAGAGTCTTGTATTTTATTTATTTTTACTTCCATTACCCGACTACCATAGGTAACGGAAGTATTGTATTTGATCCAAAAATTCGATATCGAGATTTCACCTGATTTACATGTTTTAAGGTATGGTCTGTTCGTGTATGTGGAGAATATTCTAGCTATTATATGTCGGAAACCAATAAAGACAGAACTACGAAACTTTAGAATTGAAACAGTTCTGGTGTACAGATAAACTTTTCAAATTTTGGTAAAAATTGGAAAATCGGAAGTGGGACATCTGAAACCGGAAGTGAGGCCATAAGTCCATAACCATATCTCAAAAAAGCTCTAACGATTTTCTTTAAAATTGCTGTATAAACACTCTAATAGATATCCTTTCGAAGGATATAGTTGGTTAGTTCAGGAAAATTGATAGGCGTCCTGTACAAATAGCTGAATTTCAGGTCCTGCAAATGCTTCCTGTCAAAACGGCTGTATTATTTTTTTTTCAAACTTGCCATATTGACCCTCTTTTAAATATCCTTTTACATATAATTGCTGTTTTCTGGCCAACAATTAATTTTGTCAAGCTTTGGTAAAAATCGGTATCTCAAAAACGGCTCTAACGATTTTCTTGAAAATTGTTACATAAACCCATTTTAGATATCCTTTCTCATGCTTTACTTGGTTACCACAGGAAAATTAATAGTCATCCTGATCAGACAGATCAGTTTTACATCTCGAAACTTGGTGTTTCAAATAAATAAATAAACTCTACCAATTTTCTTCCCCTTTCTTTTTCTTAAAAAAAAAAAAAAAAAAAAAAAATCGCTGTGCAAACTCTGTTTTATGTTTTTACACGTGTATTTATACAGAACGCGTATCAATTTTTCTGAACTAACCAGCTATATCATTCGAAAGGACATCTAATGGAGTGTTTATGTAACAAATTTGAAGAAAATCGTTCGAGCCGTTTTTGAGATACGGACTTACGGTCCCACTTACGGTTTCCGATGTCCCACTTCCGGTTTTTCAATTTTCTCCAAAATATGGAAAATTCATCTGAACACCAAACTTGTTTCAATTCTAAAGTTCCGTAGTTCTATCTTTATTAGTCTCCGATACATAATAGCCAGAAGATCCCCCCCCCCTCCCCTCCACACACACTGACCAATTGCCAAAAACCACTTTTTTGGACTCAGAGGACCTTAAAACGTGTAAATCAGGTGAAATCTCGATATCGAATTTTCAGACCGAATACAAATACTTCCATTACATACTGTCGTAGGGTAATGGAAGTAAAAAATGTTTTTTTTTTTTTTTATAAATTGAAAGAATAAAGATAATTTTTAATTTACTACTCGCAAATAATTAATAGTGAATAAAAGTGGACGAAATGGTATTTTATCTGGGACGGTTTTAACCAGGTTTTTTCAATTATGAAAAAAAAACGAACAACCCTGTATCAATATAACTTAAATAACTTCGGGAAATTCAAATTTGGTATTTTGAAATTGGTATGTGGCTGCTACTTGTAAAGTTGATCAAGACTGGCAAGTTTCAAGACACATTAATAAGAGTCTTGTATTTTATTTATTTTTACTTCCATTACCCGACTACCATAGGTAACGGAAGTATTGTATTTGATCCAAAAATTCGATATCGAGATTTCACCTGATTTACATGTTTTAAGGTATCCTGAGTTCAAAAAAATGGTTTTTAGCAGTTGGTCTGTTCGTGTATGTGGAGAATATTCTAGCTATTATATGTCGGAAACCAATAAAGACAGAACTACGAAACTTTAGAATTGAAACAGTTCTGGTGTACAGATAAACTTTTCAAATTTTGGTAAAAATTGGAAAATCGGAAGTGGGACATCTGAAACCGGAAGTGAGGCCATAAGTCCATATCTCAAAAAAGCTCTAACGATTTTCTTTAAAATTGCTGTATAAACACTCTATTAGATATCCTTTCGAAGGATATAGTTGGTTAGTTCAGGAAAATTGATAGGCGTCCTGTACAAATAGCTGAATTTCAGGTCCTGCAAATGCTTCCCATCAAAACGGCTGTATTATTTTTTTTTCAAACTTGCCATATTGACCCTCTTTTAAATATCCTTTTACATATAATTGCTGTTTTCTGGCCAACAATTAATTTTGTCAAGCTTTGGAAAAAATCGGTATCTCAAAAACGGCTCTAACGATTTTCTTGAAAATTGTTACATAAACCCATTTTAGATATCCTTTCTCATGCTTTACTTGGTTACCACAGGAAGATTAATAGTCATCCTGATCAGACAGATCAGTTTTACATCTCGAAACTTGGTGTTTCAAATAAATAAATAAACTCTACCAATTTTCTTCCCCTTTCTTTTTCTTAAAAAAAAAAAAAAAAAAAAAAAAAAAAAAATCGCTGTGCAAACTCTGTTTTATGTTTTTACACGTGTATTAATTTTCCCTTACCGGAAAATTTTTAGGTGTCTATTTCATTAGGACAATATCATGTCTTCTGATAACATTATCTTCAAAAATTGCATATAATACGTGTAATAGTGGGTAATGGAAGTCGTGTGGTTGTTTCACACCAGATTTTTAAATAAGTGTAGGCACTATAATTCAACGCTATTTATATATTATACTACTTATAAAAAATTTGACTTGTATAAAGAAACACGTATATAAATAACAACACAAGTACACTTTCTTTAGAAAACAGAGCTCGAGGACTTGTGCGACCGCACCTGTCCGTGATCTTCGAAATACGATCCCGAAGGTCACGACCTGTCGCACACCCTGACCCTGTCCAGCTCTGCGTTCAGTAGTCTGAGCTCCAGAGTGCAGATAACCCATCTCTATATATCAGTAATGTTATATATCTTTGTTATATTTTAGTTAAATTAATTATATCAAACTGCAAGTTTAATTATAAAGAATATTTACTTTTTTTAAATTTCATTGTTACAGAATTCGCCGATACAACTACTGAAAGCCTAAAACGGGCTCAATATAGAATAAAATACTTCGTCGGGTCGGGCTACGTTATTAAAATACATATAAATAGATAAGAATAAATGCAGAAAGTTGTTTGATGTCAGGTGAAAATGACAAAGAAAAAAAAAAAGTAACACAAAAATAAGAAAAGAAAGAAATAGTCAAAACAAAACAAAGCTTGAGCGAAACCGCAAGTAAGGAGGTAGCTGATTTTTGATTTATTCATCCAAAAAGTCAACGATTCGTCAGTGAGTCTGTCAATCTTCTCAAATTAGTTAACACCTCCTGTCAAAACCACGTGGGACACTTTTTATCTGTTTTCAGCCGACTTCGGAATTTTGTCCAAGTGAAGAGGGCCGTTAAGGGGAGTCTCTACTTATCTTTGCTGGAAGCAAAAGCCAATATTATTCTATGGACAATTTTGCCCCATTATAACTTATTAACTTTTAAAAATATACATTAGTTAATAAATTATAATGGGGCAAAATTCCCTCTAGAATAACATTGGCTTCCGGTGACAATAAGTAGAGTCCTCCTAACATTTATCCAAGTACAACTGCTATCGTTATTAAGAAGGCAAGTAATATTGAACATCCCTTCTTTTCATGCTAGAATAATAAAAAAAAAATCCCTGGCTGCTTTAAATCTACCATAGCATTTAACCCTCCAAGCGACTGATACGTATTTTTCTGTATACTGAGTGGTAGTTTTTCCCTTAATAGACTAATAATTTAAAAAACATAATTATATATTCTTAGCCTGTTTTTAAAGCATGAAAGTCACATATAATAGTCATGAGGTTTATCTTGACATCTGTAGTCACTTTTTAAGTTTCAAACTGAAATAACCATTGTTTTGGGACATTTTTAAAACCATACAGTGAAAACAAAATTAAAATTCTACCCATTTAGAAGATGCTCAATGGGTTAAATTCTCCGGGGTTATTCCTACAGTGAAAGCAGCCAGTGTAAGTGAGAAATGAGGATATTTAGCAAATATTTCGAGCGTACATCAAACAACTATGTGAATATTGACATTCACCAGTGACAATCGACATTCTCCAGATTTCGATCTTTCATGGTAATATATGTATTAATTTGTTTAAAATGAAATCTAATATATATTAAAATGTAGTAATAAATCTATAATTACAGATTTAACTATTTATAAAACTTTCTGTGCTATTAAATCTATGTGCTTTTAATATTTGCTTGTTGTTATCATTGTTTGCTTGTTGTTATTATTAGCATTTCATAACTAATATTTCCACCAAAACTTTTGTAAAAATTGCAGTGTAGTTAATAAATACCAAAACATGTGCAAAATAAGCAGTGCAACATCAATGAACCATGTGTCTGATTATCCACCATTTGTTGGAGCAAAACTTCATATAATATATATATATTTTTTTTTTTCATACAAGAAAAATTTAAGTAAAAAGAATTACATTATATCAGTAATTTTTCAATAAGCAATAATATTCAAATTTTGATTGTAAGGTTTCTCTAACTTATCCCACAGTGTAAATATTGAGTTTGACTATGTATTTTCTTTTTTCTCTACTCGTAATTTTTCACTTTTCTGCCTCCTAACCACTGCCAGTAATTGGCACTGCTGTGGGCAGACATTTTTTAGCATTATGTTGTGTCACTTATTTTGTATTCATTTTGGTTACTACTAATTGTGTCTGATTTAATATTATATATTTTATTTTTTGTAAGGAAAAGAAATATGCATCCTGAATGACTTAGGACAATTTATTGTATTCTTTTTCTGATTTCTATGTAATCAGTATACTATAGTGCAACCACAGCACTGATTATTTACTACTGTAAGTTTATGTAAATCTTTTTTCTCTCGAAATAAATGTAATTAATTTTAATAGCAAAAAACATGTTATTCTGTAGCATATCAACACTTATTATTTCTAATTGCTTGTGTAATCTATCTTTTTTCCCTCCAGTATTTATGCCATTTGATATTATTCTTTCAGAAGCAATTTTTCTAGAAAGGTGAACAATTCTAGGGAGGTGGACAATTAGATTAAACAAACTTATATACCAGTTTGAAACTTTCTGTGTCCAGTCATTTTTGAATTATGCAAGATACACACACATACATACAGATGTCTAGAAAAATCTTGCGCATATATCTCTTGTGCATATAATCTTGCGAAAAATCTTGCGCATATATCATATGTGCGAAAAATCTTGCGCATATATCTATCTCTATAAGTAGTAACTCATGTCAAGAGAAAAGTTGGAAGTGTATAACTGACAATCTTAAATGTAAATTTGAGTCATTCGTTTTTGATTTATGCAAGATACAAAATCCATTTCACAAATTGGGATTATAATACTTCCTTTGAAACCTTTGAACGGCCCCTGCCTACCTGGGCTCGGCCAAGCTTAACAGGTTGGATGCCGTCCGCCGGAGTGAATAAATCGCCAGATCACCGCATGGGAGCTGCTGGGCAGTAATGTAACTAGAACGCCAAAGCTCAGGAATTGCAGGGTATCGACTTCTGCCTTGGACATACAGCTCGATTTGTACACTACACCCTCCAGGATGTTAAGGAATTTGGAATAAGTGCACTTACTAGCTGAGATTCGAAATAACCGGAATTATACAAAATGAAAACAATTTTGAATTTAGGCAGGGAGGGGAGAAAAAAAAAAATGCTGGGGGAGCCGCTAAAGTTAGTAGTGCACACAATAATTAAAGCCGAAAGAGGAGGTCATTTGAAAAGGGGAAGGGACTTAAGAATTGAGAAAGACAAGCTGAATGAGGAAGGAACAATGAGATTATTAAAAAAAAAAAAAAATTGATTATGTGAAGCCACTGGGGGGATGGAAGATAGTTTTGGGTGCATAGCAAAAATTTTGAAGTTTTTGAAGTGGCAAGGCCTAAATAATCCTAATTGGGAGGGAAATTACTATGCGCAGGGAGGCCGAATGGAGAAGAGAAAGAGGGACCATCGCAATTTTGATCCACCACAGAGGGATGGTACCCCGCGTGGGTAGCCCAATGACTGTAAACGACCCCATCGAGCACTTGGCGGTGCAGCACAGATTAACGAGGACCAGACACCGCCACACCCTCGTAAAAAAAAAAAAAAAAAAAAATTGAATAAAATAAATAAAAATAAAAATATATAGAATAAAAAAATAAAAAATAAAATAATATAGAATAAATAAAGGAAGTAAGTAATTAAATTAAAATTGGTGCGGGTCAAAACTTGATGAGTACCAAAAAGAAATATGGCAGGAAATAGTTCTAGGCTTAACAAGGAAAGTATTACCCCCTACAATTGAGAAAAGAAGTGCGTGTCAAAACTAGATGAGTATATAATACTTCCTTGTACTTTGTATAAGGAAGTATAAAAATGGTCAATTATTAATAGTTTTGTCTTTTGTAATTGCTACCTTTTTTTTTTTTTTTTTTGCTAAATGGATTTTTCTAGGTCTAACCAGACCCAAAATAAAAGTCTTAAATTTTATATAAATTCCACTTGATTTTCTAGTAATATTTATGGTCTATGTGCTTGAGTTATTCTTTATGAATAATAAACAAGTAAAATTGTTTAATTTTTTAGATTGAATGTTATTTAATAAAAAACGATACTAATGAAGATGAATTAGCTTTTGTTACTGATGCTTTATGTATAATGCTCTATCAAGCTCCATCAAAAAGTGCTCACAAGAAAACTTTGACTAAGTATATCATTTTAAAAAGTTTTTAATTTTCCCTTTTACCTATCTGTTTATCATGTAATATGTCAAATTTTTTATTTTATTTTTTTTCTCTTCCTTAGAATTATTCAAGAATTATCAAAGAAATCTCCTTTTGTTGTTGAAGCTTGCCTTCATGATAACATTACAAAAATAATTAATTCTAGTAACTTAAATATTTCAATTGAAGAAATCGAAAAACCTGTGATTCATCTTATTTACTTGTTAGACAACTTAATATTAGGTAAGTTTTTTTTTTATTATTGTAAATGAAATTGATTTTTGGTTTAAAGCATTAGTGGTGACAGGGTTCCCACGGTCCTTGAAAGTCCTTAAGAAGTACTTGAATTTCATTTTCTTTTCAAGGGCCCTTGAAAGTACTTGAATTTTCCACTCCAATAGATGGGCTTAGCGCGAATTCTGTCAAGACCTATCTCCTCCCGCTGTTCTATCTCCATCTCCACATGCACACGCCATTGTCTAATAAAATGATTTTGCCATAAAATTCTTATTTCATTGTCTTGCTTTTCCATATAGTTTCAACTTATTTGTATTTTTTTGCCAGTCTCATACCTGTTTGATGGACTGGTCATTAATTTTGAGCTGAAAGTGATCAGACCAGGACTACAACCTAAAAACTTTGGAATAATCATAATGATTCCAAATCTTGAACTAATCATTTTTTGACTCTTGTAAAAGTTAATTTGGTCAATCCATTAAAAATGTATTGTGAAAACAGCAAAGTTATTCTAATTATAAAAAAAAATATTACTAATGAAAGTAGTTACTAAAGTTTTGTGTATATGCCTAGTGTTCTGCGATTTTCCCCTAGTCCTTGAAAAATTTCAAATAGGCCTTGAAAAGTCCTTGAATTTTTTTCTTTTTTAAGAGTGGGAACCCTGGGTGAACTCGTGACCCACTAAGTTTTGCAGAACTCACAATGGAATTTCTTAGTAGAAATTTATATTTTTATACCTACCTTCTGTTAGTACATCAAAAAACTATTAAATTTGTTCTGACTCTTCAGAGTGAAAACAGTTTAGCTCTCCACAGAAAACAGTGAGAGTGAGTGAAAGAAAAAGCAAACAAATATCAAATTGATTGTTGCAAATGAAATATTATTCAAATATTTTATTGATTATTATTGTTATACTATTTTGTGTATAGTCATGAATACTCAACTGTTCTATTGTTAGTTTCTGAATAAAAATAAAAACAATGGTATTGTTGTATTCTGCTTTAAAAATTCATTTCAAAATATATAAATATATACAAAATATATTATTATATATGGAATAAAATGCATTTCCAAGGTGGCCCACAGAGTGTTTTGGGTTGAACAAGGTCATTTAAAATTATCTTTTACTTCTTGAGAATTGAAAATTCATTTAAAGCAAGGGTTAAATTTTAAAATTTCCTTTAGAGGTTTAAGTAAGGTTTACATCAGAGGCAAAAACTGGGTGAGAATGACTCACCCTTTACTTGAATGAAAGTAGATTTCTAAAAATTAAGTGAGGGGGGAAAAAAAAATATTAACAATTTGTATTAAAAACTATTAACTGTATAAAAAGACTATATATATATATATATATATATATATATATTGAAATACATTAATATAATCAGTGCAAAAATGTTTTTATGAAATTTAAAGATGACTCAACATCAGTATCAAAACAATTCCTCGGATCATAAGCTGAGACTACCCATATCAAATCCAAGAATAATTAAAGAAAAATCGAAATAAATATTGGAAATTGGAATTAGAAAAAAAGCAATATTTGCATTCTAACGTTGTCAAGGGCCTGGTAGAATGCAAATATGCTAAAATATGGATGTTTTTTTGTAACAAAGAAAGCAAAAGCTAAGAATTTCTTTGTTCGCAGGCCCGAAACATCCATTGACAATCCATTAAAGTAGAAGATAAAAATAAAACTATAACCTAATATGACAAACCATAACCATATAAAATTAAGATTAAAATAAAAATACAAAGATACAAAAATTCAACTTACTGAATAAAATATTTGATATGAACACAACTCAAAAAAGAAATATACATAGTCAAAACAGAAAAACGAAGAACATAATAAAACAATATTCATAATAAAACCTTTACCTAAATATGAAAAACCATAACCATTTAAATGTAAGATTAAAATAAAAAACCCATAAAATTGTAGAAGAATAAGATTACTTTAACCTTTCAAAATGAAATTGAAGCAATAAACGCCGCACATGTAAAAATGTAACAATCAGTTAGCAGTTAGATTCACAGTTAATTAGTTCAAAATAGCATGGACTATAGAGTAATTTTTAGGATTCACAGTGGAATTCATGTAGGGTAAGGATTCAAATCCTGAAATAATCAGATGATGTTTCCTAATATTGAATCATGAATAGTGCTGCCATCTGGAGTAATTAGATGAAAATATTGGAAAAATACAATCAAATAAATTTAAAATAATCAATGTATTTGATTGAAAACCAAAAAATACCTAATATTTAGACGTAAATTTAAATTTGAATAAAATGTATGCTGAGAAAAAAATAATAATAATAATAATAATAATTAAATAAATAATTAAAAGAATTTTTTTATTAAGTGTTTGGGATAGCCATTAATTAATGCTAAATTTTTAAAGAATCGAAATTGTAATTTTTGATGTTTGTCAGACACTAAATATTTGATCCTTAGATTAAAATTAAGAAGAATATTGACAAATACAGATTTATGTAAGCATGTTTTAAAGTTAGTGAAAAAATTTACCTTAAAGGGGAAATCTTTCTTTTTATCGTATAAGTCAAATTCTAATTGTCCATTACTATTAAGAATAATTTTTAAATCTAAGAAATTAATGACACTAGAATCCAAATCAGTACTACTTAGAGACAGGTTTTCAGGATATTTGACAGGTAAGTCTAGTTTGGTGCGATTTTTATCCAAATATAATATAATTATATCATCAATGTATCGTAGTAATTTAAAGTTAGTACACTCAATGTCACGCTCATAATAATATAAGTATAGATCAGCTAATATGCTAGAAGCAATTCCACCTTGTGGCAATCCTAAGCGTTGTTTATATAAATAATTATTGAATAAAATATAGTTATGGAAGAGGATAAACCTAGTCAGAGTTTTAAAGGCTGAAGGAGTTATGCTAACATTTAGATTTAAATACTGCAAATTTTCTACAAAAAGTTTATTTATAATATCAAACATATCTTTAATATCAATATTATTAAAAAGATCATTGAAATCAAAAGTTTTTATACCAGTAATATCAGTAAGATTTTTAATTTTATTTTTGAGTTGAAAACTATTTTTTAGAAAAAAATTACACTTGTTAGAAACAATATAACTATGTAATTTTTTAAGGATATTCAATAACATAATATTAGCATTAGAAGTATAGGCATTGCATGCAACAGAAACAGTACGAAATTTAATAGGATCTTTATGAAATTTTGGAATTACAACTAAATAAGGATAATTGTAGTTATTACATTTAGTTTTTATCAACTTATAATAATTAAATATATGCCTATTTTTAATATCGATACTGTCATTAATCTTAAGAAAAATATTACTAGTATCCATAGTATCAAAAAGAAGTTGTTTATAATACTTTTTGCAAATAATTGCATAGTTATTAGCCGCCTTGTCAACATAAGTAATAATAAATTTAGACTGTAAGTCTAAAATTGCTGAATGAATTTCTTTGAAATCATATATATATATTTATACTATGACAATCATAGTAATTTTACTGATGGAACAACTTGTCTAAAAGTAACAATTACTGAAATGAACACTTCTTTAGGCACTCTTCATGCATTTCTTTTTACTTTCTTCTATATGTAATATAGAGAAAGTATTGGATTCGCGAAAATTTTCGAAGTCCACTTTTTGATGGATTTACATGTTTTGGGATATGGAGAACACGAATTAATAGTTTTTAGAAAATGTCTGTCTGTCTGTCTGTCTGTATCATTTTTTTGTGGACGCTGTATCTCACGAACCAATGAATGAAATTTAACCAAACTTGGTATTTAGTTGCACCCTGACATAAACTGGTGCTGATTAGATTTTGGGATCAATCGCTCAATAGGTGGCGTTGTGATCGCATTTTATGCAAATTTTTAACATGGCAGCATAGGACAAAATTCCGTATAGATGGGCATAAAGAGAGTTATTTTACACTTGTGATTGTAAAATTAATATGAATTATTGATAATAGTAGTAGTTAGCTAGGAAAAAAATTTTGTGCATGGGGGGGCATCGGTTCCCCCCCCCCCCCCCCCCCCCGGGGAAGTAAATTTTCAAGATGGGTATCTTTCGAAAGGTCTCGTTGATAATAGTAATAGTTAACTTGGAAAAAATTTTTGTGCATGTGGGGGCATCGGTTGCCCCCCCCCACCGGGGGGGGAAGTTCCCACCCGGGGGGGCAAAGTTTCAAGATGGGTATCTTTCGAAAGATCTCGTCAATACCTTTAAAACGAATGGTTGAACGATAAATCTGTGATAATTTAAACCAAAGTTATCGATTTTTTTTACTTTTAACAAAAAAAACAGAAAAATATCGCAATTTTTTTTTTTTTTTTAACGAAATTTAACCAAATTTGGTATTTAGTTGGTCCCCGACATAAACTGGTGCTGATTATGTTTGGGGATCAATAGCTCAACAGGTGGCGCTGTGATAGCATTTTATCTAATTTTTTAACATGGCAGCATAGGACAAAAATTCGTATAAATGTGCATAATTAGAGTTGTTTTAAACTTGTGATTGTAAAATTAATATGAATTATTGATAATAGTAGTATGTACAGGGTTCCCACGGGCCTTGAAAGTCCTTAAGAAGTACTTGAATTTCATTTTCTTTTTCAAGGGCCCTTGAAAGTACTTGAATTTGTGTAAAGTCCTTGAAAATCCTTGAATTTTTCACTCTAGCAAATGCTCGATCAAGACTAAACTATCTCCATCACCACACGCAGTTGTCTAATATAATACATTTTGTCATAAAATTCTCATTTCATTATCTTGATTTTGCATATAGTTTCAGCTTATTCGTCTTTTTTGCCAATCTCATACCTGTTTGGTTGACTAGTCATTAATTTTGAGCAGAAAGTGACCACACCAGAAGTCAAACATAAGAACTTTGGAATAATCATAATAATCTCAATTCCATAATCATAAACTAATCATTTTTTGACTTTTGTAAAAGTTAATTTGGTCAATCCATCAAAAATGTATTGCAAAAACAGGCAAACTTATTATTCTAATAATAATAATAAAAAATAATAATAAAAGTAGTCACTAAAGTTTTGTGCATATGCCTAGTGTTCTGTGATTTACTAAAGTTTTGTGTATATGCCTCTACGATTTTCCTCCACAGTCTTGAAAAATTTCAGATTGGCCTTAAAAAGTACTTGAAAAGTCCTTGAATTTTTTTCCTTTTTAAGAGTGGGAACCCTGTATGTAACTAGGAAAAAAATTTTCTGCATGGGGGGGCATCGCTTCCCCCCCCTAGGGGGGAAATACACCCCCAGGGGGGGTAAATTTTCACATTGGGTATCTTTCGAAAGATCAGGTTGATAATAGTTGTAGTTAACTAGGAAAAAATTTTTGTGCATGTGGGGGCATCGGTTCCCCCCCCACCGGGGGGGGATAATTTCCCACCCGGGGGGGCAAAGTTTCAAGATGGTTATCTTTCGAAAGATCTCGTCAATACCTTTAAAACGAATGGTTGAACGATAAATCTGTGATAATTTGAACCAAAGTTATCGATTTTTTTTACTTTTAACAAAAAAAAACTTAGAAAAATATCGCTTTTTTTTTTTTTTTTTTTTTTTTTTAACGAAATTTAACCAAACTTGGTATTTAGTTGGTCTCCGACATAAACTGGTGCTGATTATGTTTGGGGATCAATAGCTCAACAGGTGGCGCTGTGATAGCATTTTATCTAAATTTTTAACATGGCAGCATAGGACAAAAATTCGTATAAATGTGCATAATTAGAGTTGTTTTAAACTTATGATTGTAAAATTAATATGAATTATTGATAATAGTAGTATGTAACTAGGAAAAAAATTTTCTGCATGGGGGGGCATCACTTCACCCCCCCCCCCCCCGGGGGGATAAATTTTCAAGATGGGTATCTTTCGAAAGGTCTCGTCAATACCTTTAAAACGAATGGTTGAACTATAAATCTGTGATAATTTAAAACAAAGTTATCGATTTTTTTTCACTTTTAACAAAAAAAAAACTTAGAAAAAAAAAATCGTACTTTTTTTTTTTTTTTTTTTAAATATTGTTACTGATTGAATATGTATAGGTAAATATAGAAGAAAGTCTTGTGGTGGCCACAACATACTAGTTTCAGAGTGAATTAATTTGATCCTTTGCTAAAATAATTTTATGCATTTTAGGGTCATGATTATTTACACATCAAAACCTGGGAACTGACTCTTTTCCAAACAAACAGTCATTAACTGAGTTTCAAAAGAAAACATTGCAAATCTGAAAAAAAAAAAAAAAAAATGTGAATAAATAAATAAATAAATATTTTGTGTGCAGAGTCGCACAAAAAAATTCCTATACAGTAAAGGCTATCACTATCAGTGGTAATATTTCAAAACATACTTTCTGTTATGTATTTTGCCAATTTCTTAAAAGAAATTTTAGTGCACTTGATGGTGCATATACATTATCTAGACAATTGTACAGGGCTATTTTAAACTAGTGAAATATATTGCTTTCTGTATAATGTAACTGATAGACATGTTTGTATTTTACATATCACTGTAGAAGTTTTCACTTTGATAGTATAGTAATGGTTTTAAGAACACATATTTTTGTTTCTTTTCTTTTTTTTTCATCAATTCAAACTTATATACAAAATTATATTTTCTCCCACTAAGATTTTTTATTTATTATTCGTAGACAAAACTCTAAATTGTAAAAATAAAATATGAAGTTTAGGTAAAAGATAGTATTTAAGACTAATTTTTTAACACCAATTTGATACTGTGGGTGGGGGGGGGGGGGGTGGAAGAGGAGGAAGTTTGGTTTTTCTTTTTCTTTTCCTTTTTAAGTAGTTTTGATAATTATCACAGAGCATAACAATAAATTATCTAGCTTATCTTTATTTTTATATTTTCTTTTACTAAAACAATGATCGCCAAACCATCAGTCATGAGCTACTAGTAGCTTGCGGGGACATTTCCAACATTTCACGTTGGTTGGCTAACCTTGATTCCAGCACTGAACTGTAAGATGAACAAATGTAAGAATTTTTTTTTGTAGTTTTTAATTAACAGTAGGATTTAAGAATGGTATGGTAGCTCAAAAGCTTTACAAGTTTGGTGACCACTGCACTAAAATATCATGTTATGTTGAATTCTGTTGCTATTTTAACCCTCGCTTTCCCAAGATCAAGGCGTTACTGCAGAAAAATTACTTTCAGTGCCGCTTGGCACGTTTGGCGAAAATCACTAGCACCACGCCTTTTTGTATTGTTTAGAAGTTGCGACATTCCACAGGTTACGTTTGCTATCTCTGGCGAATTAGCACACTTTTGAATGAGGAGGGCTTAACTAAATTTCAACTACAAAATGGGGTCAAAATGATCCCATCTTGAGAAAGCGAGGGTTAATGTGTAATCATATCTTTTTAATAAAGTTATTTTTCATTTTTAAAATGTTTATCTTTTGTATACATGTTATCGAATCTTAGCTGTAGACATGTTTTAGCTTTTACTTTTTTCCTTATTGAATAATTTAGAATAACAATAAATATTATTTAAATAACATATAAAAATTATTATTTATATCTTAATTGATTAATTTATATATTATAATTAGTATTTATTGTTTTATTTACTTTTATTGTCTTTTGAGTAATTTTTTTTAAACTTTTTTTTATAGGCAAAAAAGTTTTAGACCAAAATTCTGATAAGAGTAAGTATTTTTATTTCTATGCAATATTTTCCATATATGTGTATATATATTTCAACTTTAGTGCAATTAATTAAGAAACTTAAAACAACTGTTATTATTTCAGTTTGGATCTATGTTTCATTGATCTTAAAGATTGTTATTCAACAATTAAAGTAAGATTTATGTTTATAAACATTTATAAATATATGTACTAGAAGATTCAGAAATCAAGACAAACCTTAAAAAATAATAATTCATGAACAAATAAAGATAAAATGCTTTATTTCCCACCAAACAGATGAAAAAGAAGCTGGATTTTTTATGCTGAAAGGAGTACCACCGTATATCCCTGTGCCTTTCGAATACCTGTTTAAATTAAAATAGGAGAGGATCACATTATCAATTGATCCTTTTTGCTACCCAGATCTGCCAAATGACAACTTGTGGCATTTGGTTTTAAGTATTTTTGAAGTTAAAGTGCACAGAGACAAAGTGTATTTCCATCAAATTAACATGCCAGCTCCTATAGTCTGCCATACTTTGAGAAATGTTGATTATTACTGGAAATAGTGTTGTGTCTCATCTAACAACTGTGCTTCTAAAAGATTGAAAGTACATTAAATATTTATATGAAATGTTATAACAAAACTTTCATTGTGAAATTTCAGTCACTTGTACACAATCCGGTAGTCAAATAAAAAACTAAAGTTTCTTTTTTTTTTTTTTTTTTTTTTTTTTTTTCTTCATTTAAAAAAAAAAAAAAAAAAAAAAAAAAACCTTATTTTAATCTAAAGAGGAGATTTTTACCTTTGTGAATTATTAATTTTTAAAGTTTGTCCTGACTTTTGGATTACCTGGTATATTGAAATTTTCATTTAATTAATTTCATTCTAAAATTAATTATTTCAGAGAAGAAAAGAGTTCTCAAAAGAGGGACGATTGGTTCAGTTTATGCCAAAACATTTTGAAATTAGCCTCTCATATCATTCAAAATTCTGATTATTTGAAGAGCTGTTTGACAAACAACAGTCATGAAAACTTTCAAGCTGCAACTGAGTATATAATAGTTTCTATGGAATATTTATTAAACAGTGGTAAGTATAATTTGTAATGACTTTTACTTTTTGATGATTATTTTTCTGTGTGTATTGAATTTTCATGCATAATTATTGTTGGAGGTAGTGACCAATTCATTTTATGCACGTCAGAGCGCCTCCAGCCCACTCCGAATACAATTTAGAGAAGTGAACAGGAAATCACTGTGTGTGCTGAGACCTGTGTGTTTACATATAAACTGTGTGGCTTCCTGAAAATATGTAGGGAGAAAATATTGCTTAGCAACTTTATTGTCTTCTATGTTATGTCATGTGTTTGTCTAGAATAAATGTGAATATCTACTCTCGTCTCTAATCAACCTCAATTTAACCAATAATTATTTATAGTTAGTGAAACTCCCTTAAGATGTTTTCCAAGGGAGTGGAAGGAAAAAGTTCTTAAACACGAAAACTTCTTAAGTGAAAAGATTGAGAATGAATGAATATATATATGTAATGATGATCTATTAAGCATAGTAGAAGCCAAGCAACAGATACAAGATCACTGAAACACCAATGACCAATAAGATTTTTAAAAAATTTTATCAGTGGATGAAATACACTAATGTAAAGAATCCAGATTTATTAATTAACAGCCTGCAAAACAAACGAATCAATAAACTCAAAACCATAAACTTTATCAAAATTTATAAAAAAATAATTTAAGAAACATAAGATAGGAAGGAAGGAGGCAGGCGGCAAGACTTGTATATAAAATATATATGAATTATTAAACAATGTTTGATTGCAAATCTTGATTGTTTAAATCAAATTATAAATTTTTCTTCTGTATTTGAATATTTTCTCCTTTTGCAATTTTATAACTGTATTTATTTAGCAATATTTATTTCTCATACTCTTAAAAAAATAAACTAAAAGTTTCTGCAAAAAAGAAAAAAGTAGTTGCATATGCTGTGTGTGCTAGAGTATCTGAAATTGAGGGAAAACCTGTAAAACTTGGGGAAATTGAAAAATCTAATAAAAAACAGAGAAAACTCAGGAATTTTCAAAATTTACTGCAAAAACAGGGAAAATTTAAGGAATTTGGAAAATATTTAGAAAAACTTAGGAAAAATATTTTCGTAAAAAAGTTTTAATTTTTAGTTTTTTTATTTTAAATTGTTTAGTTTTATAGTGGAGAAAAATGTTATTTTAAATTTTAGTGTTTTATAATGAAGAAAAAAAATTATTATATGATTTTTTTCCCAATCGTGAATCAATGAAATTGATATATAGTTGATATTTAAGTATATAGATAAAAACGAAGTATAAACATTACTTTGTGCATCGTTGTTGTTTAAATTTTTCAACCGGGTACCCGGTCCGGTGCTCTTCAGAACGACATCTTCTGTGGAAGACTTGAGCTTGACTGATCTTAAATGTGTTTTGCCAAAAGGTGGCGCCATACACGGTCTGGGGCTACTGCGCCGCTGTCGTTGCATGCATCATTATTGGTTGAAATTTCTATCGTTTAAGATCAGTCAAGCTCAAGTCTTCCACAGAAGATGTCATTCTGAAGAGGACCGGGTACCCAGTTGAAAAATTTAAACAACAACGACGCACGAAGTAATGTTTAAGGTTTTTTATCTATGTTTTTAATTATAGTTGATATGTTTAATAGACTTGTAAACATATTTGATTCTAATGCATCATGATTGTGTGCCACCCATTTTAATTTTTAAAGAGACTGGGAAAACTTCATAAACTTCAAATTGAATTTCTTATCACCAGAAGCATATAAACATTTAATAAATAAAAATGACCTTACTTTGCCTCTGTCATTTACCAATGTCTTCTTGAGCCCCTTCCCCTCTTCCTCAGTGGCTGACTTGTGTGGTTGGGCCTGTGTCTTTATGTGATCTTTTTGTTTCTGTTGGTTAATGAGGTGGTGCCACAAGCAGCTTAATCCTGCCATTGGTTCGTTGCCATTAATTGAATTGGAATTACTAAAAATTTCTATGGTCTCTCTATTAAATGTATAACCGTAAGACAGGTTGTTAAAATTTGTGATTTTTTTTTTTTTTTTTTGGTATTACTGAAATTAATTTTTATATCTTCATTAAAATAAGCTTTTCCGAATCTGATATCTTTTTAGTTTTTTAATGCAGGTTTTTATTTAACTTTTGGCCGTGCCTATGTAACGTTTTTCTGTTTGATTATTATCTACTATTGGGATTTTATAAATATCTGCAGCTCATACCCTACGATTGCGTAATCACTGTAAAAATAAAAAATGTAGGAAATAAATACAATATCAAAATACCAATTAAACCCAATCCCAATATTTATCAAATTATTAGAAATGAAAAATATTCAATATCTCCCTCAGAAAAAATTGCAGATATTTATAAAATCCCAATAGTAGATAGTAATCAAATAGAAAGTGCTACATAGGCATGACCAAAAGAGAAATAAAAACCTGCAGTAAAGAATACCAAAATGATATCACCACCACATTCGCTAAAACTTATTTTCACAAAGATATAAAAGTTAATTTTAGTAATACCCAAAAATCACAAATTTTAACAACTTGTCTTATGCATTTAATAGGGAAACTGTAGAAATTTTTAGTAATTCATATTCAATAATTAAAAAAAATTTTTAAAAATGTAAAATCATTGGAAAAAATGAATATTTATAGTAAATAATGTTGCCTAGCAACTACTACGGTAATCTGTTGTGTGGGTGTGCATTCAGATATCAGTTTACAACAGATATTTCCTCTGCAGTATCAATTACATAGGAATCATCCATCTGTACATATATGTCCATTCTGCCCCAGAATAAATACTATTTTAAAGAAATATTATTGTCATTAAATAAACATTACACATGAAAATATTACACAAATTTAGAACAATTACTACATCTTTGCTTAATAGCTAGCTCTCAATTCTGCAACTCACTAAAGACAAGACATGTTTCATTCTCCTTTCGTACAATCTTGTGATCGTAAGGTGCAACAGGAAGAAAGTTTAATTAAAGTTTTGCATAATTAACAACTGATAAAAGAGAATTGGTTTAAATCAATTTGTGGTAATAAAGTTTTCAGGCATGAGAATTTTCCGCAGATCCACGATTTTCTGCTTTTTTGTGACTTCCTTTAATTCCGCAATTTTTTTTTTTTTGTTTAAATCGAACTCTAATAACAATCAGTGTTCAAATGCTCCACGAAAGACTTTAGATTCTCAATCTTTCTCCATCCAAAATATAAATGTCAATATTCATTTTAAACGTGCTTTATCAGATTCCATAAAATATAAAAGAATATAATTATTCAATATTTCTCACTCATGTAATTTTTTTTGTCCTGCACCCCCTCTCTCCCCCTTTTTTTTTCATCTCTAATCATCACCGATCAAACATTCTGTGGGAAGCCTTTTATTTTTGAATATGTATCCATCCACAACAAAAATGTCAATATTAATTTAAAACTTACTTTATGATATTCTGGAACCCATAAAGAAGTAGAATTGTGTTTAATATTTCTCACTCATAAACTACTTTTTACCCTTTTCCCCCTTTCCCATTTTCCACCACCAGTCAATGATTAAATGTTTTTTTTTTTTTTTTTTTTTTTTTTTTTAACATGTTTTATTGTGTTGATGTGCATTATTCTTTTAGTTTAATTTGTCACTTTTAAAATATTTTGTATAGCTTTTCCCTGTGAGCATTATTTTTCATTTGAAATAAATTTCATGAACAAATTTGTATAGTTTTCCCCGCACGCATTATTTTTCATTTGAAATTAATTTTATGAACATGCGTGTTTCCTCTTTTTTTAATTTTCTGCACTCTCATGCTTGAGTTTTGCATAATTAACAGCTCATAAATGAGAATTGGTTTAAATCAGTTCGTGATAATAAGGTTTTGCATAATTAACAGCTGATAAAAGAGAATTGGTTTAAATCAGTTCGGGATGTTACTTAACATTCCATTGTGCTGTTGATTAATTTACAAAATTAATTTTATTGTATCTGTGGTTGTTTAAAAAATAACTGTATTTATTAAAATATTTTCTGTTCTAGATGAAACCAAACTGAACTGTCGATTAAATGCAGCTTTTGCTTATTGCAACTACAGTTACATTTCCTTTGGTGTAAAAAGATTAAATGTATGTTTATTTTTCCTTTATATTTTTATTAAAAGATAATTTGTTAATATTTTTAATTTAAGAGCGATTGTGTTCAAGGGCTCCCCCCACTGATTTCAGGGCTTTTAATCTAACCATCCATATTTTCATATTTTCTGCAAAGTTATCTTTTATTTTCATTGGTTATTCATTTATCATCCAGAGTGATCTGTGAACAAATTGTATATTTTTATAGATTGGCTGATACAGAGACAAAATGCTTGAGGGATTTATGTTTAAATAATTTAAGTATTGTTTGGCATTTCAGTTTTTTTTTTTTTTTTTTTTTTTTTTTTTTTTAACATGTAGTTTTTAGAATTTTTACCTTTGAGTCACAATCACTCCTGTTAATCCTGAAGTTTAAAAATTTACTGGTTTTGATATGAGTTTTGTTTTGGATATTTTTTTTGTGTGGGTGTTTGTATATGTCTGTGTATATCTTATTTAAATTTATTTTTTATTTTTAATTAAAAATTTACACAGAATAAACCAATCAGTAGTTGAGCATTTTTGTGAAAACATTTCATCAACTTTTAATGTTTCTCTTTTTTTTTTTCTACTTTCTTTTATATTCAATATTGTATCTGTAAATGTTTTTGACTTCCAGCTTTAGATGCATTTACATATTTTTAGAAGTCTAGAATGCAGTTTGACCATTTTTAGAAAATATGGGTGCATGTTGTGTGACAAATATTTTGTGGCAGCTCTAAATCATAAGCTGGTGCACAGAATTTCATGTAAGCTTATATTTAGTTGCACCTTGACATTGGTGTTTATCAGCTTTGAGTGTATGTTACTCAATAGGTGGTGCTGTCTTTATTTTTAAAAATATTTTTTAATATAGCAGTGTAGGACAAAATTTTATATAAATAGGGATTATTTTCAACTAGTCATTTTGAAATTAAAAAATATACATAGACACATACATAATAGTCAACCGGGATAAATGTATATATATATATATATATATACATATATATATATGTAACGTATTTTAATTGCTTGCTGAAAGAGAGATGAGAGTCGCAGCACACAATGGAGACGAGGCGTTCATTCAAGCAAAGATCTTTATTGTTTCATCATTCCAGAGTCGGGTCGAAGGCAAAGACGAATGGAGTAATCCGACAAGTCGCCGAATTCGCGACGGCCGCAGCCGTTCGGTGGGTGATAATTACAAGATTCCGTCAATTTCGGAGGGCTGGCCGCATGGAAAAGTTTAGCAAATCAAGAACGTGTCAAATCGCTCCGTTTGTTTACTGTTTGGGCTTTTATACCCGTAATTTCTGGTGTAATTTGGCGTAGTTCTGATTCCAGCCCATTTTATTTAATTGGTTATTTCATTCAAAACCAACGCCTTTTCCTGCCTTTTCATTATGTCTAATTGGTTATATTTTTATATTCTGCAGACCTCGCGATTCCGATCGGCGCCACATTTTGCCAAACTCTGCCAAACCCTTAAAACATTATTTATTGCTCTGTAGCTGACATGAAATAATCAAACCGCAAATTAAACTCATTAAAACCTTTATTTATTACTTTATATGCCTATTGCTTATTAAATTTATTTCTAGGTCAATTATAAAGCTATTTCCAGACATCAAAATACTTAAATGATTAACTTGTTTATTTCACATGATAGCGACTGCACTTTTCGTTCATTAATTTTTATGCTTTTAATCTTACAGCTTAATATGACATCTCCTTTCATTTATTTTGCAATATTACTTCGAAATATAACCAGACTACCCTGAAACTCTGAAAATGTTAATTTAATTCTTACTTCTTTTTATCTCTTATATTTCATATATATATATATTAAACTTCTATTTTTAACATTTTCTTGATTTTTTACAATTGTTTGATTTGCATATTTGCAATTCTTAAAAAAAGAAATATGTAAAATATGAACTATGTAATTTCTTATTTAAATTTGGAAAATTTCGCTTAATTTTTTTGTTAGAGTGAGAAAATCCCACTCAATATCTTTTTCTAGTGTGAACCCTGTTAGATTTTATTAAACATTGATATAAATTTATACTAGTTATATTTTGCCTTTTTCTATAATCTATGATATATTAATGTTCAAAACTTGATGTGTGATATGTATATTATGATTACTTAAGATTATTCAATTTAGGTGTATATCAGCCTCCAGGTGTCACTGCTGTGACTTTTTTGGTGACTTCATCTTAGCATTTATTAGTTGTAATTGTACCAAACTGTGTACAAAAAATTTTTATTTTAAGAAACTTCGTTGATTAAATTTTTGTGCTTATTATCTGATGGGTGGTACTATTATACAGACTAATATAGAAGAAGTTTTTGTGATGGTCATAGTAGAGTCCTGCACACCCGACCCAAACCCGACAAAACATTTTTCATCAACCCGAAAACTGACCCGAACCCGCTGCCTTTTTACCCGAACCTGACCCAAAACCCGACTTCTTTTACCCCAAACCCGAAAAGTAAATGAAGATTACTAATTCATCTAAAAATCATGCAAAACTTTTTTTAATTATAAAATAATGTAAATTTTCATTGCCACACAATTGGTAAATTATTTTAAAAAGAATTTAAAATGTAATTACTAACTGTATTAAGTTAAAATTTTAAAAATCTGAAAAACGGATCAATAATAATGTTTAACCATTTATGTGAATTGTGAACTTCACGAGTAAAAAAAAAATGTACTTCAATTTAAGTGTTAGTAATTTATGGTTTAATACTTATATTATGAAAAAAAAAGTATTTTTTATTACTTTTGTTCGATATGGATGTTTACTATAATAATTTGGGTAGCATGTATTTGATTCACAGTTAAACATCTGCTTTCTTACAATCACTTTAAATTCACATGATCAGCAAATTAACTTCCTCCGGTTGCAGTTTTGGTGCAGTGTTTATTTGTTCTAGAGAAGACACTAAAGAATATAATCTGCCTTGATGGAATTAGTTTCCTAAATGTGTTTATTTTACATTTTTGTTTTATTAAATCACCACAAGTATTTCCTCTGTATTTGCTGTGTATAAAAGTGTAGATGAAAGAAAATTCAAAATTACGTTAATATAAAAGTGAGGATTAAAATCCATTGAAAATAAAAGTACCTTAACGTAAATTGAGAAATAATTTAAATTCCCAGAACATAAAAGAGAGATTATATTGTATTTCTGTTATATACACTGTGACCAATAAATTCTCATACAACTTTTGAAGCATGTTAAAAAGTTGTACATATGTGTTATTGTAGTCCCAATTATTTTGCAGGCAATTTAGTGTTAGGTATAAAGCTATTGCAAGTGAAAATGTTGTACTAATTATAATTTTCCTTTACCTAGGTAGAATGAAAAAATTGTGATAAATAAATTCATCAAAGGAGTATAGCCGATTGAAATTTTCAGAGACTTGAAAGCCCTGGGGATGAAGAGAGATTTCATTTGCAGAACTATCAGAAGGTGTAATGAGACGTCCTCTGTCGATGACAGAAAAAGATCTGGCAGACCGAGGTCCGTTAGGACAAAAGAGGCTGTGAAAAGGGTCAGGGAAAGGATACGACGAAACGGACAAAAATCTGCTAGAAAACTAGCACGAGAGCTCAAAATATCGAGGGGATCAGTGTTAAACATTCTGAAAAAGGACCTTGGGTGCAAGGTTTATAGAAAACGTAAAATTCACGGAGTTTCGTATTCTGTTAATATGAAAAGGAAGTAAAGGGTGGAAGAAATTCTTGGTTGGCACGCTGGGGATGAATTTGTCTTTTCAGACGAGAAACTATTCATTTTACAGCAAAGTGTGAATCCCCAAAATGACAGAGTATGGTCAGTTTCTATTGATAACATCCCTGAGGAACAGCATTACGTTCCGTGTTATCAAAATGCTTCGTCTCTGATGATTTAGGCTGCTATTTCAAAAAGCGGAAAACTCCAGTTAGTCTTCATTGATAAAGGGGTAAAAACCAATGCCCGATATTATGAAACTGAGGTTTTGGAAAAAGTTTTACTACCAAATGTCCAGAGTATGTATGGGGTGGAATATTTCTGCTTCCAACAAGATGATGCTCCTTCTCATACTGCACGTTTGGTTCAGGAGTCGTGCAGTCAAAATTTAGCTGACTTTTTGCCAAAGAACGAATGGCCTCCCAACTCCCCCTATCTGAACCCGTTTGATTATTTTGTGTGGTCATATATGCTCTCCCAACTGAATAACTATAAAATTACCGATTTGAGCAAATTCAAAAATGTAATTCAAATGATATGGCAGAAAATGTCAATGGAAGCCGTACGTGCCGCATGTGATGGATTTGAAAAGGGACTTAAGCTCGTTAAGAAACTAAAAGGCGGAATTATTCCAAAGCATTTATTGTAAAGATACTCAATGATTACTGCTTTAATTTTATGCAAAAAGTTTTTGTATGATTTACTTTGTGTTACTGTAATAAAAATTTGAAAGTGTGTGAGAACTTATTGGTCACGGTGTATATATTAATAATATTCAATAAAGGTTTATATTGTACTAGGACTCTAGGTCATAGCATATGATTTTTGTATTAATTTTTGTATGAACTAGTGATACTTGCCAACAGCGTTGGTCAGTATATTTAAATGAATCACTTACCTAATTTCAGCCCTTTATAAATTTACAGATGTTTATAGATAAAAACTTAAAAAAAAAAAAATAATAATTGGTGAAAACATTGCTTTGTGTCCCTGTGTAATAAATTTTTATTTATTTATTTATTATTTTTTTTTTCTTATATCTGTTAGAAATAGTTTTTGTCAATTTATGCTATTTGATATGATATGTTTCTTTGACTAATGTATTTTTATCGATCATATTTTTCTTGATTCTTAGTATTACTATTTATATTCTATATTAAATATTGGCAAGGGAAATGATAAATTGTAAACATTTTAAGTAAAATTGAGTTAAGTAAAATTGATATGTAGTGTGTATTTTATTTCTTTTTTGTACAGATTTTTATTTTTTAAATTCTAGTTAAATTACTATTCTAAACCAAAATTGTTCTTAAATTATCTACTATGTTGAATTTTATTTATTTTTAAATCTTTACAACTAAATTCATTTACTTATTTTAGGATATATTGGCTGATAGTTCCAAGTTTTCTTTTTCTTCAAATTTGTGCATATACAGCAGCATTATGGCAGTCCTCCCTGCTGAAAAACTGATAAATGATCTGGGAAATTCATCACTAGCTGACAAAATCTTGCATGGCATTCTAGAAATATCTAAAAGGTAATTAGCCTCTAGAAATTGATAATTTTTTAATGTTGGAGAATTCTAGATTTTACTGTAAACCGTGAAGATTTCCTTATATTGAAATAATTTATAAAGGCTTGTTATCAGTGAGTGTCTTGGTAATCCAAATTCCATGTTAATCTGTGAAGAAAATAATCCTTATTATTATTATTATACACAACATGATGCATATTTATGAAATTTGATTTCACATTCAAAAAATTCATAGCCATTAAAATATGTCTCGTTTTCCAAAAACTAATTTTTTTTTTTTTTTCAAATTTATTGTGAAGTCGTAAAATGCAACTTTTAACTCAATTTGGGAAATTTCACATTTTACAGCTTCAAAATAAGATATTAAAAGTTTAAAAAACTAATTTTCGAAAAATGTGACATACTGTAATGTTTATGAATTTTCTGAATGTGAAAATGGAATCTAAAAATATCTCTACAAACACACTTATCCACAGTTCATCCTAAAGATATCCCATTCATCTATGTTACACCATAAAGATGTTTGTTTCATCCTCTAAATGTCCTCAGGGGTCGATCCAGGCAAAATTTGGGTCCCTTTTGCCTTCACAAAATTCAAATTCATAAAAAGGGACCCTTCACAAAAGTCAAATTCATAAAAAGGGACCCTTCACAAAAGTCAAATTCATAAAATGAGTCCTTTCACAAGATTTTGTTTTATAAAAATGATCCTTTTATTAAATATTTTCATGTTTTCAGTATTATTTTTAGTTAATGCCTTAATTTGGCTCAACGAAACTCTCTTAACTTGATATTAAACATTACATAAAGTGATTATAAAAACAGTAGATTTTACACAATATTTTACTTTTTCACAAAAATATTTTATATTTCACAAAAATAAATAAAAATTTCACAAAAATATTCTGTTTTTCACAAAAAAGGGACCCAAAAATTAAAACCTGGATCAACCCCTGGTTCTATAAATGTTCTGGAAAGAAGATGTGTTTGTAGGGATGCATAATGCAACAAAAAATAATAAAGATTATTTTTTGTTACATTAGCTAGGGGTTTAGTTGACCTTGATGCTAACTGATAACAAGTCTTAAAAATAAGTTAAAATGGAGTCTCTGCATATGTATTTAAATATACATATTTTCTCATTAAAAGACATATCTCTCTCTTATTTTTAGTTGCTAGATATACTTCAACCACATTTCTTGCGACCATGGGAGCCTCTGCTAGAGGTGAGTTCGGGCTCTATTTTAGCAATCCGAGCCCACCCGGGCCCGAAACATTTTTGAACTGAGCTTGCCCGAGCCCAAAAAATTTTGTGTGATCATAGCCCGAGCCTGATATTGAAAGTGGTACGCTATGCACTTCATACACAATAGTAAAATTAAATACCATTTTCATTTTCAAATTAATTTTATTATTACCAATCTTCAATTTAAATAACTATAAATGTTATTAATAATAACATTAATAAGAGACACAGACATTATAAATTGCTATAATAATGTATTATAACAATTTATAATGCCTGTGTCTCTGTATACATGTATATATTTATATAATATATATTTATAGTGCAGCCCATTGTTTATAACGCGCCTATCGGGGGACAAAAAAATTATCTGAATGAGTGATATGAGGCCCAGTATAATGAAGGAGGAAGGACTACCGTATAACACTATGGCATAATATGCATCCCGTTGAAAAAAAAGTTCTATTTAGAAAAAAGGAAAGTCAAAGCTACCAAGGTATCCAAGATTATTTTGTAATTTATAACCTATCATGACTATTATGGCATTACTAAAAGTGCTCTTAAAATGAAAAAAAAATATTTTTTTTCTTTTTAAATTTTCCAGTTAGTGAAGAATAAAATAAACGGAACTTTTAGCTTGAATCCGAGCCCGCCCGGAGCCCAAAGACTTGCGTAAGATTTGAGCCCGATCGGGCTCGGGCTGAGCCTGTCTCATCTCTAGTCTCTGCACAAGTGTTGAGTAAACGAGTCCAGTATTAAGATAGGATGATACACTTGATGGATAACTCTTGTGGTTCAAAGAGAATAAGCGATAAGAGAACATCGAATAACTGTATGGTTACCAAATCTCAAACTGTCAATTAATTTGGCACCCCTCCAAACCTTTAGAATCATCCTCAGTGCTAGGCGTGAGAAATGTGGTTTCATTATAGAAGCTTACCTGATTTCTCTGGAAAATATTATTTTCATCTAAAAAACACCAAACTCTTTATTTGTGTTTAAAGATATATTTAATAATTTGTTTATTTATTTTATTTTATTTTTTGTAGCTCAATTTCTTCTGAAGTACTGTTACAATGTGCAAGAGGTATCTTACAATGGACCAATGTTATCCTGTAAGTTACTTTTATTATTGTTATTATTTATTTGTTTTACTTATTTGTAATATTTAATAATAATTTATATAGAAAAAAAAATGTTTTTTTTTAGAAACATTTTTAATAAAGGGTCTACTACAGATACAATATTGATGTCCAAAATAGTCTCTATGTTTTCTGATGATAAGGAATTCATAAAAATGTTGTTTGAGTATGTTCTTCATACAAGAGGTCATTTTATTGATGTAGGTAACATATTTTGCATTTTCGTTTGCATTTTATATAAAATTTATTAATTTATTTCTTTTGTGTAAACTGGTCATATATATACTAATTGAAATAATCAGTATTTCCCAGACTCATTAGGAAAAAAAAAAAAAAAAAAAAAAAAAAAAAAAATCATTATAATATGGATAAAAAGTGATTGAGTTTAATTGTTGCTTTTAACACAGTAAAATTAAGTAAATTTGAATACATAAATTTACATAAATAAAAATTTTTCTTTTTTTTTTTTTTTTTTTTTTTAATATTAATATCAGATAAACATGCATAAAAAAATAAATTGTGTTATTTGTTATATTCATATATAATATTTCCAAATTGGCAATTTACCAAACAACCCCATTCACTTCCCATTATTTTTAGAACATGTGTCACCATCTTCATGGATTTGAGAATGCATTAATAATGAACTTTTAAAAAAGAATGTTTATACTAACTATGAAGTTTCTAGCTCAAGTGATTTCCAAATTGTAGAACAGTTTCCCTCTTTTTTTACTTCTATTTCACTTCTCTTTAACAGGATGGAACAACTTTTTAAAAGTGCAATGAATGTAAACATGAATGAAAGATTTTCATACCAAATATGAAGTCCTTAGCTCAAACAATTTCCAAAATGTGCAACAGACCTCTCTCATTTACTTCTCATTTTGTTATGATTTGACTGCTCACGCAATTGAGTAATCGCGCATAAGCGGCGCACGCCTCGGCCATGCAGCGCATGTCAAGAGACTATAAAAAGGGAACGTTATATATTTCATGTCACGGCAGTTGTGTGTCATTATGTTTTGCTTTTACCCTTCCTGAGTTGTTATATATGTTTTTACTTACATTACGTTATGTGTTCTTTTACCTTTTATCATGTTTCATTAAAGTGCTGTTTCCGGAAATAAAAGCATGTTTCCAGTAGCTAAAGTTTCTAGCATTAATTGACATTAGCCACCTTCCATTCATATCGGCCTTTACAATACTGGCGACGTACGATGGGATGTTGACTCCGCGGCACGAGTGGGCGTTCCTAGTTCAGGTATGAGAATTTTCTCCTCTCTTTTTCTCTCTCTGCTCTCTTGTTGATAAGAGGCGGGTGATTTATCACGGAGTTGTTCAGCGCGGTAAGCTGTTTTTCTTTTTCTTTAATTATTTCTGAACCCCGTTCCTTGTGATGGCTGCTGTCGGCTCAATTTCGGAGTTCGACGTTTCAAGTCCTAGTTCGTGGGATTTATACTCTGAACAGCTCACATATTATTTAGAAGCAAATAATATCACTACTGCTGAACGGAAACGTGCGACTTTAGTTGCCGTTTGCGGTATCAAAACAGTGGGAATTATTAGGTCTTTAATAGCGCCGTCTGCTATTTCTGAAAAGACTTTTGATGAAATTATGACTGTTTTAAAAACTCATTTTAGCCCCAAACCTTCTGTTATTTTTTCTCGTTTTAAATTCCACAAGCGAACTCAAAATTTAAACGAAAGTATAGGCGATTACGTTGCCGAATTACGGCGACTTGCCGAAGTGTGTGATTTTGATGCAACTTTGACGGAGAGGCTTCGCGACCAGCTCGTATGCGGCTTAAGAGATGAGGGGGTGCAAAGACGGCTGTTATCGGAAACAAGTTTAACTCTCGAGGATGCCGTATCTGAAGCTTTAGCTTGTGAATCCGCGGCGTCTCAGGTTAAAAGCATACTTTAAATTCGGGTCGTGTTGCAGGCTCAGAGTTCATTGATTATGTGAAGGCTGGAAAAGGAAAAAACGAGCGTAAACGAAGATTCGAGATTGATAAAAATACTAAAATTTCGGCTAAAAATGTTTGTTTTGGATGTGGGGAACAGCACGAATGTAAGAATTGCAGGTTTAGAGATGCTAATTGCAGGGTGTGTGGTAAAAAAGGCCACATAGAGCGTGTATGTCGTGCAAAACGTGACAAGTACAAAAATTCAAATTCTCAGAAATTACATGACATTGAAGTGGTTAGTCCTTTGGAAAATGAGTACTGTTTGAATTCTGTACAGTGCAATTCCCTTAAAGAGCATGTTGTGATTAAATTGGAAGGGCATGAGATTAAAATGGAGGTAGATTCAGGATCCTACTATTCCATAATCTGCTTAAATACTTTTAAACAAATATTTGGAGCTCAAGAGCCAAAATTAAATAGTACTTCAGTAAAGGTGCGAGATTTTCAAAAAAACAATATAAACCTTGTTGGGAAATGTACTGTAAGAGTACAATTTAAAGAATTTAACCCAGAATTGGAACTTTTAGTTGCAGAATTTAATTGTACAAACATTCTGGGGTATTCATGGTTTGAGCCTTTGGGTATATCTATAAATGGAATACATTCTATTTCCGACCCTGTTCAAGAGGTTGTGAATAAATTTTCTGAAGTTTTTAGTGAGGGATTGGGGACTTATACTGGTCCAGCAGTTAAGCTTCCAATAGACCCCAAAAAATCCACCTATTAGGTGTAAGGCTAGAAATGTACCTTTAGCACTCAGACCTAAAATTGAGATGACATTAAAAGAGCTTCTTGAAGAGGGAGTTATTGAACCTTATGATAATCCCAAGTGGGCTACTCCAGTAGTTCCAGTGTTAAAGCCATCGGGGAAGGTGAGACTCTGTGGGGATTATAAAACTACACTTAATAAGGCTATGTCTGCTTTTCCTTATCCTATACCAGCAATCAATAATTTATCTAATTTGAAAGGGGGTGGATTCTATGCAAAAATTGATTTGGCCCAGGCTTATTTACAACTGCGCGTAGATAAGGAATCTGCAGAAGCTCAGACCATAATAACTCATAATTGCTTTCAAAGTAAACAGACTCCAATTTGGTGTAAATGTAGCTCCAGGGCTTTTCCAGAGCTTAATGGAAGAACTCTTTGCAGGTTTAGAGGGGGTAATACCTTATTTTGATGATGTCCTAGTCCGTGCAGAGACACGTGAGGAGTTAGCATTCCGTTTAGCTGAAGTTTTGAGTCAGCTTAAAAAGGCAGGCTTGAGAGCGAAAAAGGAAAAATGCCTTTTAGGGGTAAAAGAGGTAGATTTTCTCGGGTATCGTGTCAATAAGGAGGGTATACACCCATCTAAATCCAAGGTTGAAGCAATCCATGCTGTACCAATTCCAACTGACAAACAGCAGTTACGTGCTTTCCTTGGGTTAATTAATTTTTATCATGGGTTTCTAGAGAATAAGGCCACAATTGCTGAGCCTTTACATAGGTTGTTGGACAATAATGCTGAGTTTAAGTGGACACAAATTCATACAGATGCCTTTAATGGCTTAAAAGATTTAATTTCTTCCTCTAAAGTGCTTGTACCTTTTGATGCATCATTACCAATAATTCTCACATGTGATGCGTCTCCTTATGGAGTGGGGGCCGTATTAAGCCATCGAATGCAGGATGGTCGTGAGGCGCCAGTAGCATTTTCATCTAGGACTCTGACATCAGCTGAGCGTAATTACGCTCAGATTGATAAGGAGGCGCTTGCCATAGTTTCGGCTATAAAGAAATTTCACCACTTTCTTTATGGGCATGTTTTTACAGTCATTACTGACCATCAGCCATTATTGGGGTTATTTAACCGAACTAAAGCGACTCCTGAAATTATTTCCCCCCGTATGCTACGCTGGTCTCTCATGTTAAATGCATATAATTTTTCCCTTGAGCATAGACCAGGGAAGAAAATAGGGAATGCAGATGCTTTAAGTTGAATTCCAAAACCGGTGCCTGATTCTGAGGTTCCTCCCCCATATGAAGTTCTTTTTATGGAAGATCTGGAATGTCCTCCCCTAAGTGCAGGGGAAATTGCTAAATTTACATGTAGGGATCCTGTATTATCGAGAGTTCTAAATTTTGTGTTAAAGGGATGGCCGGAACAAGAGCTGGGTTCAGAATTTCATACGTATTATGTTAAACGAAATGAGTTGTCTGCTCATAAAAATTGTCTCCTTTGGGGTAATAGGGTAGTCATACCTGAAAGAGGACGTCAGCTCGTGTTGCAGGAGCTGCATCTGGCTCATCCAGGAATTGAGCGCATGAAAGCTCTAGCTCGAAGCTATGTGTGGTGGCCACGTATGGACACTGATATCCAAAGTTATGTAGCAGGTTGTATGTCATGCCAAGAAACTAAGCATGCACCACCACGAGCTCCCATACACCCATGGGAGATAACTACAATTCCATGGTCCCGGCTCCATGTTGATTTTGCTGGTCTGTTCCAAGGACACAAGTTCCTGATAATTGTGGATTTTTTTTCAAAGTATGTTGAGGTGAAGGAAATGTCCTCAACAACTGCAACATCCACCATTGATGTTCTGATAAAATAATAAAAAATATAAAAAAGATATTACTTAACTTTATGATTTGTTTATTTTAATAGATGAATGAAAGGAAGGATGAGTCATAGCGCGTGAAGTGTGTGAAAGAGAAAGTAGTATAGTGGTTGAAGGCCGAATGATGATTCATTAAGATAAACATGCTTACATTGCGTTGTTTACATAATAGCGGACATAAAAAATGCGGCGATTTTTTCTAAGTGCCGTTTTATCGGCAAATAACCGGAAATTAAGTCTCTTGCTAAAAATTTATCTAAAAAAGAAATATGGTCATCAAAATATACGAGAAATGAAAAATAAATAAAAGCTTACCTTCAAATCTGTAATATGAATAAGAAATGAACACATAAACGAAGTTCAAACAAAATTAAAGAGCACTATTAAATCACTTAAATTGACTCTATTTATTGCCATAATTATAAACATAAGCACATCAGTGCCGGCACCCAATTTTTTATTGATTGAATGATAAGAATTATCAACAGATTAATATTTTTACTTCTCCAATTAAATATTTCTTTGGAATAAACAATTCAACTAGATTTGACATTTCCTATTTTATAATATCAACGAGCATTATTCTAATGTATTTTTTAATTGAATCCACATTGTTCATTCTTAAGTTTCAGAGTCATTATATTTATAGTTCAAAATGTTCTTAGTTCTTTTTGTTTTATTTTATTTTATTTCTATATGAATTATTTTTATTATCGGAAATTCATTCGTTTTTGCACATTATTTATTTTGACTTGGATTTCTTTATTTCATTTGCAAACATTGATGACACATGGAAATTCGATGAGGAATATCAACAGGTACTTAATTGTAGCGTCCTCGATGAAATTATTTGCCTCTTGGCGCAATATATTTTCATTTCACCGTAAAACATTATCAATCTTTAATTTTCTTGCGGTTGCTGCTGTTGCAGTGCATTCGACAATCAGGAAGAGTAAATATTTCTCTTGAAATAATAAACATCGATGTTGAGTGAATCATTTCCAATCTAACGAGCTTAAGATGGGTAGAAAAATACATTTACCGATCACTGGAAGGACTTCAAATCATGATTTTTTTTATGAAGATTCATTTTGTGGACTTGACGATTAATGGACGATGATTTAAAGAAGATTAATTATCATATTAAATTCATAATAAGCTACCGTACGATATCTCAAGTCACGCTAACAGCTTACTCTAAAGGCGGAGCCGTTAAGCGGAACGAGAGAAAATCGACGGAGCTGTTGACAGTGGAAGATGTTTTCTCAAAGTGTGTGCGGCGTCTTCCTCAAATTCCCCACATTTGGTTGCCGATTCACTGTCAGATTAATGAGCAATAAAATAGCTCGCTCCAAATATTTTTAATTGGAGTTGACTTTATGAATAAAAGTTAATTAAAGTTGATGAAAGTGAATTATCTTTATTCACAATTTATTTATTTTTGATTTATTGAAAGATTAATTTATATTTTCTATTTTTTATTGAAAATTTTGTACTGACGCTATCTTTTGAAAATGCGTAAGAGTACATCCGGGAGGGCATCGAACTCAAGCAGAAATTCTCGGAATTTGTGACGTCATGGCGTCGGCGAGAGGGAAAACGATGTATTTTTGAAAATACAAAATATCAGAAATATTTTTTAGAAATAAATGAAAGGAATCCAGAACATATTTAAATAAATTTTCAGATGCTAATTCACCAAATATTATGGGAATTATTCTGGACTTTGGGAAATATTTATTAATTATTTTCTGGGTTTATTAAATAATTTTTCAGAGAATATTAACTGAAAAAATAGATTTTTCTGGATTTTAAATAAATTATTTCCGGAGTTTAAATAATTATTTCCGATTTCAATTTTTGAAATAAATTATCTCCGTTTTTATTATTTTATATTAAAAATTCATAATAGTTGAATTTTGGAAGGAAGTTTTAAAATGATGAATTTTTAAATAAAATGTTAAAAGTTTTTACCTTTTAACATGTTCTAAGAGACATTTTTGCAACTCACGGAATTCCAGACGTTGTGGTCTCTGATAATGGTCCACCATTTCAATCAAAAGAGTATGAAAAATTCCTAGAGGGAAATGTCATTCGTAGGGTGTTGATTGCTCCTCGACGGCCAGCTGGAAATGGTCAGGCAGAAAGAGTTGTCCAGAGTGTTAAAGACTCTTTGAAACGTATTGTGAAGGGAACATGGAGGAAACGTCTTTCTCAGTTCCTTTTACATCAACATATTACACCTTCTACAGTCACAGGCCTTAGCCCAGGTGAGCTGTTGATGGGAAGACGACTACGAAGTTGCCTAGACCGTTTACACCCAGATTTCCTTAAAGACCAAAGAGAGAAGCAAGAGCTAACTTTTGAAAAAGACACCAGACCACTGCGACAATTCAAGGTGGATGATCCTGTGATGATTCGGAACTTATCTCCTGGGGCAGAGTGGATTCCAGCTGTGGTTACTGATTCGACGGGTCCTGTGTCGTATCGAGCCACTACTGCGTCTGGGGAAGTGCTGCGTCGTCATGTTGATCAGATGATTAAACGTGCACCACCTTCTGTTAGTCCACGGTCCAGTGAGTCATTGCAGGAGTCTGAACCTGTTGAGCCAGCGATGGTTCAGGAGCAGCTTCATGAAAGACTTCCAGTTTCCACAACACAACAGGCTCCAGGTGTTCCATCTGAGAGTGCTGTGCCTTTACCAATACCTGAAGATCTACCATCCCGTCCAAGACGAGTAATTAGGAAACCAGAAAGCATAGCTGCCAAGTTGTACTCCCTGGGAGTAAAATTTACTCTTTTTTGACATTTTTTACATTTTTACTCCTAGATCACGATTTTTACTCTTTTTCTACTATTTCAACATTTTTCTACCAATTTTTACTTTCTTCTATATGTAATATAGAGATAGTATTGCATTCATGAAAATTTTCGACCTCCGTTTTTTGATGGATTTACACATTTTGAGAACATGAATTGATAGTTTTTAGAAAATGTCTGTCTGTATCACTTTTTTGTGGATGCTGTATCTCACAAACCAATAAATGAAATTTAACCAAACTTGGTATTTAGTTGCACCCTGAAATAAACTGGTGCTTAATAAATTTGGGGATCAATCGCTCAATAGTTGGCACTGTGATCGCATTTTATGCAAACTTTTAACATGGCAGTATAGGACAAAATTTCGTATAAATGTGCATAATGAGAGTTATTTTAAACTTGCGATAGTAAAATTAATATGAATTATTGATAATAGTAGTAGTTAACTAGAAAAATATTTTGTGCATGTGGGGGCATTGGTTGCCCCCCCTGGGGGGGAGTAAATTTTCAAGATGGGTATCTTTCGAAAGGTTTCATTGATAATAGTAGTAGTTAACTAGGAAAAAAATTTTGTGCATGTGGGGGCATCATTTCAAGATGGGTATCTTTCGAAAGGTCTCATCAATACCTTTTAAAAGGAATGGTTGAACTATGAATCTGTGATAATTTAAAACAAAGTTATTGATTTTTTTTACTTTTAATGAAAAAAAAACTAGGGGGGGGGGTCTGCAAATTTTTTTGTTTGTGCGCTGTTTTACTCCTTGGAATTCTTGCAGGTTGGCAGGTATGAGAAAGATACAGAGATTTTGTGCCACATTAACTAGGAGGGAGGAGTGTTATGATTTGACTGCTCACGCAATTGAGTAATCGCGCATAAGCGGCGTGCGCCTCGGCCATGCAGCGCATGTCAAGAGACTATAAAAAGGGAACGTTATATATTTCATGTCACGGCAGTTGTGTGTCATTATGTTTTGCTTTTACCCTTCCTGAGTTGTTATATATGTTTTTACTTACATTACGTTATGTGTTCTTTTACCTTTTATCATGTTTCATTAAAGTGCTGTTTCCGGAAATAAAAGCATGTTTCCAGTAGCTAAAGTTTCTAGCATTAATTGACATTAGCCACCTTCCATTCATATCGGCCTTTACAAAAATTTCACCCTCTTTTAAGCAGATAGAGCAACTTTTCAGTTGCATATTGAATATGAATTTGAATGAAGTATTTTCCTACCAAATATTATGTTTTTTTGCTCAAGCTGTTTCCAAATTGTACAGCATGCCACCATCTTTGAGATTTAATTACATGAATCAAGTAATTATACACTTAGTGAAAACTTTCGAAATTGAAAATATTTTCTTTTTGTGATATATTTAAGGAAAAAATTTTCATTTTGCAAAATTACATCATTGTTAAGGGACAACAACATAGCATGTAAAATAACAAATAGGCATCATATTCATATTTGAGGGGGAAAAAAAGGTGTTTAAGTTTATTTTTAAACCATATATCAATTGGAATATTAATATAAAGGAAATCACATCTCATAAAGAGATATTGAATAATAATGAATGTCTCGTGCTGCATTTGTCAAACTTCTCTTTTTAATATGTCCTGATGATGCCCATATAAGCTGGGCAAAAAGCTTAGACTAGATATATTTGTAAAATTTTTATAATGTTTTTAATGAAAGTATAGTTTTTAATAAAAATATTTACGTGTTAAAAAGTGGTATTTTTAACTAATTAATATAAAGGGAAGTTATTTCTATGAAAATTCTGTACTGATAAGTATAAAGGATTTAAGTCCATTTTCTTGATTTTTAAGCAGACTAAAAATAAAGTTAAACTAAATAAAAACTAATCAGAAGAATCGATCAGTAAAAAGGAATTATGATGATTTATACCCTTTATACCATTCAGTGATTGTCAACCTTCATTTAATAAAGGGAAAAAATCGAATTAAATATTTTATACCAAAGATTAATGCCAAATTTCTGACTTGAATCTTTTTCACCAATGGATTTTCTCTGTAACTAAATCACATGGATTTAAATCCTTTATATCAATCGATAGAGATTTTTTTTCTGAGTCTGACTATGTACTTAACTCAAAATCGAAATTTTTGAACTTAAATCCTTTATACTTAACAGTACAGAATTGATGCTACGCGAATACAATGTATATACTGGAAATTGAAAATGCTTTATATCCCAGTTTCAAATTAAAAATCTAATGCAGTAAACTAGTTTTTCCTTTTAATTTTGTGTTTGAGTTTTAAATAGTTGATAGGTTATTTCTAATTTTCATTGTCCTGGTGGGTGAAAATTTTACTTAATTATTAGAATATTTTTGTTAAAATTTTACATAAACAAAATCATTGGTAATTACTAATTTATTAATATTAAAATTATGCTTTTTTATCTGCTATTTATTTTATTAAAATTCTCTTATGTTTTATTTTCAGAGTTTGCGGCATTTGAGCAGAGACATATTCAAAAACATTATAAATCTCCACATTTTGTGTTCAAGAACTGGTATATCTTATTTCTTTAATTAAATATCTTATTCTTCTGAATATATTGAATGTATGTATTGTTCTGCATATATGAGGAGCAAACATTTGAAATTATGTTTTCTCCTTCGGATACAATTTTTCAGAAAGCATAAAACACTAAGAAAAAAAAAAAAAAAAAAAAAAAAACTAAACTTAAACCCTAATTATCGTTTGTTTAGATGCATTATTAGTTACTAGGAAATATATATAGACATGTCCAGGAAGATATATAGACATAATATTTTATGTTAAGTTTATATAAAAATCACTAGTTCAATCTTTTTTATTTTGGGGAAAGCAAGGTTTGAATGTTTGCTCCTCGTATATGTGTGTATATGTTGATAAATCAGAAAATCTAAAAAAAATATTCAATTTAAAAAAATTTGTTAAAAAATATTAAATTAATAACTAAAATTTATATAAATTCCATTATAATATAAGGAATGAAAACTTTGTAAGAAAAAAACATCAATTGTAAAAACACGTTTTGCATAAATACTATTTTTGTAATTTTTACTTTTTAAAAAATATACCCTGTAAGAAAAGTATTGGAATCACAAAAAAAAAAAAAAAAAAAGAGATATTTTGTTTTTTTAGGTAGATTCCTTATAGGAGATCTACCTATTGCAATGGTTCTCATGACACGACTTCTGGAAAAATTCTTCATATCTTCACCGATCATGACCCCTAGAACCCAAAACCACCCTCCGTTCAAAAGTTTATATATATATATATATATATATATATATATATATATATATATATATGTATAACGCTTTTTCGTGAATAGTTTTGAATGTCAGTTTAGGCAAGAATTTAAAATTTACGATTGAGAGTAATACGTTACAGCTTCCTTTGACTTTTTATCTTGTTGAAACAAGATATTGGTCTGTGAAGAGATATGAGATTTTCGCGTGGAAAGAAAATATAATGATACCAAGGCTGCCTTTCTCTATCTCCAAGCTCGCCAAATTTTTTCGCCAAGTCAAAAATTTTGTTGTCAACTATCAACTTTTGCCGCCAAATCACAAATTTCATTGCTAAGTCGCAAGTTTTGTCACCAAAATCTCGCCAAATCATGCAATTTACTAAATTCATAATTAATATTGAAATTCAGCGGTGCCAAATGCTCAAATGTTAACTAATGCTAATGTTAATGCTCCAGCTTATGTGAACCAAAACAGTTTCACTTTACAATTTTTACTCATCTGACAATAAGAATCACAAAAGCATAATACAAAACTTTCAATAATTCAATAAAAATTACAATGAAATAACTATTCAAAAACTGCTGCCACTTATCTGTATTTGACTTGACCATAACAACGCCAGGCTTACCAGAACTAGTGAGATCACAAGTGCATTTTCACGTTTCTATTACTTTTTCTTTTAAAAGAAAGATATTGAACAACAGTTATATGGATTTAAAAAATATATATAATTTTGATTAAGCTTGGGTGGGGAGTAGGGTGTAGCCCAATAGCCCCTTCCGGGATTCACCATTGCCGGGATTGTATATCTTTAAGGCTTTTGTTTGTTGAATGATTATGAGCTTGAATTTTAAAAAATTGAAACATTTACAAACCAATAAATTTAGCCTAAAATTTTAAGTAGAATGAAAAAAACCCTTTTGTAGTTAAAAATTAAATTTCTTGAAAACAGAATAGCGACGTAAATAATGCAATGTGTGTGAACAAAGCCATTGGCTAGGTATTAATGCATATGTAAAATTTCTTTACAATTGTAACATTAACGTAAAGGAATCTACCTTTGCCTTTAAGCTTGCCGAAAAGGGATTTTTTTTGTATATAAATGTTTTAAAATCTCCTAGATTAATTTTTTACTATCTTTACAGGGATGTATGTATGTGAACATGGCAGCATCTAAATGTGTTATCCCATTGTGCTAAAAGTTGATAGGTTCATATTATAGGTTACCGTCACATGACCTATATAGATAGATTTACAAGAATATAGAACTTAGTTCTTTTACAGGGATAAAAAAAAAAAAATCATTCAAATTATAAAAGTAAGATAAAAGTTGAAATTATACTTAAAAGCTATCAAATCTGTCCTGAATTTCAGATTTTGTGCGTATTCTAAAAATTTTATTTTATTTATTTATTTATTTATTTTACTTACATTTTTTTATTTTTATCAGTTTTTGTAGCATTGTTTGAAAACTACTTCAGTGGTGTTTGTCTCCCAGTACTTTTTTCAACCTAAATTTTTAAATGTTATTTGTAATAGTTTTCTAGTAACTTTCAAAAATTAACCAACTATGATAAAAACTACAATATGCAAATACTGGTTGAAAAAATACAGGAACTCTTGCTAATAAACTTATTTGTCATTGGTATTTTGTATATGTTTTCTTTTTCTTTTCTTTTCTTTTTTTTTTTCTTTAAGAAGGGGAAAAAAGTTCTTTTCTTTAATAAAATTTTATAGATTTTATCACAAATTTTTAATTTTATTTCATTATTTCACTTTTCTAAAAATTCTTGATAAATAAATAAATAAAGAAAATAAAGAAAAGTAAATTTTTAAAATAACTGTATTTGTTTGAGTGTTAAAAAATCTTATATATATATATGCATATATTTTCTTTGTGTCATATTACATAGAAAAATCTTATTATATCAAACTGGTTTTGAATAGAAAATATTTTAGTTTTACGAAATAATTTATTATTTTTGTGAACTCTACATCAGCCTTATTTATACTTATCACTTAACTAAAATAACTTTTTCCTAATTCCATTCTCTCTTTCTTTCTGTATCTTTCTTTCTGTACTTATTTATTTAGTTTCTTTGGAGGTGTGGGGTTTAATATAGTCTGGATGATTAGAACACTTAAAACTTAAAATATTATAAAATAATTGTATTCCAGAAAACAATTTTTTTTTTCTTTTTTAAATAATGTAACTATCTGTGTTATTATTGAATAACTTTTCAGTTAAACTTTTATTTATTTCCTTATTTTCAGAACCGAAGGAAAGTGCCTTATTAAAAGAAATGACAATTTATCTATTGAAAGATTTACCTGCTCATAATCCAGGTAAATATGGAATGTTAGGACACATTGTTGAAAAAATCGGCACTGAGACTATTCTAGAGTGGGATTCTTCTTTACCAAGTGAGTTGTATAAAGTTTTAGAGGAGTATAGTCTTGTTTCACATGTAAGTTATTTACTTTTATATTGCTTTTTTTTTTTTTTAACTTTAATTAAATAAGCAATTTTATTATATTAACATTACTTATATATTTTTCTAACTCATTTTATTTTAAGAAAATACTAGTAGACTTTGACCACTTCACTAGTCAATATTGTTTAAACGAATTAAAAAAAGAAAAAAAATTGAATTACTATTTTTTTATAATCACTTTACAAATAGAAACTAAAATAATAGTAATAATAATAAGAATCCATTAAAATCATTCAGAATCTTATTTTAGGCAATTACATATAATTTTGGACTTTAAGGATTGCTAAACTATCTTGTTGCCAGCAGGACTGTAGCCATAGAGGTTTTTAGGGTATTCAATCTCCTTCCCCTCCGTACCTGATGTATTTATTTTAATATCATCTTTAATTCTGGAAATTCACAACTGTTAGAATTATTCTTGTTTTCCTGGGGTTTTTTTAATATATTTTTTATTTTTTATTTTTAATATTTTGTTTTGAAGCTGTATAGTTCCAAAAATGTACTTAATTCATTCTTCACACTTTATACTTCAAAGCAAAATGATTAAAATTTTAAAAATTGATTTTTAGAAAACGAGAATGATTTTAATGGTTGTGATTTTTCTGAATGTGGAAACAGAATTTAAAATAATACATTAGATAGTGAGTAATTTGTGTACCAAATTTTCCTCATAGAATAATATGGGATTTGGAAGGTAACATTAGGTGAACCAGTCCCCTTAAAGGTTGTTTTCAATTTTCAATGTAAATTCTAAAGCATGAAATAATTTTGTATTTTACTTAAATAACCATTGCAAAATAAAATAGTAAATAAATTGAAATAGGAAGCTTTATAATAAGTTAATATTAAAATTTTGCATTTTTTTTGTACATGTGTATAGATATTGTATCATTTTTATTATAGCTAAAAAAATTGAGATAGCAATTAAAATTTATTCTGATATTTAATTGATCTTTATATGAATAATATTGTAAGCTACAGCTATTAATGTTGCTTTGTTTCTATGAAAGCCATAGATTAAAGAAATCTACATCTGCCATATGCTGTTTTACAGGGTTCATACTCTGCAGGGAAAACCTAGAAAACAGGGAATACTCAGGGAATTTGTTATAAAAAGTCAGGGAAAACTCAGGGAAAATAAAAATTTTCATTGAAAATCAGGGAAAATCAGTTATAAAACCTGGAAAAACAATTTTTTTCTTTCTCTCAAGTTATGTTTTTTTTGTTTAGCTTCGTATCAAAATTTAAATGATTAAGTATTGTGAAAATACGCATGTAAATAATGATTTCTACCTGAATTTCTATCATGATCGGCAGTAATATGACATCATACAGTGAAAGTAGCTGTATTTTGTCCTGTCTAGAAGAGGTTTCTTCTAATATGTCGCTAATATTTTCTTGAAAATTGTCTAGGAACTCAGGGAAAACTCAGGGAATTTTTTTTCCCATATTTGAGTATGAACCCTGTTTTACCAATATAATTATATGGTAACTTTTATAATATGTTTGCATTACTAATTATAATTAATCATGGAAGCATACTATAAAAAAAGAAAACTGAAGAAATTGTGTCGATAGACATCCTGTGTTCACAAAAATCTATACATGATAGAGAACAATTGGCCTCATTTTTGGTTGCACACTAAAAAACATATGTATCAACTAAAGTTATCAAATCAAATTTTGCCAACATTACTTTTGTAAACCTGTGTTATTATTTATATATCATATTATTTGATTACATTTTAAGCTATTCGTTTTCTGTTAGGTATCTGAACTTTATCATGTTTTATTTCGTTGCTCACTGAACACTACTGATGATGAAACTTTTCAGAAAGTTTGGTTAACACCGTTATTAGAAGTTCTTTGCAAGGGGTCAAAAGAACAGACTAATGCTGTTACTGAGGTATTTGAAAATTAATTAAAACAAAAAATATTTTTCATTCATTATACATTTTCTGATAACTTAATATAGGAACTTTTATATATTTTTTAATGCCATTTTTATAAAAAATGTATTGTCCTTGAAGTAGATTATTAAAAAACTTATGTACTTCTGTTTTTTTTTTTTTTTTTTTTTTTTTTTAATGCACAAAAATTTCCTCCCTAAATTTTATCTTATGTTTTTAATTTTTTACCTTTTTATAATAGAAGATTATATTTTTTTCTAAATTTTAAGCATTTACATTATGTCATAAAATAAAATATATATTTATAGAGCAATTATCCTTTAATTGAGATACCTTTTTTAGAAAATAATTATTTTTTTATGGTTTATAATATCTTTTCTTCAATATTTTTATTTTAAAACAGCAACAACAACAATAATAATGTAAAAGATAATAATCAAGATTCATTATTAATGATTTAAGGTATTGTAAGATAATAATGATAATGATGAATAAGTAATACTATGAGTCTTTATTCATATATACTTTTTTCTGATTATTACTTTCTCCTATATTCAGTAGTAGAAAGGCTAGTATTTGAGAAAGTTTCCAACTTACAGTTTTTGATAGATTTGGACATTTTTAGATATTCCGAACAAACTTTGATCGTTTTAGGATAAATTAATAGGATGTAATTAAAAAGGAATATAATTCCCCTATTGCATAAATGTATAGAAAATCACACCAAAGGCCATAAATGAAAAAGAAAATCCAACTATTGAAATGTGTGAAAGTGAATGTGTATGTACAAACAAATAATGAAATTTAATTCACCTATTGATTAAATATAGACAAAAGCAATTCAAGAGCCATGGAAAGAAAACAAACACAGGGCTCGCATTCCCCCTAATATTCCTAAAATTCCTAAATATTTTAATCATTCCTAAAATTCTCCTACATTTCTTCCATGAATCCTAAAAAAACGCATCTAAGGCTAATCCAAGGGTCGAGAGTATTATTCATTCCGGTTCAGTTCATATCGAATGCTCTTGTATTGTGTTTACCACTTGCACATGCATGTGTAGATTATTTTATTATTGTATTAATTCTTAGTGTTGTTGCATTGAATGATTTTATACTAAATCTCAGCATATCGTTTCATTTCATTTGCATCCTTATCATGGTTAAAGGTAAAACGAAATTTGAAATTTCGTTTTTGGTTGGACTCGTGGTAGGTTGGAAAAAGAATTTGACGGTGTTTTGCTGAGAGAATGACTTGAAGCTATAAATGGCAACATTTATTCTGCTAAATGTGTTTTATGTTCCGAAAAGTTTTACATATCTGCTACTAGCTTAGTAACAGAACTTATGCAACATTGTCGCCGAATTTTTTTTTTTTTTTCATAGAATTGAGTCAGTGGTAGACAGAAACTCATGTCTTACATTAATAATTCAGAATTCTTCTGCAGTATAGTAATCTTATACCTTTCTAATTAATTATACATGTGTAATTAGAGAAAAATTGAATCATCTTGCAGAGAAGGTTTAACCGTTTTGGGACGGGTGTATCATATGAACTGGCTGCAAATGTTCCTTCCCACTCCAGTGTTTAACATATGACACATCCTTTAAATTCTTTCTGTGGGCAGGCGTATCATACCAAATGTTCTATTTAAATATGATATGCTATTTAAATTATGATTTATTTAAATATGATATATGATCTTTTTAAATGATCTATTTAAATATGATAATTTAAAGGCTGTATCATATATAACATGCTCATCCCAAAAGAGTTATACATACTAGACATGTCACAGAAAGCATAAAAATTTTAAACCACTAGAGATATCAAGTAAAGGGTTTCATCGAACCAAGTACTGAAAATGCAGAAAGCATGATATACATAAAATAAAATTTATTTTATAAAAGTGCCGTCTGTTTCATAGATTATTTAAATTTTGATGGAGTAAGGGCTCTTAATTTTGTTTGGCTCAACCTGAATATACAAAACAACACAACTTTCCAATTTTAACACGTCAGTTATTACCCATTACGGATTTAGAAGTTTTACAATATCATCGATTTTCCCCTAAAATTTTCCTAAAATTTTGAAAAAAATTCCTAAAATTCCTCCCTAAAATTTTGAGAAGCCCCAATACTAGGCCTGCAAACATCAAACTCGTAACAACCTATGCAATCTCACCACCAAGTGTCCGCACCAAAAACAGTTGGTGAATGTGAGTGAAAAAGTGTAAAATGTGTAAATCGTGAAAGGTACAGACGTTTATACACCACTAAATAAACGCTGTCCAAGGGTGTGTGTGAAAAAAAAACTATTGAAACATAGTTGAAAAAGTTGAAGTTTAAATTCTAACACAGAACCAAAAATGCACAAGCCTAAAATGTGTAAATTGGTGAAAAGAAAAGGTAAATGAATGTGAGTAGATGTGAATAAAAATGTAAGGTAAGAACTCCTAACCAAATGCATTAGAATGTGCTGGTTATATGGAGATTAAAAGAAATGAAATGAAGTTTTGAAGAATGAAAAAAAAATTTTTTTGAAGTTATGTGACACTAAATATAATACTGAGAAAAATACTATGTGAAAAATTCAAAAGTTATAGTAAAACACATGAGTAAAAGTGATAAAAATTCTATTGATTCATCATATAAAATAAATCTGAATGAAAGTGAATGACATTACTATGAAAAATCCAAGTGAAGATAAAAAAAAACATATATATACAATCAATAAGGTAAATAAAACATATAAAGGTTTCGTGTAATTTGAATTGATTTAGAGCAACCACATAAGTGTATGAAAATTAAATGTTACTCAATAAACTGACTATCTCTGTACATACCTATATATATTGTAAGAGACAAAAATAATAACTGAACTATCATTCGCAATTTGTGAATTGTTAAATAAATAAATAAACATAAATCATGAAAATTTGAAAAATAAAAAAATAAATGTATATTATATATATTTGCACTCCTTAATAGAAATAATAAATTGGTAAAAAGTGTATCTTGCACCATTCCATACTTGTTAAATAATGAATACCATCAGAATTTGTGAAAAGTAAAATAATAAAATAAAATAATAAAAATAATAAGAGTATAGTAATGACGCTAATAATGGGAAAATAAATAAAATACATATATAAAGCATTTAAAAAAAATTTTTGACCAAACATTTAAAAAATGATCCACTGCACATGCGATATAATACTTTTGCATATACTTATGTTACATACAACACACAAAAAACAAAAAAAATTTTGAATATTTTGAGTTATGTAAAAATCCATATGTAACTTATATTAAATGATAAATAACTTTTAAATCAACATCTGTACGTAAGATGTTTAAACTAATACAATTATTTTTCACCTTTCAAAAAGTCAGTACGCTGCATAACTACTGTATTTAATTTTAAAGTCTATTGACTTGAACAGTGGGATGAGTGTAAATCGATGACTAAAAAGGATACAGGGAACTTAGATTTTGATCAGGATTATTCTCCATAATTGATCCTTCGATCAGGCAAGATCCCCACGGCAATCTGACGATCTGTCCGGCAGGCCTACATATTGTTGGGAGGTTAACACTGTCAACTAGTGCACAGTTAGAGGCAGTGAATCCATCACAAGGCGATCATGGGAGAAACCAACCTTTAGCATTCGGTAAACGTAACTTCTTGTGGATTAGACGAATCTTGTATATTAACGATGTATTGTTTAAAAACGGGTGCGCAGAAGTTTAAACTCAAGTACTTAAATATGCAGGATTAACAGAAAAGTTCCGGTTGAAAAATGAAAAATACTATTTTAAACGTATTATTTTAATGCATACTGGATATATTCTTATCTTCATATTGATAGCTCTAAGTTCTCAAAATATTACTTTTAATAGTTTTACGACGATTCTCATACAAAACATCGCTTTTTGGCACGTCGTGCGACAAACACACTGTACCATATGTCAGGGAGCAAAAAGCTCGGGGTGGCAAAAGATTTGTGTCAATCTCTTTTTAGGGTAAATGGATATATTCTTAAATTTAATAGCTCTAAAACTTAGTTCTGTGATCGTATATTCAAGGATAATAATAGTAGGCAAGAAATACGCTGTAGACGCAAAACCCAACATCGCTCTGACGAGCCACATGGCGATGTACATTAACAATATGAAAAAGAAACAGCTTACCAGGAACCAGAGACGAACTGAGTCGAACACATTTGATGTAATTCAAAAAAGGTTTTATTCCAATTTCCAGCATCAGGCAGGAGAGCACAATCCGGACTTTCATTACCGAAGACATCTTGGCTGCTCAAGCGGGTCGCCGATAAGCTACGACCTTAATCCAAAGGCATCGGCACGGGGAACACATGTACTATCGCACCCGCTTTGTAATATGAACAATTAAGTTATATTTGATATCTATCAATTGTCCTCGCACATAAAAATTGTTAATTTTATAAATATAAATGCTTATTTTTTATTATATAACTGTTAACTTACCTTTTATTTGAATTTAAAAGTTTTCTTTACTTAAATTTCGGTCAGCCATCTTTGCCTGCATCACGATTTAACGATCGACGTTTTGTTTACGTCGTTGCCGTTGCCAAACTTGCTCTACATAATTTTTCCTATTTTTGCTGTTGCCACTTCTATTAAAATAGTTATAGTAAATTGTATTTTCGACTTTGACCGTTGAGTGGCAATAGTAATGTGTTGTTAATATGTAGATTTTGACTTTTCAGTCAGTATAAAAAGATCGCGGCAGGCATGTTAAAGGGCAGTTATCGGCAGTTGTTAGCAATGGCCAGCTAGTCTTCAATTAGAAATGAAGCAGTAGTTTGTGAATGTGAGTAGCTTTAAGCTGTTGATGGCTAAGCAACGATGTATGTGCTTTTAGTATTGTTCCAGCTAAGCTAGTAATGCTCTTTTGGCTATTGCATTTTTAGAAATGATGGCTGCCATTGTTGAGTTTTTTTACATATGTTAATTGTTAAGTTTCTATTTGCTAAATTGTTCCTTGTTAAAGGATAAAGTTTTCCGTCATTCGCGGGTGATGGAGGCCTTGAATTAAATTGATAATCGACGCCCTTTTTGAGGCGAGGCTGTTACATTTGTTAGTTTCAATAATGTTATATATTGTTTAGTTGCTTTTTAAGTGACATTCGTTAAGTTTGATAAAAGTTAGAAGTTAATTAAAAAGTTAAATTAAAGTCTTCTAAATTAAATCGTATAGTGGATGAGCATAATCGTCTTTATTGCAACTTTATGTTAATTCATCTTGTCTCACTTTCGCTGATCAACCTGGCGATCGCGGAAGTATATTTTTCGTCATATTTTCCTGCTGATCAACCTGGCGATCGCGGATGTTCTGTGATGGTTCTTGAAGCGCATTGTTAGCTGTATTTGATTGTGTTTATCGCTATGTCTGGCTCAACACCTGTAAAAGGTAATCATGTTCTTGTTATAAATTTGAAATCTTAATATATCTTTATATCTTGTTGAATAAAAATTGTTTTTTTGTTAAAACTTTAGTCTTTGATGTGTTATAACAGTTGAACACTGGTCAGGTTAATTTTTATTGAAACCCTTAAAACTTAAATATTAATGTTTCCACTGTATTTAATCTGCTTAATAGGAATCAATTAAAACATAGACTTTTAGTTTATAATAATATTCTTTAGAAGTATCTAATTATTTTAAAGTAACTTCATTTATTTTAAAGTTAAATACTGGATACGTCGTTGTATGTAATTCACGTGTGGGAGATTCTGCAAAACACACGTGGTGCGCGCAAAAGCGCGACCACCTCCAATTTTTATGTCCTCACTCTAGCATGGCAAGTATCGTTCTCCCGGAGAAATTCGCGGCAGATGCTACCAGGCTTCCCAAAACGTCACGCCGTTGCTCAGCCAATCGGAGCGAGCGCTTGCGAGAGGGAAGGCTGAAACCTGTACATTACCAGGAGGAGAGAGAGGGGGCTGGAAAGAAGAACCAAGAGAGAATTTTGAGCTTTGCTGTGAAGCAAACGGACAGGGGTAAAACGGGAGGATAATGGAACTTAATGAAATTTAGCTTGAATCTTAAATAATAGATTGATTTTGATAAACTTAATGAACAAGTGATTAAAATTAAATAAACACGATGTCGTGCTTCATGACACTCAGCAGCCGTGCAGGGGTAAAACGGGATGAACTGAACTTAAGGAAATTTAGCTTGAATCTTAAATAATAGATTGATTTTGATAAACTTAATGAACAAGTGATTAAAATTAAATAAACACGATGTCGTGCTTCACGACAGCTATCTCGTTAGCTATTTTTTGGTTGGTAATTAATTAATTTGAAAATTAATGTTTCAACGGAGTGGACATCACTGACCACGGAGTGGACTCTTATAAATATTCGAACCTGAAAGTTATTTTGCAGCTGTATCTTTTCATCCATATTGTTTTACTTGTGTTTTAGAAAATAATCAACAAATATTTTTACTTTAATTCTTTTGAAAAATGAAAAAACAGGAAAATAATTGTTAGTTCTGCATATTCTTTCTTTCTTTTCTTTTCGTTTATGTGATTGATCTGATATGTTGAAGATACTTGTATTTCCTTGCTATTTTTCCTGTTAAAACTTGGAAGATTACTTTAAGTTGCTTCTTTGATTTTGCGCCTTAAAAACTTTCTTTTATTGGCTCTTTTATAACCTCGCCAAAAATAATATATTTTTAAATTTCTTTTCAATTTGCTTCTGTGATAATTTGTTTTCACTTTTCTCTTGAGTATTTCAGAATCAGTATTATTGTTTTTGTATTTTTCAAGCTTCCTAACCAATTTTTGTTTTCTTCACGAAGCCTTTCACTGTTCTTTTTCGACCTTTTTTTCCACTTTCTAATCTGCTAGATGATGATACAGATGGTCTTGTTGTCAGAAATGGATTAATTTGTGGTAGTGTGATGTTTATGGCTGCTGAACGAGGTCTCAGGAGGTGTATCATCCCTGAGATGTTCTTCAAAGATTATGCTGTTTCTTCAATCTCTCTCTTTGATTTCTGTTTTGGTTCTTCCATTTTTTCCTAACACTTCATTTCATTCGTTCAGACATTTCAACTACAGTATTCTTCCTTCTGTAATATATTTATCTTTCTTTAGCTTTTCCTTCTTCATGTCTTGAGGGATCATTTCTTATGCTCCTATTATACACAAAGATGTTTCACGCGACTTTCATTTCATCCAATTTTTTGAAAGCTGTAAACCAAAAGAAGGTTACCATAGTTGAATCAAAAATTGTTCGAAAAACTGATTTACCCGGTGTACAGTACATGTCAAGGCACACCAATTTATCGCTGTTTTAACGGGGACGACATGGGAGAGCGAAGAGAACAACGGTGAATGAATTCCCACCGGCGCTGTCTTTTCTCGGCACATAAGGAGCTTTCTTCTCACTGGTTTATCACAGTCTGACTAGCCAGAAAAAAATTTTCGTATTCCCAATTTCTATTACACTGGGCATTGACGTGATTTGAGCCAAATTAACAATTGTCTCAAAAGTTGTAGAGAAAACTTGTTGTGTGTAATAGGAGCATTAGTCTTTCTCTTGCTCTCTGTATAATTTTTTTTTTTGTTCTTTACGTTTTTTTGTAGTTTGGCTGGAAAGTTTCTTTTTCTTGTTATTTTTCTTGTCTTTTTGATTTTCAACTGCACCTAATTTTCTTTTTGACTGAGTTTGGGCTAAGGTTTGTGCACATTTGTTTGTCCTGCATTGGGTTACATGTGAATTTCCATATTTCTTGAACGGCATAATAAATTTCTGCAAAGAAAACAAATACATATTTTAAGTATTTGTTTTAATAAAAAAGTTATTCAATTAATAAAAATACAAAACAATTTTAGTTTTGCTGTAAAACAAAAATATTTTTAATTTTTTTCTTCTGAAACTAAATTTAATAATTTTTGCAATTAATTTTCTAAAGAGTTATGTCACCTTTTCTACATTTTACCTTTAAAACTTAAAAAAAAAAAAAAAAAAAAAGGACATATAGTATACATCATACCTTTTGCATTACTCTGTAAACAACACTCATAAAACTGTTCTTAAATTTATATTATACGAATTCTGTTCTTACATTTAAACCATGAAGAGAGATGCTTAACAGTTCAGTAAAAAATAGCAAATACTGTTTTAAAGAAGTTGAAATGACATTTTTAGAAAATCACGAATAAAAATATAAAAGTTAGGGGGGGGGGGGATATATTTTCATTTGCACCTTAAGCAATCAGTAGGCTAACAAAAAAAGGGGGGGATAAAATTTATTTATCAAATATATTTAAATTATTTTTCAAGTGTATCTATTTTTAAGATTAATTTTGAAAGTATCCACTCCGTGAAAAGAAGTGTCCACTCCGTGATCAAATGATGTCTACGGAGTGGAAGTCCACGGAGTAGACAGAATGTCTGATTTTGAATTTTAAGGAACAAAGCAACAATGCCAGGAACAATTTAACTTTAGTGTCGAATTAAGCCTTATAATTATTAATTGTAATAATAATTAGATAATAAATAATCCTTATAATTACCTGTATACTTCTGACCACTGAGTGGACTGATGAGATAGCCAAATAGAGGTATTACAGATGAAATATATTTTAACAGAACGAAATAAAGCATTGAGTTCAGCACATGTAGGTGAAAACAAAGATGGTTACCCCCTCTTTCTTCTCAGTTACACACTGGTGACAGGCAGTGCCATCTACTGAACTTTATGGGAAATTAAATAGTTGTCCACGGAGTGGATGCATTTCATTAGGGACATTTGTTATAAATTAATTAAAAAAACAAGATTCATTTTAAAACTCTAAAATTTGATAAATATATTTTTAAGGATAACCATGTTCTGCTTAAATCAAAATGTAATTAAAAAACATTAATACTAAGCTTGAAAATAATGTTATATTCTGCAGACTTTCTTTGGGGACAGTCCACGGAGTGGATATTCCAGGTTTTATCGATAGATTTTTAAGAAAAATAAATAACATTAAAAACTTTTATATTAATATTGAACTAGAGAAAATCGTAAGAAATAGCCTAGCTGTAAATTTTTTTCTGATTGAAAATATTTTATATTTTTGAGGGCTAAGGGACATGGTTTCTACCCCTTGTATTGGCAATGACCCATAGATATGAACTTCGAGGTTTTTGTGAATTGAAAATCAGGTGTAATGTAGTAGATTTTATTTTTGTATCAGGTCATATGCTATGACACAAAGGTTGTACTTAAAAAAAATCAAAAACATTTGACTATTTTTTAAAAAGTGTTGAATAATTAAGCTCGTAAAAAATATTGGTTTAGGGGGGGGGGGGAGTAAAGGGATAATGTAGCAATATTTTTAGATATAAAGTTTGTGTTAAATCTTTGATTGTAGAGTTTTAATTTTTTAATTTATCACTTTTTTTGACAAAATAGTATATGTAATTCGAATTTTTGGATATTTCGAATTTTCTCTGGTCCCTTCGAATTGTTCAAGTTCTACTGTATTAACATAACAATATTCCTTACCAATGATGTCTGCTATTTGTTGATTCTATGCCAAGAAGAATACCAGCTCTAAAGTTGGTCCAATTCCATATTAGATGGTGTCTCTATCTTTTTGACCATTCAGTGTATAGGTTCATTAAAGTTATCAATTGCATCATATGATTATAAATAAATTAAAGAATTTCCTTTTCATAAAGATAAAATTAAAGCTATATGTATATATATATATAATTGTTTTAAAATTGACACTTTCAAATGTTATTTGAGTTTAAATACTGTGGTAGACTTATTTATTAATTGAGGGTATACATTGTAATATTTTTGTTTATATATTTATTCATTTTTTTTTTTTTTTTCTTTTAGCATATTTTACCCAAACTTCTTTTAGTTAAACCGTCTATGCTAACATTTTTATTATCTGAGCTATCTGGAATGTGGGAAAAAAATATTGGTAAGTACTTCTGATAACTTTACTTATATGTTTTATTTTGGCTTTTATGGCTGCACAATTTTTAAACTTAGATTTTATGTACTGCATGTTTAATGAATGACTCATTACTGAAAAGCATTTAATCCTTTATCAATCAATGGTGCTTTAAAGTACCATTAGTTTAAAAAGCATATAAACTATAATTTCTGGAAGAAATGTCAAAGATAATTATAATAATCAATTATATGTGCCTCACTTTAATCCCACTACCAGTCACTAGATGCCACATGTAGCCATTTTTGTTCCAGAAATGATCTTATAGAGTGCTCTCACTGTTTCTGATTGACATTTTTCACAATCTTCAAGTGTGTTATAATTAATTCCCATATTACTTTATGAATCTTCCATCAATCTGAGAAAAAAGTATAAGGAACATATAAAGTAAATACTTTTTTTACACTTTTTTAAGGGCAGTAGTGGCACCAGAAATTCCCTGACAGGGGACACCACCTCCCCGACAGGGGGGCACTACATACAGAGAGTTTATTATATGAGTATTTATCAAAAACTGCAATACTGTTAATAATATTACTATTAACATTTGTACCATTCCATTTGTTAGTACTCCTCGTGGTTTTGGAGATCATCGTGTCACAGACAGACATTTTCTAAAAATATCGTGGTCAAAACATGTATATTCATGGAAAACTGGAAGCTGAAAATTTTTACAAATCCAATACTTTCTTCTATTGAATATTGAATAGAAAAACTGGAATGCTCCAAATTTGTAAAAGGAAAGAAAAATGCTGCTAAAAGTAGAAAAACTGAAAATTTTGTATTTGTTCCCCCGAGAGATTTTAGGAGTATGCCCCGATGGGGGTTCACAGACTCCCCGATGGAGGGGGGAGGGCTGTGCCCCCCTGGCCTCCTAGCTGGCACCACCCCGGTTTAAGGGTCAAATATCTTTTTCGACCTCTGTGTACCAGCGGTACACTGAAGTAACACCTCACAAAATCCTCATTAATTACTATGATGTCATGATATTCATAATTTTATTGCATGTATCTTTAAAAAATACTCTTGATTATCTAAAAAATATGTTTCAAATACTTTTCCTGTCTGTTTCATAACATGATAGATAAAGGGTTAAACATTTATCGATAATACATTTGAATTATTTTGAGTGTCTTAGTAAATGAGCAATAGATGATACAAACATCGTATGATATTCCACACAATCACGTATATCCATAAGACATCTGTAAAAGTTTAAAAATGATCCATTAAACTTCTATAAATATCCTACAGATATCTATTAGCACGGCCAATGTCATTCTTTTTTACATCCATTAGATGTATTTTACATATCCAATAAATCTCCAAACATCTAATAATTGGACTTGTAAGATCTAATAGATATTGAAAATATCCAAATCTTGTTTTGATCTAACATGTTACATCTATTAGACATAAAAAAAAATGGCACGCCTAAGTTTCATCTATATTTAAACATCTAATAGATATCTATAATTAGTACAGGATATCCAGGACTTTTAATGGACATTCTTTAAATATTTTGTACCTTTTATGGATCATTGGATGTAATTTAGATGTATAATGGATATCAGTGGCTGTATGGGATGTTGCATATACTATAGTTTTATATTCTTCGACCACTTAAAAATGATGTATCAAAAAGAAAAGGGCATCATCAAAAAATAAAAAATGATTTAAATTATGATGTAATTATCAAAATATCCTTTGATACGACACCTTATATATAGCAATTTGTAAAGCAAAGGAAAAGGGTCTCCCCCCCCCCCCCCCCATTTCCTTAAAGGCAGACTTTGATAACTTTGGATTAGCTTAAGAATTTTTGTGGTTGCTCATAAATGCTCCAATTTTGGTCTTAAAAAAAAAAAAAAAAAAAAAAAAAAAATCTTATGTTTCAGTGTTTGAAAGTATATGTATATCATAAGAGCAGTTTACACTGGAGCTTTGCAGTCTTAAGACACACATATATATTTTTTTATTCAATATTATTCAACACTAGTTCACTGAATTTTTTTTTCTCCAGTGGTAATAATATTCTTTAGTAATAGGAGTACTCCAAGCCTAAAACATTATTTTTTAAGAATAATTCTTTGTGCGAAGGCAACTGTTCTCCAATCATTGTCATTAATTATCATCTAATTAACACTTTAAAAAAAAATTTAATTACCAGAAAAGTTCCATTTTTAAATATTACCTTAAATAATATGTGTACTATTTAAGGAAAATCATCATTGGAAATTAATGACTGAAAAAAAAAAAAAAAAAAAAAAATCTACTCAAATGCAATGTAATATTTGAAATTAATTTAGAAATATAATTTTCACAAGGATTTTCTATCTAAAAGAAAAAAAAAAACTTAAGGTATATATTTTACAGCATTATTTGAGCTTATAGTCTCAGTATTGCAATTTTTAAAATGTGTTCAGTGTGTTTGTGCAATGGAAATTTCAAGATCAGTGTTTCTAAGTAATCATAGCAAACAGTCATATGTACTAATGATTTTTTTTCAATTTTATAATTTATGACAACATAGTAGGAATATTAATATTACTTTCAATAATTTTTTAAAATTATTATTATTTTTTTTTTCTCTTCTGAATGATATATAATATTACACCTTTTATTTTAGGAGACAGTTTCAGTGCTTTAGTGATATGTATGAAACTTTACCAAAAGCAGAAAGGTGCTTTGAGTTATTTAAATTTTGTATCAAATGATAGTTTAATTAAAGCTTTCTTCCATGCTGATGATCAGGTATTATATGAATTAAATTGAATATCTATATATGTATTAAAAAGTGCAATATATTCTATTGCCATTTTTAAATTATACTATTATTATTTTGTATTAAGTTCTGAAACACAATGAACAAAGTTTTATTGTTTGTAGATTTTTCTAAATCTTTAATAACAAAATTCATTTAATCAGAGTCCAAATTATCAGTTATAGGGATAAGACTATACTAGTGTCCCCTTGTTACCTACAAATTTATCTGTAGATTAAATTTTGTAATGAACAAAGCAGGGTTGCCACACTACCTGAAAAGTCTGGTGAACCTGGAATAGTCAGGGAATTTGAAAATTGACCATGAGAGTCAGGGAAAAGTCAGGAAATTTCCTATGATGATTGAGAAAAAAAAAAAAAAAAATCCTCCAACATAGGATTTTCCCTCGTTTTTTTTTTTTTTTTTTTTTTTTTTTTTTTTCATAGCTTCCGCCATTTTTTTAAAACAAGATCTCTTACAAAGACCCCATCGAGGGTAATTTCTCCTTAGGTCAAAGTAATATGTAACTTTTGTGTTTTCAGGTGGTAACATAATTATTTTGCCTTTAACATAACTAATGCACAATATATGGCTAGACTGGAATTTTCTTAGAACACATCTGGAAAAGTCAGGGAATTTCATTCTCCTGTTTGAGTGGCAACCCTGACTAAGAGTAATGTTGTGAGGCCTCATAGAATTTTTGAAGGAAATTCATAAATCAAAAATTGTGAAGAACTCAAGTTGGGTTAAAAGTCCTAAATTCTGATTTAGAAAGTTACTTCTCTGAAGGATAGCCAATAGTTACAAGTTTGAAAGGAAAACTGGTTTTTAGCAGGAATTTAGCAGTTAATTAGTTTTGAATAAGTTTGTTGGAAATTAAGTTGTGTATGAATGCAAAGTGATTCTCCAGTATATAAAAGACATGCTAAAATTGGACTCAGGTTCAGTTTGAGTGATCTGTTTCAGTTCTGTTTATCTCAAATGCAGTACTGAGGAGTTCATCTGAATTTGGTGGTAGTTTTGTCATTAGTAAGTTTATCAATAACATAAACTCTTTATCGTTTTATATTTAAGTGAAAATAGAGGTCACTGATTTTTACCAAGTTGAGAGAGAGTAATCCCATCCTCTCCACCACCCCATTTAATATCTTTAAATAAATTGTTTTGATAAGTTTACGTCAGACTCTTCATTATTTAAATAAACTACAGGTCTGGATAAATATGAAGAGGTTATGCAAGGTCATTCTTCACAATGTGGGCATGACATTAAAATAGCATGTAAGATTTTGACATACATGAAGGCATTCTACACTCTTTGTGGAAAAATAATTAATTAAAAGAAAAAGAAAATGATTTTACTCACTCATGCAAAATTATTGCATGTAATATTTTATACGTAATTCATATATTCATTCACACAAGTGCTTTTTGAATATAAACATGTAATTAACTGTTTTATTCTAAAACTTTTGCTGAACATACATATGCAAGGAAAATATTGTAATTGCATAATTTAAAAAGGAATAAACATAGAATGCTGCAAATTTATAGTCGTGCTTGTCATGATGTGTAGTTGTACACCTCCAACTTTAGTCTTGACATGAGCTCCTCTTTTAGAGATATCTCTGATTTTACATATTTTGTTTAAAAGATGTATATGTGTGTATGAACGCAATATCATCTAAATGCTTTGTTCAAATGAGCTGAAAATTCGTATGTTTGTTATAGGTCACTGTAGCACAAACTGTGTAGATTTTCATGAATCTAGCACTTATAATTCTTTTTTACAAGGACAAAAATAAAAACTCTTAGAATGTGATATCATGTTTTTATAACATATCTAAAATTTTCATTTATTTTTTGTAAGCTACTGCACCAATTTAAAATAATATAAATTAAATTTCTACTTTAATTTTTTTACATTATATTTACATTTGCATTTTGATAGTTTTATTCGCTACATGCATTTATAATAGTTTGTTGGTGACTGAAATAGAATGAAATCCTATTAGAGTATTTGATTAATTGAATTTAATATTGAAATGAATAAATCAAAGTAGATTTTAGCAGCTGTAGATGGAAATTTGCAAACACAGAACTGTCAAATCAAGCATTTATTTGGAGATACTACAAACGTGAACTCGTATTTAATTTACTATTTGCAGATTTTCTATTGCAACTTAGCACCTAATATTTCTGTCAAAAATATTATTTTTGATTAAATATTATGCCATTATTTTTAATTGACTATACTAGTGTCCCCTTGTTACCTACAAATTTATCTGTAGATTAAATTTTGTAATGAACAAAGCAGGGTTGCCACACTACCTGAAAAGTCTGGTGAACCTGGAATAGTCAGGGAATTTGAAAATTGACCATGAGAGTCAGGGAAAAGTCAGGAAATTTCCTATGATGATTGAGAAAAAAAAAAAAAAATCCTCCAACATAGGATTTTCCCTCGTTTTTTTTTTTTTTTTTTTTTTTTTTTTTTTCATAGCTTCCGCCATTTTTTTAAAACAAGATCTCTTACAAAGACCCCATCGAGGGTAATTTCTCCTTAGGTCAAAGTAATATGTAACTTTTGTGTTTTCAGGTGGTAACATAATTATTTTGCCTTTAACATAACTAATGCACAATATATGGCTAGACTGGAATTTTCTTAGAACACATCTGGAAAAGTCAGGGAATTTCATTCTCCTGTTTGAGTGGCAACCCTGACTAAGAGTAATGTTGTGAGGCCTCATAGAATTTTTGAAGGAAATTCATAAATCAAAAATTGTGAAGAACTCAAGTTGGGTTAAAAGTCCTAAATTCTGATTTAGAAAGTTACTTCTCTGAAGGATAGCCAATAGTTACAAGTTTGAAAGGAAAACTGGTTTTTAGCAGGAATTTAGCAGTTAATTAGTTTTGAATAAGTTTGTTGGAAATTAAGTTGTGTATGAATGCAAAGTGATTCTCCAGTATATAAAAGACATGCTAAAATTGGACTCAGGTTCAGTTTGAGTGATCTGTTTCAGTTCTGTTTATCTCAAATGCAGTACTGAGGAGTTCATCTGAATTTGGTGGTAGTTTTGTCATTAGTAAGTTTATCAATAACATAAACTCTTTATCGTTTTATATTTAAGTGAAAATAGAGGTCACTGATTTTTACCAAGTTGAGAGAGAGTAATCCCATCCTCTCCACCACCCCATTTAATATCTTTAAATAAATTGTTTTGATAAGTTTACGTCAGACTCTTCATTATTTAAATAAACTACAGGTCTGGATAAATATGAAGAGGTTATGCAAGGTCATTCTTCACAATGTGGGCATGACATTAAAATAGCATGTAAGATTTTGACATACATGAAGGCATTCTACACTCTTTGTGGAAAAATAATTAATTAAAAGAAAAAGAAAATGATTTTACTCACTCATGCAAAATTATTGCATGTAATATTTTATACGTAATTCATATATTCATTCACACAAGTGCTTTTTGAATATAAACATGTAATTAACTGTTTTATTCTAAAACTTTTGCTGAACATACATATGCAAGGAAAATATTGTAATTGCATAATTTAAAAAGGAATAAACATAGAATGCTGCAAATTTATAGTCGTGCTTGTCATGATGTGTAGTTGTACACCTCCAACTTTAGTCTTGACATGAGCTCCTCTTTTAGAGATATCTCTGATTTTACATATTTTGTTTAAAAGATGTATATGTGTGTATGAACGCAATATCATCTAAATGCTTTGTTCAAATGAGCTGAAAATTCGTATGTTTGTTATAGGTCACTGTAGCACAAACTGTGTAGATTTTCATGAATCTAGCACTTATAATTCTTTTTTACAAGGACAAAAATAAAAACTCTTAGAATGTGATATCATGTTTTTATAACATATCTAAAATTTTCATTTATTTTTTGTAAGCTACTGCACCAATTTAAAATAATATAAATTAAATTTCTACTTTAATTTTTTTACATTATATTTACATTTACATTTTGATAGTTTTATTCGCTACATGCATTTATAATAGTTTGTTGGTGACTGAAATAGAATGAAATCCTATTAGAGTATTTGATTAATTGAATTTAATATTGAAATGAATAAATCAAAGTAGATTTTAGCAGCTGTAGATGGAAATTTGCAAACACAGAACTGTCAAATCAAGCATTTATTTGGAGATACTACAAACGTGAACTCGTATTTAATTTACTATTTGCAGATTTTCTATTGCAACTTAGCACCTAATATTTCTGTCAAAAATATTATTTTTGATTAAATATTATGCCATTATTTTTAATTCTCCGTCATATAGGTATGGAGAACTTAAATAATATTTAAAATTCTCAAGCTCCTTTTTTTACTTTTTCACACATTTTGAGGCCTGATCCAAAAATCGCATTTTTGGGAGCCTAGGGTTACAACCTCCTTTCTCCCCTTAATTAATCAGGACCTGATTTAAATGCAAATGGGACAAAAGAGAACATAGTTGAAGAGAGGAAAAAAAAAGGTATTTAGTTGGACTAATTTTATTAAAAAAATATAATCCAAACATTTTCCCAATAAAATTAAATTTCTTTTTAACAGATTCTATAATTTTTTTAACATACTAAACTAATATAATAATTATTATTTATGTATACAAATTCTTTTCATTAATATAATAATAATAGTAAGTGGCATTCTTTTGTTTAACTACTTTATTTTTATTTTTTCCGTTTATTACAGGGTGGCAATAATCAGGGAAAACATGGATAAATCAGAGTATTTTTTCAATTTGGAAATATTAGGGAAAAATCAAGGAATTTTGTAAAAGCACCCAAAAATCACGGAAGTTTTCATTTTTCTCCTGAAACATAACTAAAAGATTGCTAAACAGGCGCTATCTTAGTCATGATTACATATGATTGTCTGCTTTTTAATTGAATCTTGCCAAGTGAACATCTAAAAAAAAAAATCTTTTTTATTAAATATTTTTAGTGCAACAACAGAGGAATAATTTTATGTTCTGATGTTAATATGTTATGAAATTAAAATGATTATAATTTTGTTATTTTCTCCAAAATTTTGAGTTTTACTTTCCTTTTTGTTTATGTTTACAAAGTAACAAACTAAAAAAAAATAATAATAATAAAAAATTGAGATATTTTTACCCATCAGTATAGTTTTTTGAATTGCAGTGGTGCATGTCGTCAAGGGCATGTTATACAAAAGTGTGATTGATATACACAAAATTATGAGATGTGTATTATAGGTAACGGAAATCATGGAAATCTGTCAAAATCAGTCAGGGAAATCAGAGAAAAATTAGGGAACAAACTTTCTGAATTTCTGTAGCCACCCTGTATTATGCTGCTTTATCATTTGAAGTAATTATTTTCTTTAAAGTGAAGAATATATTTTAACAAATTTTGATTTGGTTCTGATATCAAATTATGAATAATAATTCTTAATTTCAATGATTATCTTAAAAATTTTCAATTTATATTTTAAATTTGAACCACTACATAACACTTTAATTTTCTAAGATTCAGACATTTACTTTTATATTTACTGCATTTTTTTTTTTCTCTTATAGGTTCGAATCTCTGTATTTGCTCTTTTATGTGAAAATTTTAAAACAACTGAAGCAGTAGATTCAAATACTTTAGAATTGATTAAATGTGGTTTACCTTATAATATAAATTGTCAATCTCCACCTTTTAGACAACAGTTGATTTCTTACATGAAAAAGGTTCGTTTCTTTTCTTTTTTTTATTAACATTTCTATTATTACTTTTTTCATTATATCAATGAAAGGAAGTATCAGATTCATAAAAACTTTTGATTTTCAGTTTTTGATGGATTTACTTGTTTTACTTGTATAATTTGACAATTTCTGAAAAAAAAAAAGTCTGTCTCTATGTGCAATGTGTGCAGAAATTCTGTCGCTGCTCCAACTCAAGAATTAATGCACAAAATTTCTGTAAATTTATAGGTAGTGACACCTTCATACAACTTAATGCCTATCATCTGTTAATGAAAATCACCCAACAGAGGGTGTTGCCTGTTCCATTTTCGTAATTTTTAATATGGCTGTATGGAACAAAATTTGTGTAATTATGCATAGTGAAGATTATTTTTAGCCAATGATTGTGAAATTAAAAATAATAATTGATAATACTTATTGTCAATTAAGAAAGAAAAAAAAAAAATGCATGTAGGAGTGCTACTCCCCCCCCCCAACCCTCAGACACTCAGGTGTAATTTTTCAGTATAGGTATTTTTCAAAAGAACTTGCAAATACCTTTTTAACAAATGGTTGAACCATAGATTTGTGGCAATTTAAAACAAAGTTATCATAATTTCAAATTAAAAAAATAATGATGATAATTTGAGATTTTTATTAAATATATAAAATTAACTTACTGTTTCAGATTTCATTTGTTGTAGCTGCTTTCAATAGCTAATGGTGACTTGTAGCATGGTGAAGACTGCTGATTCTGTTTCTATCAACTTGAACTCCTCCATTAGGTGGCACCAGGTTTTATCAGTGCCTGTTGCTGATTCGATCCCATTTCAAGATTTGAATGGCAATCAGGCATGTAACGGGATCGAATCAGCAACAGGCATTGATAAAACCTAGCGCCACCTAATGGAGGAAAGAGCTCCAGTTGATAAAAACTGAATCAGCATTCTTCACCATGGTACAAGTTGCCGAGGATGATCCCCCTCGAAAGCAGCTATGATGAATGAAATCTGAAGCAGTAAAGTTATTTTATATATTTGATAAATATTGCACTTTGATTAGTCTTTAGTTAAAGTAATTTTCATAGATATTTACTGTAGGACCTCTCTTTCGACATTTAGTGTTATGCTTCTTTGAGAAGAGTCATCTGCAATTATCATGGAAAATAATTTTAATGAACAATTTGTACTGTGGAATTTTGTATAGAAAATATATAAGAAGTTTTGTGATAGCTACAGCATACTAATTTTATTTATTTATTTTTAACAATTTTAACTAAGAAAAGTTTTATTTATAATAGGGGTGGGAATCGCTTAAGAGTTTTAACTGGGTTAATCGTAGTTCATTAATCGATTAATTGGTCGATTAATCGGATTTTTAATCGGTTTTCATTTTTCTTTATATAATTTTATTTCAATGATAAATAAAACTCTCATATTGTATATGTATATATATATATATATATATATATAATAAAGATGATCTATTAAGCATAGTAGAAGCCAAGCAACAGATAGAAGATCACTAAAACACCAATGACCAATAAGATTAAAAAAAAAAAAAAAATCATCAGTGGATGAAATACACTAATGTAAAGAAACCAGATCTATTAATTAGCAGCCTGCAAAACAAACGAATCAATAAAGTAAAACAACAAATCTTAACTTAAAACCATAAACTTATCAAAATTAATGAAAAAACAACCTAAGAAACACAAGATAGGAAGAAGGAGGCAGGCGGCAAGACTTGTGACTTGCCTGTGGGGTTACACTAGTTTTATGCTGGCAACACTCCCCCAGCCTGCCACAACTAGAACAGAAACCATATGGATATAAAAATGCAAATTTCAAAGCAGATGAACAACAATGAAACCACGAAGCCACAATGAAATTCACCGATTGATCACATTGTGTTTAACAGAATAAGAACATTAAATATAGTTGACAACTCAAAAAGGAAAAAACTGAAATTTTAATGGAAAATGAAACTTTGCATAGTAATACAAAGCAAATGCAACAAGCCTTCTACTTTTTTTTTTTTTTTTTTTTTTTTTTTTTTTTTATTTAATTTCACATACCCACCCAACCATCCAGCCTTACAACACCACCCCACCTCCATAATCAAACATCTGCCCACCCAACCGCCACCTTTTTTATTGTCTTTTATTATTTTATAATTTTTTTGTTGATATACACAAGAGTGTACACAGCTTTTTTTTTTTTTTTTTTTTTTTTGTACTGACAGAGACATGGTTAAGGATGTAAAATAGAAAATACAAAGTTTTTAGGAAAACCCATTTTAGCAGTGGCTGTGATCAGTTTATGTATATATATATATATATATATATATATATATATATAATTCATAAGTTTGACTAAAAAAAAATTTTTTTTTTTCAAGAATTTTTGTCTAATCAATTATATCTGTTTCATAACTGAAATTTAAATCAATTTTCAGAGTAATAATTGGTGATTTTAAGTGTTAATTTTATATAAATATTTTCACTTGTTCATTTTTTTTAAATTTATGAATTAATTTTTCGATTCATTTTGAAAGTAAACAAATTTACACATATTTTATTTTTAAATTGCATTGTCCATCTTGCTTGTCACTATTTTTAAATGAATTCTCAAAATTTCATATCTTTATCATAAAAATCTCAAATTCTTATATTTTAGTTCTTCTTTGTCACTTCGGACTAGAACACAGAATGTTAATTTCTGTTTCTACTTCAATAGTTACTACCAGCAATTCTGAACAGACAATAAACGCTTAAAGATATTATGAAACTCTGTTGACATTTCCCCCATCAGACGGATAGTGGAAATCTCAATCCCCCCTTTTATTTTATTCTTTAGCATTTTTTTTTCTTTTTTTTTTGAAAGCTTCTTGTTTCTGAGAATACTATTACCCTAGCCAACACATTCTGTAGAAGGCTAGAGACAGGTGGTGTTACTCCAGCATGCACATTAAGCGGAATTTTGTTTAATAACTGCCCTCGCCCTTTTCTCTATCAACAAAAGTGCAACAACTTCTTTTGAGAGATTTTATTTTTATTCATTCATTTATTTATTACTATTATGATTATTATTGTTTTGCTTTTTCATTATTTGATGGATGTTTCTTAGAATGTTTGTTAGCAAAATATGTGAAAAAATATTTTGTGGGTAGAACAACATTTTTACTTTAATTCGTAGTTTGAAAATTTTAATCGGATTTTGAAAATTTTTAGTCGAATTAATCGATCCGATTAACTCGATTAAAAAAATTGATCGGGACTAAGCATTGATCGATTAACCGAACCGATTAATCGATTAATCGGCACAGCCCTAATTTATAAAACTTTTCTTAGTGCAAACTTTTCTTTTATACCCCCCCCTTTCCTCCCGCACTAAAATAAATAATTAAATTAAGTTTTATTTATTTATTTTGGGATGGCAATGACAGAGCATTTTTTCCTCTGTGCACCCCTGAGCCAATAATTACTTAACTAACAATTCTTACCAAACTCTTCACATTCACTTTTTAGTGGGGATTTATTTATTCTACCATTAGAACATTATTTATTTTCTTTCTACATATCAAAACATTTTTACAAGAGTTAAATGTGTAAAATTACACTTCCGATTTAATTGGCAGGTATTTTATATTGTTTCACACCTTGTTTGAATATTTACTATATTTTTAATAAATTGTTGAATTGTTCATTAATTATGCATCAAAAAATGGTACATTTTGCTAATATATTCTTCTTTTATTATATAATTCATGTATTTTTCTGTAGTAATAAGTACATAAATTTTTGTGAACTGTTTTGTACATGTAAATTCCCCTGTGTAATCTAAGTTCTTCAAGTGTTATTTTCAAAATCAATACCAAATAACATCATAAATAATAAGAAATCAATGTAATTTATTAATCACACTGTTATTAAATAAACAGTTTTGCTAATATGTTCAAATCAGATAGGGGAAAAAAAAAAAAAAAACCTCTTTCTCTATATATGTTTATTCTGGTATTTAAATCTGTCAAATAAATAGTTCACAATTTAAGTAGATCTAATTATTAATAATGTTTGTTTTACATTGTTATTATTATTTTTAAAATCTTAACTATATATATATACATATAACAATTAAACAATCAAAACAAATATCTGGTTAAGAATTTTCCCAGTTAGCACAGAATTAAAACAGAAATTCCAGTTAGTCATAGTTATTAAATGTACTCTAAGCATTATTAATGACCTGCTAAAATTAATATGCAGCCTGCACTAATTTTTATGAAGGTACTGTCTCTATACTGTACTGATTTATGTAAAGTACCATTATATTTCAAGTATATATTGTTTTCAGTACAGTTTTATAATTTACTATAAATATGTTTGAATGCTGATTAATATATCAAAAAACCAATCCAAATTAAAAATTTCTCAAAATATTACCATTATGGTTTTTTCTAGCCACTTTCAAAACATTGTCGCATTCATCTTGAGTATTATTGGTTTTCTGTTTACATCTGTCCCAGTGTATATCTTCCTTGATTTCATTACTTCGTTTCAGTTCATTGATAATTGGTTGCCAGTTTTAAGGAATTATACTATGTTCACGGTTGTTAATAGCTATGGGGCAGGTTAGTATTTAATAAAAAGTCTGCTTACATTGGTACGACTAAAAGAAAAATAAAAGAGCATGGAAAAGAGCATCTTGTCAATCTAAAATTTAATAAACCCTCTACTGCCTTTTCTAGATCTATCATTAATAACCCATATATGAATTTAATAAAAAGGATTGCATTAATTTAACTAAGAAAAGATACCTTAAAAATATCCTTTTAATTGTGCACATTCAAATATATTTCGAGTGTACTCTCACTCATCTTCAATGCACTCAGCGACACTGCCTCTTCATCTGGTTTGTTTTCATTTTTCTTTTCTCCTGACAATCTTCTTCACTTCGTTTCGTTTTATTTTTTAGTAGATGTTGCCATGCAGCTGGTATAATACTGTGCTCTCGGTCATTAACAGAAAGGTTATTAGTAATTATTTCAATGGCTTCATGTTTAAGTGCAAAACGTTGGTTATTGTAGGGAGTGATTTTTTGAATGTTAAGTGTTTTTAAATTAATAGGGTTAGTTCTATGAGTAGTAGAGAGGGCTGTAGATATTTTATTAAATTTAAGGTCGGAGAAGTGTTCTTTTCTGCGTTCATTAATGTATCATTTTGTTATCTTTATATATAGGGATGACAAAACGATGACTGAGAGCACAGTATTATACCGGCTGCATGGCAACATGTACTGAAAACAATTAAATGAAGTGAAGAAGATCGTCAGGAGAAAAGCAAAATGAAAACAAACCAGATGAAGAGGCAGTGTCGCTGAATGCACTGAAGATGGGTGTGAGTACACCCGAAATATATTTGCACGTGCACAATTAAAAGAATGATATTTTTAAGGTATCTTTTCTTAGTTAAATTAATCTGGGTACAATAGACCTCTGGTCGATGTGTCCTAGCTCTCAGTGTCCTGCTGAGGGCTGCCCTCCTTAATAAGTCATAGTTAAATTAATAACCCAATTGATATAAATTTCATAACCACCCATAAAATTGCTAATTATAACTCCTATTCTTATGTCCTCAAACGCGAAACCATTGAGATTCTAACGTACCTCATAGCTTTTAATGACCGTGAGCATCGTATGATTCCTCAAAACTAGCTACCTGTCATCAGCAAACTGAAACGAAGTAATGAAATCAAGGAAGATATAAACCGGGACAGACATAAACAGAAAGCCAATAGTACTGAAGATGAACGTTACAACGTTTGAAAGTGCTTTACTACAAAAAACCATAATGGTAATATTTTGTGAAATTTATAAGTTTTAATGATTTTTCTTTTTTCCTCCTTTTCACAATTATTTAACATACTTACAGATTTTAAATTATATTTTCTTCAGTTGTTTCTCAGAATATTTGAAAGTGCTTATTCAATGTCTAAGAAACACCAATGCGGTAAATCTGAGAATTCAAGAGATCTTCAAACAATATTACTTCCTAATGTATATCAAGTAAGTTTGATACAATTTATTTTATTAAGGTTTTTGGTCTAAATAAAATTTTAATGCATTCAGTACATGATAAACAACGTTTTTTTTGTGTTTTATATTTATGTAAAATTGCATTAGTCGGAAAAGCAAGATATATAAATAGATAAATAAAAATAGACACATAATATACTTACATAGATAAATAAAAATATACTTTAAAATTAACCAGGTAATTATTTTCTGGCACAATTTATGCACCATAAGGCATGCTGGTATGTAAAAAACATATGCATGTGTGTTTTTACTTTTGTTAAAAGAGGGAAAATCAGATTAGTATAATTTTATAATGAAGAAAACTATAGTAATACCCTAAGATTTTAATTTTTAACGAGCTTTAAAGTTGAACTTTAGCTGTTTCTTTGTTTCAAAATAGATTAAATGGTTAATTTTTCCCCTGCTATTTTACTTTTTTCTTTTATAGACATGCGAAGGGAGACCAGTTGTATAATCTCTTTATTAAAAACTGATAAATTTAAATGAAACATATCTTGCGATCAAATAGAAAGTATTCTATAAAAGTTTATGGTTATTCTGACCTTGATTTAAGTTGGTGCTGTTTAGCCTCTGGTGCATTTTGCTCAATAGGTGCCTTTGTAGTACCCTTTTTTTTTTTTTTTTTTTTTTTTAATTTTTAATATAGGACAAAATTTTATATAAATGTACCCAATAAGGATTATTTTTTACCTTTCTTCAACCACCACCAATGATATGCTAAGATACCATCCTATTAAATCCTAATTAATTTCTGTATGTTCTTTCTATAATTCTATAATATGCATAATTTTTCGTGCTCTTTAAAAATCCATCTGAATTAATATATATATAATAATGATTTATTAAGCGTAGTAAAAGCCAAGCAACAGTTACAAGACCACTGAAACCACAAAAACCAATAAGAAGGGGGAAAAAAAAATTATGTAGGAGAAGCTCAGAAAGGTGAAAAAATTTATCAGGGGATGAAATATACATATTTAAAGAAACCAAATTTTAAGTTATCTAATTAAATATATACATATATATATTAATTACTATAATTTCTGTACTTATAATCCTCAGATCAGATAAATCAGTTTCACCCTAGAAAATTTAATTAACAATTGGTGTTATATTTATATGACATTTATTTGTAGAAATATGACTTTTTCTGTTAATAAAAATTTCTGGTGTAAAATTGATTTATCTGACCTGCAGATTATACGACGGAAATTATGATAGCTTTTTGTTTCTTTCACAATTTAGCATATAAAGAATTAAACTAAAAGTACTGAAATATTGATAATGTTAAAAATAATCTTAGTAAGCTTGATTTAAATTCGTATTTTTTTTAATAAATAATTTGCTTGTTAAATTATATTTTAAATGAATTTTTAAAATTTCAGCTTGTCTATTCATTATTTGAAAAACATCATCATATTTTTTTATTACTTTTCTTCCCTATACATAAGAAGAAATATTGGATTCATGAACATTTTTAACCTCTGGTTTTCGATGGACTTACATGTTTTGAAATGTCCTGTGCATGATTTGACCATTTTTAGAAAATGTGTGCCTGTTTGGTATATTACAACAAAAATTTTCTGGACATATATCTTTCAAACTAATGGACACAATTCAGTATGTCTGTATTTGGCTGAAACTTGACTTAAGTTGGTGCTTATTTGCTTTTGGTCCATTTTGCTCAACAGATTATCTCTTTTTTTTTTTTTTTTTTTTCAAAATTTTTAATATTGCTGCTTAGAGCAAAAAAAAAAAAAAAAAAAAAAATCATACAAATGTACACATTAATTATTCTTAATAAATCATTATGAAATAAAATAATAATAATAGGAATAATAATATGAGTATTATTATTATTATTATTATTTGCTAATACCTTTAAAACAAATTGTTAAACCATAAACTTGTGATATTTTGAAACAATGTTATCTTTTTTTTTTCTTTTTAATCTTGAAAGGATGCATTTCCTCAGATGTCAACTGCAAGATGCAAAATTGATTTATTATTATTATTATTATTATTATTTTTTTTTTTTTTTGACATATAGTTTAGAGTAGTACTTTTTTTAGATGAAAAATCATGTGCACTCATCTTCGAAAATAATTTTTATAAATAATTTGTAATGCGATAATTTGTATAGGGAAATATAAAAAGAAAGTTTTGTGATGGCCACAACATACTAGTTTTTTTCAAATATTTATTTTTATTTCAGGAATTTTTGCAGTGGTTGAAGAAATATCTGTTTAGTTGTCTTAATCCTGGTGCTAATTTTCCCCGGCGTGTTACATCTCTCAACTTGCTGTATATTCTTCATGAAATTTTTTCAAGATCTGTATGTATAGGTACTTGACAAATTTTAAATGTCTAAATATTGTTCCATTATTTAATTATGCATTCAGTACCTTTGCAGTCAAAAGTACCTTTTTAATGATGACTTGTTTTTATTTTCTGTTGAATTTTGCTTAATTATTGCCACACTTACTTTATTATTTGTTAAAGATGTTGTTATAAATAAATATATTTTTAAAAAATGAGGGTAATGCTTGTATGATTTCCATCATATTTATCAGAGTTCCCACGGGTCAGGGAAAACCTGGAATAGTCAGGGAATTTGAAATTAATGAAAAAAGTCAGGGAAAATTGCAAATATTGCCCCAAAACCTGGAAAAATAATTATATAAACCTGAAAAATGCTTTTTGAGCCTTCAATGTACATCGCGAGTCTCGTTACTATGTTGTCTTTTATGTCGCATGCTATATTATGTTTTATGCCGTGAGCTGTTTTTTATGTCACAAATCAAATTTTGTGACTGGAATTTTCTAAAAATAGACCTGGAAAAGTCAGGTAATTTTATTTTTGAAATTGAGTGGGAACCCTGATTTATTTATTAAGGAAAGAGAGACCTTTTTTGAGACATGCTTGAGATATTTTTTAGACAATGAATTTTAGAAATCTTATTAATTGTTAAATTTTTACCAAAATCTATTTGCCGTGTACTTTAAACTTTTCTGCTTTAAAAAAAGACTTTTCTGTTTGAATTTTTATGAATTTTTACTTTAAGGCAAATATAAATTTTTGCTATTCTTAACCTGTATACATAAATTTTTATTACTGTTAATCTTTATTTATTTTAGAGTGATGAAGCTAGAGAAAATTATGTTAAGGTTTTTTCACAAATTTGAGATCCAAACTTATTGATTCTATAAATTATTTTTGCTTACATTTAAAATATGTATTATAGAATCTAAAAAATATCAGTTGATCATTGATCAATTTAATTATATTTTCTCCTTTTATCTTTGATATGAAGCACTCATAATACTCTTATAAAATGTATTTAGATACATAGATATATTATTAATAAATCATAAATGCATAAAAAATAATAAGTCTAATTGGTAACTTTGTTAATTTTCTTTATCTCTCAAAAAACTTCCTAGGTATGAAACTAGATTAATAATTAAATTTCTTTTCCTAAAACTGAAGAAGGTAAAAGCCTTTTGAGAACGCTGAGTCGTCCCCCCCCCCCCCCCCCAAAGAAAAAAAAAAGCAAATTTATTTTAAATGATTGTTTAAATAGTTTATGTAAATTATTGAATTGCTTTACCTCCCCTAAAGAAGTAATAATACATTGACAGGATTTGTATTTTTGTAATATACGAAATGATAGAAAATCACTTTCATAAAAACTTGATGTCTCAAAATTTTAAGTATTTTATTATTTCAATCTAGTTTAATATTAATAAAACTTATAAACGTGCCTATCCATTTAAAATAATGATAATTATTGTCATTACCATGAATGTTTTATTATTTATTATCATTATAATATTCAAATATCATCAGAAGGGTCAAAAATTAGACTTATCTATTAATATTTTTGTGTATGTGACCCTCATCATAATTCCTTTTACTTATAATTTTTCTTTTTAAACATTCTGGTTCCTAGTTATGATGCATATTCATGCAACATTTTATAGAAAATCAGTTTTATGAAAACTTAGAAACCTTTATTATTTATTTCAGTCTAATTTAATATTAATTAAATTTTAACCAATCCATTTAAAAGAATAATAATAATTATTATTATTCAAATACAATCATCAAAATGGTCAAACTTGCTTATAATCTCCTTTTTGTGTATACAAACTTCATCATAATTTCTTCTAATTCTTCTTTTTAAACTTTTATGTTTTCATTTTAGTTGATTCAGAAGTATCTGTCAACACCTTGATATATACCCTTCAGGATACTTATGATAACAATAGATCTCTTGCTTTGAAATTGCTTACATCAGAATCTTCTTTGATATTAAATAAACAGGTAATACTGATAATAAATTTGTGACTAATTAGTAAAGGGATATTACAAAAAGAGGGTGGGATTGATTTTTGATTTATATTAACCCTTTAATGTTCATAACATTTCCTTTTGAAAATTGCTAAACTAATTTCAAAAATTATTATGTACATAACTGATCATAAATATGGTAAAAGGGAGAAAAAAAAAAAAAAAAATACCATTTCTAAGTTTTGAGAAAGTTTTGATTTGAAACGTCTATATTTAATCTGATTAAATTCAAATAATAATTAATTTAATAAATTAATAACTTGGTAGGTAAACATTATAAATTGCAAAAACTCACTACAGTTGTTTTTGGTCAAACCGCGGCCCTACTAGATCACTCTGCGCCAAACGCGCCAACGTTAAAGCAGCCATAACAAAACTGCAAATGTCAATGCATGCCGTGGAATAAGGTAGATGGCGCTCGCTGCTAACCCTGAAAATCGATTTGTGTCATCAATTCCAATTGTAAACAAACGTGAAAATAAGCATTGTATCTTATAAAATGGTGTACTGTTTGTGTACCTTATTATACATCAAGAATGGGTAGGGATCTGTTGCCTCTTTTTTTTTTTTCTTTAAAAGAGTTCTTAATTAGTGTTTTCTTTATTTCCTTTCTAGTTCTTATTTCATTTCTTTCACGCAAAACAAAAGTTTGAAGAAGAGAATATTTTATTTAGGAGAAAACGACTAATTTCATTTATTATTTTTTCAATGAACTGGCTTAAAATTATTGTCACAATTATTTTTATGATTCATATATTTTTGCGTATTTGAAGACTGAATTTTAAATTTAATTAAATCAATTTAAATGCTCTGCAAACAGAAAAACTAATGCAACTTAATATGCAAAACTAAGTTAGTTCTGCTGTGGTTGCGCTGCATGACAACCCTAACTTCCAATGCATTTGATTCCGGAGAAATCATCGATTGTTATGGCCGCTTTCATGACGTTGGCACCGTGAAGTAATCTAGTAGGGTCGTGGTCAAACTAATAGCACAGCTTTTCATCAAGAGAAAAAAAAAAAAAAAGCATGGGTGCCTCATCAAAACAGCACCCATGCCTACTAAGAAATTTAAAGTGACTTCTGCATTTGGCTTCCTCTGACACGTCTTTTGTTAAATTTGAAAGCAGTGAAGGAAAGCAGAATTTATCGAAGGAAAGCAGAAGTTCCTTCTCTGTTCTACTGAACAGAGAAGGAACAAAAGTTTAATAATTGTTAAAAAGAAGAAAAAATATTTCAGTGTGAAATCAAAGAACATTAAAGGGTTAAGACAAACGGCTCAAAAAACTGTTTTTCAATTTATCAAATCCATATTTTAAATTATTTATTTTATTATTTTTTCTCTTTGGCATTGCATAATTCAGCTGTTTGCAAACTTTGGTAAGTATGAGAAGTAAATTAATTATGTTTTACTTTGGATGTAAAAGTTTTGGTTCCATTTCTGAATTTTTATAAAGGAAAATGATTAAATTTCATGCTTCTTTTATTTTATTTTATTTATTTATTTATTTTGTGTGTATGTGCATCTTTTAAAATCGTAAATATTTATTGTGTACTATGGGAAATTTTATTTTAATTCTTAAATTTTGTAAGATATTTGACTATTTAAATTGTTATATTCATGTAACAAAAGAAAGTATTATTCAGATTATTTAACTTTAAATGCAGCAATGTAATTTTAATTTATATTATTTTTTTCTGCTTATTAAAAAATTGTTTGCCCTTTCAAATGTAAAATTGAATTATATAATGAGTTAGATTATGTAAGCTATTTCTAAACAAATGTAAAAACTTTGAGGAAAATTAAATTTTAAAGAAATTATATTTTAAATAGTAAATCAAAGACTTTCATCGATAACTTTTAACACTTACATAAATATTATAACATTTGAAATTTATCGATTCCTGGCTCTGGTATTTTTCACATAGTTTGTATATAAAATATCAAACTTTACACTCCATTGTACTTAAAATATTATAACATTATTTTCAACAGACCTACTTTGTCTTGTATGAAATTAAATGATTTTAAATTTTTGGTAAAAATCATTTTCAAAAGACTATTTCTTAATTTAATTTAGAAATTTATGCATCAAGCCTGAAAATTCATTTCAGAAAATTATAGAGTGGAAGGCTGATTTTTTATACCAACTATGTGAAAAATACCAGAGCCGGGAATTGAACCCGGGCCTTCCGTTTTACATGCAGATGTTCAAACCATTGAGCTACCCTGGCTGATTACCAGCTAGGCATTTCTCACATAACATTCATTGGCAAAGTCACCGAGTCTGCAAACACAGCTGTATCAAGTGACATTATTAATCATGGCACAACTCCAGTAGACCATGAAATTTTCAATTTAATTTTGAAATTTATACATCAAGCCTGAAAGTTCATTTCAGAAAATTATGGAGTGGAAGGCTGATTTTTTATACCATGGTATAAAAAATATGGTCTATTGGAGTTGTGCCATGATTAATAATGTCACTTCATACAGATGTGTTTGCAGACTCGGTGACTTCGCCAACGAATGTTATGTGAGAAATGCCTAGCTGGTAATCAGCCAGGGTAGCTCAATGGCTTGAGCATCCACACGTAAAGCAAAAGGCCTGGGTTCGATTCCCGGCTCTGGTATTTTTCACATAGTTGGTATTAAAAATCAGCCTTCCACTCCATAATTTTCTGAAATGACTATTTCTTAGTTGAAAATTTCTCTTTATATTTTTTATTCTAATATTTTACTCATTACATTAAAATTTACTTTTTTTAGGATGAAAAACTTTTCAAATCAGCTCTGATACTCTCAAGTAGCACAAAACCGCCAGACACGACAACTGCTGCTTGTCTCTTTGCTTATATTGTACAGTCACCAAAATGCTTCGAAAACATTATAATGAAAAACTTATTCTTGTTGTCCCAAGATGCTACTCTTAGTTTTACTATGCCAGATATTTCTTGCTCAAATTGTAAACTTTATTTCTGTGTAGTAACATTATTAATGCATGAATTGAGTAAACAAATAGAAATAGCAAAAAAGAGTCTACTAGAAGCTGCAGCTTGTGCTCCTTTGTATGGTGTTTTGACATGCATAAGAAGTGTTTTAAATAATATAAAGATTTTGTAAGTTGCATTTTCATATTTTATTGAATATCTCCTTTCTTTTACTTAAGTTATAATTTGTTGCATTCTTTTAATATCTAAGATATCAAATACAACTATTAATATAGCACTAAATACATTAAAATAAACTAAAAAGTTAAAATAATGTAAAATTTACATAAACATTTCGGTCACGTTTTTTCTTTCTGACCATCATCAGTTTAGAGTGAACTAGATGCTGCTTATCCTTCATGTTCTTCCCTCTGCAATAAGTGCCACCTTGTTTGTTGTTGTGTTATGGACATGGAGAAAAAGAAAAATATTAGGACACTATATGGGACTGAAGGTTCAAACATGGCTTCAGCTATATCAAGGCAAATGTCCAAGTAGAGATCTTGTGGACAGTCCCACTTTGTCGTAGTGCAGTGGCTTGCATGTGCCAATGAACCTGAGAGCTATGCCAGTGGTAGCATAGCTACTGGCATGGTCTCCAACCCAGATTGGTCAAAGATGAGGCACCAGACCAAGAGGATCCCAGAGAAGTCCAACCTTTCTAAGGCTCTGGCTACCCCCTTTTATGGATATGGATAAGTGCCACTTTGTGTCAGTCATGATTGGCTCGATATAATTACATGTGCTTCCATCATCCAAAATCTCAATTGTTTCACATTTTAAAGAGCATGATATTAAGCCAGTTGAGATCAACAGAAGGTGATACTGCTTGTTGCAGAAAGAATATGAGGGATCAGAAGTATTCAGTTCATTCCAAATTAAAAAAAAAAAAAAAAAAAAAAAAATTGCAAAGAAAAGATGACCAAAAATGATATTCAAGTAAATTTAAAACATTTGTTTTCATGTAATTAGTTTAACAATTTACTTTTATGGATTAAAAAAATATATATATATTTATATTTTTATCTTTTGTTGTTTGTTTATTTATTTAAGTCAGTATTTTACGTAGTTAACAAAACCTGCTATATTATTGAATTGTGTTATATGGAGAATAGACTGTAATAGTTAAGATTTTTTTTTTTTACTTTGAGACACATTAACATCGTGTTATATCTGAATCTGTAATACATAAAAACATATATTTCTCTTTTACATAAGCTGGGCTCCACTCTTCTAGCCAGTCAGTTAAAAGCTTTTGCTACCTTCATTTTTATATAATCAGGCTGTGAATTAAAATTATTTTAAAAACTATTTCTAGATTTGATTCTACAAAAAAAAAAAAAAAAAAAAAAAAAAAAAACTAGTTTGTAACAATTACACGATTTCCATCTATTACCCACTGTCACTGCTGCCCATATTATAACTCGTTTTGAAAATAGGCCAATTTTATGTCTTCTGACCACATTCAAAAACCAAACACTTACCAATTTTACTGTAAAATCAAACTGATACATACGTAAGACATAATAAAAAATATGTACAAGACATAATAAGAAAGAATTTTCATCACAAGTTTAAAAAAATTAGTACAACCATTTTTTGAAACACCTATTTCTGAGATCTAAACTGACCTGCCCAATCAGGATACCTGTAAATTTTTGCTTAATAACTAATAATACATGTGAAAAGACATCTGAAAAGTGGTTTATGCAGCGAATTTGAAGAAAATCGTTCAAACCGCTTTTGAGATACAGACTTTTGGTTTTCCTTCCATTTTCCTTCAAAATGTGACAGCCTCAATAGAAACCAACAATTACACATGAAAGGATGTCTAAAAGGGAGTTATTCTGGCGAATATAATAAAAAATCTTAGAGTCATTTTTTAAGAAGCTTTCAAGACCTAAAAATGACCTACTTACAAGATGTCTATCAATTTTTCTGAAGTTACTAACTATTATATACAAAAGGATGTCTTAAAGAGATTCTACTTCCTATTTTTCAAAAGTTGACAAAATCATCTATTTACCTGACCTGTCTTAAATCAGAAATTTCATCATTTTATCTTTATTTGTTTTGACAATATGGTAATCAGAAAATTTCCCATACACACACATTGACCAATTGCTAAAAACACTTTTTTGGACACAGGAGACCTTAAAACATGTAAATCCAGTGAAAACATGGTATTGAAAATTTTGAATGTGTTGGCAAATTTGCATCAAACTCAGAAATGAAAATGACTGTTTAAGTTCTTGTCACTTTAATTTAGCATATACATTCATCTGTATTTAAAATTATTGTAATTATTGTTTATTTTTTCTGTTTCATATGCTGTAAAATACTGCAAAAGTGCCCCCTCTGCTTTTCCATTAATTTTGTTTGTTCTGAAAATACCAAATAAACGCCATAAATTTCAACCATAAATTTGGTCCCTCTCCTATATATACGAGCACGTCTCCAGATTCAGAATTCTTTTTTGCACTGAAGACAGTACGCTTAAGGCTACCGAAACAGCTGTATGCATCAGAAATATTTTTCTTTTGGCGTTTCTGACGTAGTAGTTTATTCGGGTTTTAATATTCCAACAGCAAGTTTCCTGTTATTAATTTTTTTATTTATTTAGATTTACCTTATCTTCAATTTGTTTTATGTTAAATTGAACACTGTGATTATTTAAAATTGAAAATATAAGTTTACTAAAATAGTGGTTTATTAGAAGGGGGAGGGGGGATGTTTCCCGAATTCTTCTGTTTAGTTGAATGCCAAGAGTTTACTGTATTTATTTATTTATAACTTTAAAAGTGCATGTGTTTTATTTTTAAACTCTTTTTATATTTTGGTAAAAAGCTACACCTCAATTTCTATATTTTTGCTATTTTTACCATTTATCTGCTCCCTTCCCAAATGTATCCCGATTTTCCTTGAAAATTGAGGGGCTACTTGAAGATTTTTTTTTTTTTTTTTTCATTTTGATGTATGATTTTACTGTACTATTCATTATTATATTCATCTAGTTATCACATTTCTTTCTTTTTTTTTCTTTTCTTTTTTTAAAGTAAGTTTAATAATAATAATAAAGCATTACTTTTAATTTTAGTTGCGAAGACTGTTACATCCATTGGCAACATTTAATTAAGGAACTGATTACATTAAGTTTCAATGTAGCTTTTGTTGTTGAACCTGTAGTTTGTAATTCTTCTCCTGAAGGTCATTTGCCGATGGATACTGACAGTGGTATTGTATTGTCTTCATCAAATGTTTCGTTTTATTTGTATACTTTGTAATTTTGTCTGAATGTTTCCAGTAACCTCTATATTAGTGAGCTGCATACATATGTATTAAAAAAAAATTCTTTTTTATTGATTTTTAAAACAATTTTGGAACTTTTATAAACAGCTACTTGGGGTGAATTTTAAGTTGTAACTCAATTAATTTAATTAATTCAATAATTTATTATGATACATAATTATAATATCTATATATTTTAAATTTGCAGTGAACTTAATAAAACCTTTAAGTGGGGCAGAGATAGCCTGTGAGCTGTAATTTGCCCGTTGCTGCTGTATATCATATTGCACACTTTTAAATTGTTTCCTTAGATTTTATTGGGGCAAATAATAATAATAATAATTCTGTTGTTATAGATTTAGTTTCGATTTATACCTAGAATATAGTTATATTAAAATTTATAATAAAGTAATATTGTATCATTTTAAAATGCATATACAGAGTGTCCTAAAAGTTCCAGTACTGACGCTGATGTATTTTTTATTTACAAAACAACAAACCTTAAAACGATTATTTTTATGCTAATGATAAAAGGCACATTTAAAATAACGGGGGGGGGGGGGGGGAAATACAGAACTTACATTTATAATAAATGTTCAAAATGTCCACCCTTTTCTAGGAGGCAAAGCTGAACTCGCTTGGGCATGTGTTTAGAAACGCGTTTTAACATGCTGGGAGTGACTTCTTATAGAGAAACCTGTACACACCTGCACAGAACCTGTATTACGAAATTGTCGACCGAGCTGATATAGCATATTTTTACTCAGTATTGTATCATCTAGATATTTATATCGCCAAACATTTTTGCATCTTTCATACAATTTACATTCAAAATAAGCTTCAAACAGCATAATTCTCTGAATGCGTGAAGAACTCATTTCACTATGAAGAACAAAATAACATAAAACTTTATTCTCACAGAACTTGAGCGAGAAAAGAAACAAACGATAAAAATTAAAGAATTGATGCAATAATAAGCAGATAATAAAATTTATTTAATATTAAAAATAAAAAATAAAAAAATCATGGACACAATGAGTTTTTTTAAGTTGGAGTACTGGAACTTTTAGGACACACTGTATAATGAAAAATAAATAAGTGAATGTAAATTAAACTATAAATGGGGGAAAAAAAAAGAAAACTAACACATTCAAGTAATTTAACAAATTCTGAATTATAATCATTTCTATTTTTGAATAATAATTATTTAGATTTTTTATAATTCTGTTACTTGATAAGCTTTATTTTAAAAGAAAGAAAACTAACCAGTATTGTTTATGTTGATAGAGAGTATTGCTCAACTTCAAGCTGCTGTTCGTAGAGCTCTAGGAAATAGATTTCAATCTGCTGTAGTTATTGAACAGCCTTCTAATGTACCTGATACAGTTGTTCTAGATATCGTGAAGACTCATGCTGTTACTGCTCAGTTACTTTTATTATGCTGTTGGAGAACTCACAGGGAAGTATCTCTACTGTTTGGGGACTTGACAGAAAAGCTGCCATTGTTTGATCCTAACATTCAATCTTCTGCTGGAATTCTGAGTGCAGATCAAGTAAATGTTTTTTAAAATTAAAATTTTTGTATTTCTAAACTTTACGATTAAAATATTGTTCACTACATAGCTGTTGTGCAAAGATAATCCCACTCAACCTCGACCCAATTTGCGAACAAGACATTTTAAGCATGTGTATAGCTGATTTTTTAGGTTTTGTTCAAAGGAAAATTTGCAGATTTTGAAATTTAAAGCATCTCTTTAGATTTTGGCCAACTTTTTTATAAAAATCTCACTCAATGACATAAGAAAATAAGTTGGAAATGAAATCTTGAGTTTTATAATTTTCAATCACTGAAAAAAAAAAATAATAATAATAATAACACAGAAAATATAAGGGCACCGTTAAAATAAAAATAAAACTCACCCCTCTCTTTTTTTTTAATGGCACAGCTTTTTTTATATTGTCCATTTGTCTGATGTGAAATAGATTTCTTATTTTCCCGACAACTGTCACTATTCTAAAGTACTCCACCCTTTTTTTTTTTTTTTTTGTAAAAAAAAAAAAAAAAAAAAAAAAAAAAAAAAATTACAAGGAATTCTTTTGAAATAATTTAACACTACTTAATTATTCTAATCTGGTCATCATACTAATGAAAATAATGTGATCATTTCTGATTTTTTCAAATTTTCATGTATGCTCAAATGCTTCAGTTTTAATCTTAAAGACAGGGGCGCGCCGACCCGGTGTGCGAAGTGTGCGGCGCACACAGGCGCCAGTTTAAAAAAGGCGCCAGCCGCGAATAGATTATTTTGAAATATATATATATATATATCAAAAACCGGATTTCATAATCCTAGTCTGAAGCCATGTGAGTAGTGTGGCCAAATAAGGTGCCTTTGAAACTGCATTGACAAACTTGAGCTCAGAAACAGTTTTGGAGATTTATTGCGAGAGGGCGTGTTAAAAGTGGATTTACTTGGTGAGGATACGCCCAGGACTATAGAAGAGAAGGGCTAGTCCATTCCTTTGAGGAAAAACATGCCGACGCGTACCCATCTCCGGTTGACCATGTGACGTCACCGGGCATCCACAGTCCGAGTAAGAAATTGCGGATAGCCATAGAAAAGGCTTTAGAACTGTCCAAAAATTTCACGTGTTTTCGTTTGTATAAGTTAAGGATTTGCAGCTAATCATAAAATATTGTAAAATTTATTGTTAGGAGATGTCTTGTGCGGTTGCAATTCGCTACAATGCGTAAAAAATGCAGAGAAAATAAAAATATTTTCTATCGATTTACAAGAAACAATAATGTATGTTTCATTATATAGAGATATTAAACTGTGTTTAAAAGGAATACATCGGTCGGAAAGTAACGTATTTAAATTCGCTTGTTAATGAATATACAGTTATTAACAAAAGATTTCAAAATATTCTTTATAATAAATATTCAAGAATAAAACAATTCAAGACACTGTAGTTCTACTGTAATGTAGCAGTAAACTCTTTTCAATAGGAAACCTGATTGTCGTATATGAATTTCAAGTAAATTATATATATATATATATATAAAGAAAAAGAGCTATTAGATAAAGCGCGAAAAGACAGACAGACATACTAATTGAAATCATAAATGCTCTTTTTAACTTCCTTGGACAATAAAAATTGTACTCTTTATGAATTTTCAGTAAATCTAAGTACTAAATGAAAATAATAATAATAATAATAATAATAAATAAAAGTCAGGTAAGATTTTATAAATTAGGCATGAATTTATTTTAATTAAAGAAAAATGAAATTAATTCAATTTTAGTTGGAAATATTATTGATTATTGCATAAAAAAAAAAAAAAAAAAAAAAAAAAAAAATCCTATTAAGAGTGCAAATTATTTATTTTTAAGTAATACAGAAGAAAAATGTTTTGCTGTAACAATCAAATTCTTGTTGAGTCTATTTAAACAAAAATGTTTGGTTTATTTAACAAAATATTTTGTTGTTTCAATTTCATTGTTCTTATTATCATTTAACAGCCTTTTTTTTTTTCCAATATATTTTTTTTTCCTTGCCTTTCTGTCTATATGAAAAAAGAGAAAATAATAATGATCATATCTGTGCTATTTATTATTATTTTAAATATTCGAATTGGGAAAATTAATATGAAATTAGAAAAAAAAAATGGTGGGGGATTTATACGACCTTCTTTTATTATCGTGCATTGTTATGAAAGTAATATCACAGTCCAAGATGAGACAGAAAAAATATTTCAGGAGCTTCCAATGTATTTCAAAGAACTATAAAAATATTTTTATGTAATATACATTTCTACGAAACCATTGTTTGAATACTGTAGCTCATTCAAAAAACATTTAATATTTAGCTGTTTAATACTATTTATTTAAAAATATTAATGTTCCTATTTAAAAAATATAAAATTATTTAGAAAATTTCCTCACACCACTCGTTAAAACTTATGCGACTAATATTGGATTGACCTTTATGTTACAATAAACTGGAAAAACACGGAGCCAGATATACAGAATCATCTGCTCAAAACTGATTTTCGGATTCAGGTAACATCAAAACATGCAATTATAACAAAAAAGCAGATCGAAAATGTCACCCTGAAACAATATTTTCTCTAACACTTATACACAATAGAAATTAAAAACACTACTTCACCGATTTGTTAGGGAAAAAAATAAATAAATAAATAAAAAAGAAGAAGAAGAATGAAAGAAAGAAAGCTTATTTTATACAACAATTTAAAAAATATTTGACAATTAATGTTCATTGGTTTCGCAGTGAAACAAAACTTTTTTATTTATTTATTTATTTATTTTCGCAACAATTTTTAAATATATATATGTATATATAAATGTTCTTTTAAATTTTTAGTTCATCTATGTTCAGTAGACAGCAGCGCTAATCCGAAATTTAACAAATGATGTTTCAGAGAAAGCCAAATGCAGAGGTCACTTTAAATTTCATTATAGCTGTCAATAAATATTCGTTGCTATAGTGATGCCGTCGTGCCTAGTTTTTAAAACTGATGAAGTGCTATGATATTATTTTAATTCCATAACAAATGTTATATTTTTTTTCAATTTATAATGTTTATGTAGAAAGTTATTTTTAATTTAAATTATTGTTTCAATGTAATCAGGTTAACTTATAGATGTGTTACACCAAATATTTCCCGAAATTAAAGAATTTTATTTTTTTACCTTGTTACATATTTATAATCCTATGTGTTCAATAGCATTTTATTTTATTTTATATATTTATTTATTAATTAGTTTAACAATATTCAAAATGAAATATGGAGTGAATGTTAAAGGGTTAAGAAGCAGAAATCGTAAGATAAATTAAAATAGTTAATATTGATTAGAGAGAGAGAGAAAGAAAACTATTTTAAGATTCTTAAACCCCTAATATCCCCTATACTCTCATTCTAAGCAGAATGCCCAGCTACGTCATCAGAGGTTACTTCCGTCGGCACTTTTCTACCTCTCGTGACCCAGCCCTTCTCTATCTATAGTCCTGGGATACGCCTACCCTCAGCAAAATTTTCGTTGTCTTTTTTAACATATCAAAATATCCCTTTGAAACTTAAAAGCGCACCTGAATCTCTTTCTTTCCTCTCCCTCTTCTGCCGAAAAAAAAGCCATTGGGGCGAGTAAAAAGACAACGTAATTCGATTTCAAAAAAGAAAATTTAATAGATACAAGAATTTTATTTAGTTAGTTTGTGGGATGAGTTTAACGTCGCACTAGTGCTGCGCAATGGGTAATTGGCAACAGTCTGGGACGCAATCCTAAAGATGGTCGTGAGACATGCCATCACAACTTTGATCCTCTACGGAGAGGATGGCTCCTCCTGCTTCGGTGACCCCCAGAGGTATAATTCAGGTGGGGACATGGAGGGCATAGCGGCCATGGCTGATTTTACTTGCACCCGCCACCATTAGTGTACACGATGGTGTTTGGCCTGCTCGAATTCGAACCGGCAATCTTCCAATTACGAGATTGGTACTCTACCGATCGGGCGACCGAAACCCCGGAGGATTTTATTTAGAGTAGTTTCTTCTTCTTTGCAGCATCGATGTAACAATAGGTTCTATTCTAGAGGTCTGCACGGGCCGGGTTTGGGTCGAAATTTTCAATTCGCTCTTGGGCCGGGCCGGGCCTGGAGAAAATTTTAAGCCCGAGCTCGGCCTGGCCCGAATCTTTTTCTAGATTCCTCGTTAGTCAACGAAAAAGGAAAATGAGAAAATACTTTTTCTGTCATTTATTTTACATAATTTTATAGTCTGGTACGTCACATAAAATTTTAATTTGTTAAAAGATGTCTGTAACTTCAATTTAATTGTCTATCAGCTTGTCTGTTCGTGATCTGATTTTCCCCAAATATTTTAAACATGTCTCGAAATTAATATACTTTATTTAAAGTAATATTAGATGGTTTCCATTTCAAAATAATATGGCTGGAATTACCAGTTTGCGCACATGTAACAAATAAAAGAAATTAGATACATTACTGTATATAAGGCTTTGTTTTCTATGGTCTGTAGTGTTTCTGATGTATGAAGGCTATAAAAATCCTTCCGCTGTAACTTTTTCTCTAAGGCTTCTTTTTCTTTTCTTCGGGGCACTGGATGAAAGTAGAATCATTTTTAGCATGTGCAAAAGCATCTTTTCTACTGAATATGGTTGGATTAGCATTAAAGTTTTTTTTATCGGATCACGTGAAAGATTTGGATACATTACGGTATATAACAGGAAGTGGTTGAAAGTGTATTTTTAGTACTACTATTAACCATTTTAAATATCTTCCTATATTGTTTGAGAATGCTAATATTTTCGATTTGACTTTCTGTCTGTCTTTGTGCCTTTTGTACGTCTGTAATAATGAAATACTGTTTATATATAAATATCTTGTAAACATTCAGCAGTTTTGTTAGAGAACTTTCTATTGCTTAGCTATATAAAACCTCTGCAAAATACATACTAAAAATCTTTTTCGTAGAAAGGCTTTTTTTTTTTTTTTTTTTTTTTTTTTTTTGTAATTTTACATATTTTTGAATCGGGCCGGGCCCGGGTCAGAATATCTCGGCCCGTGCAGACCTCTATTCTATTTAATGAAGGTTTTCTTTAGAAATATAGCATGTTCTTATAGTTTAATTATTTTCTTCATTTTCGGAATAAACATCGAAGATGCTCGAATTAGCTGGAAAGGGAAACGAAAGGAAATCTATGCAAGAATTAAAGTTGAAGTTAATTTAAAGATCGGAGGCTAAATAATTAACAAAAGTTATAATATTTATAATTTCAAAATTCCCAGTTATGGAGAAATTTCAAAATTTCCAATTTTGTCTTAAATTTCCAAGGAAAAGAAACCCGGGTTTTTTTCGGGGAAAAAACTGGGTGTGTTGAAAGCCTTGCATCTCTACGTGGAGGATCAAAATTGAGATGGCATGTCTCCGGACCATCTGTAGGAGTGAGTCCCAGACCGTCACCAAATGCCCATTGTGCAGAAATAGTGCAACGTAAAACCCAACCAACCAACCAACCTCTATTTGCCTTCATAATTGTACCGCTTGTTTTTTAGACTCTCTGTAGAAGATTTTTCCCTTTCTGCAAGATGCCCTTTTTATTTGTTTCTTTTAAAATTTCATTTTATTTTATACATTTCTTTATTTCTTAGCTATTCAGTAAACTTATTATTATTAAGGTTCGAGATTCAGTTGAATTTCTGAATGATAATTATTCGTAAAACTTAAAAAAAAAAAAAAAGTTAATATAGGGCTCCAAATAAAACTCTGCACACAGGCGCCTGACAATGCTGGCGCGCCCCTGCTTAAAGATGTCTTTATTTTTATTTATTTTTCTATTTTATTTCTGATTGGCAAATTGTGTTTTTTTATTTTTCTTTTAAGTGGGGAAAGGGGGGTGTTAATCAGAATTTTAAATATTCTCAATAAGTCATTGCAAATTACTGTTAAATTTTTTCTACATTAATATTTAAAATATTAACTTGTAACTGTTAAAATAATAATAATAATAATTTTTCATAATATTTTCAAATATGATGAAATGATGCTTTACTTTTACTTGCATCAATCACATAACTTAATTATTTAGATATATATATTAATTAATGAACATATTTTAGTTTTATAATCATACTGTTTAAATAAATTTGTTTTATAAAATGACTTACTATTCATATAATGGAAATATAAACTTAATTATTTAGATGAAAGACATTGGCACATATTTTCTTCATCAAATGAGTTTAGTGAAACACAGAGGAGCATTTGAACAAGCTCATATTGGTTTAAGCAAAATGTGTTCCAGGCTTTGGAAGTAAATATCTTTTTTGATATTTCTAACCATTTCTTGTGATTTTTAATCTATTTGTTTTGTTTTAATGACTTTTGATTTGTTTTAATGATCTTTATTTATTTGCTTTTACATTTAAAATTTTTCCCAATCATAGAAAATAAAACTAATTTTTGAAGATGTTTCTTAAATATCAGTGTTGCCGACTTTTTTATTCAATAATCACCAATAACACAGGTCGACATGTAAAATTTTGATTTTATAATTTTGGCTGATCTTTATGTTTTTTGGTGTTCTGAAACCGAAAATGAAGCCAGTTTTTTCCTATCACGTATAGATTTTTGTCAATACAGGGTGTTTACCTATACAATTTCTTCCATTGCTCTTCCACTAATGTAATTATTTGATAAACTTTATAATATATTTCCATGATTAAGTAATCATGGATAAGTATTGTTGTAATTTTGCATCACTAGTGCGACATAAAACCATACCAACCAACCAACCTACTGTTATGATTGTATATGTTAGAAATTATGTCGGTAAACACCCTGTATTGGCAAAAATCTGTACGTGATTGAGAAAAATGAGCTGCATTTTCGGCTTCAGCACATCAAAAAACATTAAAATCATCAAATCAAATTTTGTCAACTTCATTTTTGTCGACCTGTGTAATTTTAAGGAGTGATATTTGATATATGAAAGACAAATAAACTTTGAAATGATTAGGCAGCCATTGCAGTTAGAATTTAGTGGTAGATATTGAATAATAAAGTCCTTCAATTTCACAACACTGTTAAATATATATATATATATATATATATATATATATATAGTGCGACCACGTTTCCTACGACTAGCAGTGAGTGTCCAAAAGTTTTGAGGGATGCAAAATTGTCCGAGAGATAGTTATTTGGCAAACATCCAGTTATTCTGTGTTCCCTTATCGCTTGTTTTCTCTCAGTCACGCCTATTTTAACACTGGACTCGGTCAATTCGCACTTGCGCAGAGTCTTCCATGGTTGCAAGAAATGTGGTTAAAGAATATATGTGTGTGTGTGTAAGAAAAATTAAAAGAAATATCTTTTTCCTGTTTTCTTCTTTTGTGCATAAATTTTAAATAAATTAATACATGAATATAAAATTTGTTTAACATGTTTGTTATCAAATCATTAATCGAACTTTGTATAATTTTATCATAAGCAATAATTTTTAAACTAGTATTAAACAAATTTTTCTCAAAAATAAGCTTTTGAAAAAATAAAAAAAATTAAACAATTTTAGAAAAGAAACTTAAATGTTGTTAAGGATGCATTAGAAATAGGTGATGCTTCCAAATGTTAATTCAAAACCGATTTTTTTTTTTTTTTTTTTTTTTTTTCCCTCATAAGAGACTTTTTGAAAAAAATATAATTATTAATTTGTAAACTATAAAAATTGCCAGAATGATAAAAATGTCAATAAATTATTTTATAATGAACATCACATCCAATTTCAGGCATGTGATTTTTCTGTGAACTTGCGTAAATCTGCGATTATTATTTTTTTTTCCCCCCTAGTTTGCAGAATTTTGGGAATTAATTTCTTCTGCTTTCAAAAGAGTCGTGGATACGTTTGTAAAAAAAAAAAAAAAAAAAAATGGTGATCAAATGCTCCACAAACATCTCTCGATTACCAATATTTCTCCTTCCACAACATAAATGTCAATATTCATTTTTAACTTACTTTATGAGATTCTAGAACCTATAAAGGAATAAAATTGTTAAATATTTCTTGTTCATAAAAATATTGGTGATCAAATGCTCCACGAACATCTTCCGATTACCAATATTTCTCCATCCACAACATAAATATCAATATTCATTTTAAACTTGCTTTATGAGATTCTGGAACCTATAAAGGAATAAAATTATTAAATATTTCTTGTTCATATGATTATTTTTTGCCTCTTTCCCCTTTTTCTTATCTCCAACTAGTGATCGGCAGTCAAGTGTTCTACAGAAATCATTTTGTTGGTATCTTCCCATTTGTGCAAAGTGGTGAAAATTTCACATTTGCATGATATCTCTTCCCATTTGTGCTGTACATTATAATCCATAAAACACAGAAAACGAGAGCGAGAATCAGATATCTGCACAATTCAACAGTCACACAGTTTCTAAAGTACAGTAGAATATTGATTATCCAACGTTATTGGGATCGAATCTACATCGCATAATCGAAATTTCTGGATAATAGAAAATTTTTCAATAATTGTCTAGTTTAATATGTAGCATCTTCATCGAACTGCTAGTATGACTTTAATTAAAATAAAAAACGAAGTATATTAATATAACATATTAAATATATAAAGACCTAGCTTTACTTCGTGGTCGTTTAAGATCTTTCGGTACCGGGCACCCGGTCCTCTTCAGAAACGCTGCTTCTGTGGTGGAAAACTTGAGACTGTTCGCTCCTCTGTTGATTTCTCATCAGGTGGCTCCAAGCTCTATTTGGGGCTACTGCGCTGCTATCGTTGCATACGTCGCTATTGGTTAATATTTCAATTGACTCGCGGTACATGGCATAGTTGTAATTATCGTAATCTGCTAATTTTACGGTTTTATCAAAGTTTATTTTAATATTGTTTTTACTATATGTTTTGGCTAACGCGGTGTTATATTTTCCGGTTTTAATGTCGTTTTCATGTTCTTTGATTCTACTTTTTCTTTTTCTTTTTCTTTTTTTTTTTTTTTTTTTTCTCAAAGAACATGAAAACGACATTAAAACCGGAAAATATAACACCGCGTTAGCCAAAACATATAGTAAAAACAATATTAAAATAAACTTTGATAAAACCGTAAAATTAGCAGATTACGATAATTACAACTATGCCATGTACCGCGAGTCAATTGAAATATTAACCAATAGCGACGTATGCAACGATAGCAGCGCAGTAGCCCCAAATAAAGCTTGGAGCCACCTGATGAGAAATCAGCAGAGGAGCGAACAGTCTCAAGTTTTCCACCACAGAAGCAGCGTTTCTGAAGAGGACCGGGTGCCCGGTACCGAAAGATCTTAAACGACCACGAAGTAAAGCTAGGTCTTTATATATTTAATATGTTATGCTAGTATGACTATTAAATCAACTAAATAAATATCAAAATTGAAATTATACATGAGAATTTGTTCTGAATTAAAAAAAACTTGCACTGATTTAAATGGAAGCTTCATCTGGTGTAAATTGGTGTGCACAGGGGATGAAAGGAGCTCAAGCTTATTTCAAAGGAATTCTAAGAAATGGGAACCAAAATATTTATCTGTACAGAAAGAACACTGGCTGACACAAGGAATGTAAAAGGGGGAAAAAAAGAATTTTATTGAACAGAAAGTGTTTAACGACCCTCTTCACTTACCGTCGCCGGAAGCCCGAGCCAATGTTATTCTATGGGGAAATTTTCTTTACAAATAACTTATTAACTAACACACATTTTTAAATTCTGTTTTCAAATTCAGAAAATTCCCAGCTGTTAAACTGACGGACCTTTTTTAAAAATGTACTTTTTTAATTTTTAATATATTATTTTGAAATTGCAAAATGAAAAAATTTCACGTATTGAAAATTCATATTTTGCAGCTTTAAAATAAAATATAAAAAATGAAAAAAAAAATTTTTTAAAAAGGTCCGTCAATTTAACAGTTGGGGATTTTCAGAATGAGAAAACAGAATTTAAAAATATGTATTAGTTAATAAGTTATTTGTAAAGAAAAATTTCCCATAGAATAACATTAGCTTCAGCTTCTGGCAGCGGTGAGAGAAGAGGGCCCTTAAATAGGATGGGTGTCAAATAATAACTGCTGAAAAAAAGTCAGAAAACCAATGTTGGTTAACGTAGAGTTCTGCTTAAACGAGGGTCGGATAATTGAGGTCCTGCTGTATATGTTTTAAACTTACCGAAAACATTTTTCTCTATCTTCCTCGCTGCTACTGCTAATCTATAATATGGGAACATAAGATTAAAAAAATACAAGAATAGTACGTTAATACATCATTATTTATTCCTGTAAGAATAAAAAAAATATTTTATTAATATTTTATATACCAACACACACACACACACACACACAAAAAAAGTTTGGTACACTGCAAAGTTTAAAGTATATAAATTTGAACAAAGTAAAGTGTGATAATTACACCTTCTTATATGTGTGTTCAGAAATAAAGCTTGTAAGGTCGAAATAACTTAGAAATGAAATAAACATATTTTTGTACAATTACAAATATTACTTCTGTGAAATAACTTGTTGTCATTCTTATGAAGTTAAAAAGTGATAAAACATCTGCACACCCGATCCAGCAATTTTTGGTCATGCAAATGGGAATTTTTCACCCCTTCATGCAAGTAATACCAATTCCATTTTGTTTCCCAGCCCTACTCCATTTACAACATAAATGACAATAGTCATTTTAAACTTGCTTTATTAGATTCTAGAAGTAAAACTGAAAGAGTTTAATATCTCTTACTCATGTATTTATTTATTTTTTTACTACCTTGCCCCCTTCCCGTCTCCAGATAGTAATCAATGATCAATTCTAAAAACAATAAAGAGATAAAAGTGCTCCATATTTCTCACATACATATTATTTTTAGATTCTATTACTGAACTTGATGAATATCTTTATTTTTCTTCAATTAAATTAAATATTTATATTTCATATCTGTACTAAATGTCTGAACAAATGAAAAATGAAGAATAGATTTCTGCAGTAGGAAAATTTTTTCTAAATCAGTTTAAGAAAATTTATACTCAGTTGGTTTTATGCATATTTGAAACTGATAATTAACTACAGTTATTTTTTATACGTGTATGATTAATGTACATACATAAAATCATATGTTGGCATGGAATTTTAATAAGGTTTATGTGAATATAAAAGTTATTGTAGTTATATTAAAGAACTTTTTATGTTAATGAAAAAATCCTGAAAATGTTTAATGTAGATAAAAGTTATATATATAGCTGTTTAGGTAGTCAATTTGTTGAAAGTGACATTATCAATGTTCAACCCACCAATCATGTTAGAGAAAAATTTCCAGTTAATATCTAATTTTAGTAATCACATGTCTAGATTTTTATGTTTGTATGTATGTATTTTAAAAAGCTGTTCACATACAAAGAAAAGAAAAAGATAAAAAGAAAAGAAAAATGACTGCATTAAGAAAAATTCAATTAACATTTAGAGAAATAAATAATTTGGACTAAATAAATAACGATTCTTGATATTTTTAATGGTTTTGCAATTTTTTATCATGAATATTTCAATGAATGTTATAGATTATTACACAGAAATATTTTATGAACTTATCCAGTTTTTGCTTTTTAGTGAAATTCTTTCTGATATATTTTCACAAAATATGTTATCCTTTTGCAAAATGTGAAAAAAACTAATAATTGTCTAAATTTATTGATGTGTATGTATTTTTTATTTATAATTATTTGATTGTGAACAATACTAAATAATTTAAAAGTAAATCCCAAAATTAAATTCTGTATTTGAAATCTAAAGGCTATCAATAAATCTTAATTTGCCCTGATAATTTAGCTTTTTTTGCATAGTAATTTACATAATACTAAAAACAAATTCATAAACCAGTTTTTTTTAAATTAAACTTGAGAGCTAATTTCAATGTACACGTATTTATAATTTCCAAAAAGCATAAAATAAACCCAAGCCTCTGTTGAAATATATAAAATTTAACTGTTTTTATTAGTGAATTTTTTCTTTACACTTAAGAAGTTTTGAATTAATGAAATTTTCCAACTTCTGTTTTTTAATGAATTTATATGATTAGAGTTAACTCAGTATTAAGCTCAGTATGACCTTTTTTTCTCTCTCTCTCTTCTTCTTTGGAGCATTCTGTATATTTTAACACGTTGAGCGCCATGTCAGCCATTCTACATTCTAGACATTTTGTCATATATCTCTAAAAGTACTGAAGGAATCATTTTGAAACTTTAGGAGTGTGCAGAACATGTTATACTTCAAACATTTCAGTGAAAGTTTTACCCCAAAAGTAAAAGCAGTACCAATAAAAAATTAACACGTTGAGTGCCATGTCAGCCATCGGTGGCTGATAGTGTCAAATATGATATAAAGTCGCGTTAACCATCGGTGGTTGACAGTGTAAAATAGGATATAAAACTAAAAATATTACATTGTTTTAAGTAATTATTGAAAATTTGCTTAATTTTTAGGACAGGGAATCATTATGGAATTTTAATGGATTTTAAGAATTCGCGTGGCAGCGCTCAACGTGTTAACTGTAAAAGCTATTTTTATATAATATTTTTTATGCCTATTTCATTTGTCTTTAAAATAATTTATAATACTAGGATTTTCATAATTTATCTATAAGCCATATATATTTTTAAAAAAAGTTTATGTATTTCTTTCAGGTGTAATATTGAACATCTGAATTTGCTTCCTAAAATGTGGTTGGAAGACATGATACTTGCAATAAAAGGTTTTAAAGAAATTCAGCTTTGTCCTACTCGCAGAAGTGCTGGTCTTCCTTTCATAATCCAGGTTAATTTATTTGATTTATAATAATATTTCTTATTATTTCATTTTGATTACTTTTAATAATTACAAAAAACTGTGTCCCAAAATCTATGGCTATACATTTTGGACTGTAAGAGGCCTAATCATTGGTGAAAATATTCTTTAAACTATTCTATTAAGTCTGTCTAACTCCATCTCTACCCCATTCAATGCATGATTTAAAGATTGCAGCTGCTTTTACACTGAACTTATATCTGATTTTGTGGATAACAACCAGATTTCTCACCTAATGCTAAGCAAACTAGACCAAAAATTTATAAATAAATAAACTTGGACAGTTTGTGAAAGATACTAATCTTAATCATAGATTAAGATTACCAAAACTAAATTCAAAACTGGTGTACAATCAATATGTAGATTTTAAAACTTCTTTACACACCATAAATTTTAAGCCAGCACAACTGGTTTCGAAAGGACTTAGCCTTTCTTCATCAGGTGCAAAAAAACATGTGCTACTGCCTTGGAGGCAAAAGCAAGACTGGATGGATTAAGATTATTTCATTCCATCAGTGATAACTAGTTATCTGAGTTTCCTAGGTAAACGAGACTTCATAGCGGTAGAACACTGTCAATCTTATCAAGTAAATTCATATTAATGTTGCTAATGATGATAGATTTGAAACTTGAAATATGTACTGAGCTACATATGACATGGTTTGCACATATTGATTGATTTTACTTTGCTTTAATTAAATACTGTAATCCGTTATTTATCAAGGCTCAAATACAATCAAAACTTGAATAAGAAGCAGAAAATAATGGTGAAGAAAGAAACTTTTTGGTAGGTGAAAGTGCTTGAAGTGTAGACGGTTGTGCACATATAGTTACAATTTGGTATTTAGGATATGCTAGTTACAAAGACAAACCTTTAATAAGCATTATTCTAGTTAAAAAAAAAAAAAAAAAAATGTGTGTATATATATATATATATATATATAAGGTTTAACAACTTTGATGAAGAGTCTGCTTCTAATGTTGTACTTTGACGTATTTTATTTTCTAATACATGTAAAACAAGAACTTATGTATTTTCTTACGACTCTCCAAACACATTGCAAACTAATATATATCAAATCTGTATGCAATGTATGACCTAATTTTAACATATTTCTTTATTAATTTTAAAGATTTTCATTTTGTTATATATTTCAAAGTATTTTAGCTTAGTTAACATTTTAAAGTTTTACTAGTATTTTAGATACTAAGTACAGGTACACCTCATTGAATATTCTCATAGTATCAGTTTTTATAGTTTTTAATTATTATTTTTTAACAGATATAATATTGCTTTCATTTTTTACTTTCCGAACACTATAGTGGGGAAAGTATTGTAATCATGTTAAAAATCCGAATTTGAGATTTTGATGTTTCTATACGTTTCGAGGTCCAATGAGTCCGTTTTCACTATTTTTGCGATGATGTATGTATGTGTGTGTGTGTATGTGTGTGTGTATGTATGTGTGTTTGTGAGAACCGTAAACTGGGGACTTTCATTGTGATACACAACAACAAACCGGGGACATCCATCAAACCGGGGACGTCCCCGGTTTGAAAATTGATAGAAAAGCGTCTTTCTGACTTCAAACTATTACATACGTCATTTTCTCCACTTTTTTTAAGAAGTCCCCAGTTTACGGTTTTTACACTATACCGTATACACAAAAATATTTAAGGTGTGTATAAACATGAAAACTCAAGTCCCCGGTTTGACGGTAAAGAACTGTTCGCGTTTCAGGTCCCCGGTTATGCGTAAAAGAAATATACGGGTGTGAAGTTCCTGACTCAGCGTAGTAAAACGGACGATTGAAAAACAAATCTCATTCTTTATTTAATATCCCTGTTACTGATCGGTATCAATATCTATTTTATTAATTACTCATTGCAATATATATATATATACATATATTATTTGACGGGATTTTGGTAATAAATAATACACGAGTATTTTTTTTTCTTTTAATTAACAACGAATAATGTATTTGTCTAATAACTGCTCTTTATATTTTAATTTCTCACTACTGTTTATTAATTACTCATTGAAAAATATACATACATATATATATATATTATTCGACGGAATTTTGGTAATAAATAATGCACGAGTATTTAATTCTTTATATCTTATAATTAACAATGAATAATGATGTATTTCTCTAATAATTGTGCTTTATATAGGTTAATAAATGTAAAATATTTAATTTCCACTACAGTTTATACATACATTATATAATGATAGCAATAATGATGTATGAAAAAAGTAATCAAATTTCAGATATAAATCCACTAGATCGAGATTAAGAGAAATATTACCAAAGCAATTATTAATTATGACAAATATATTTAATACGCACTTGAAACATCCAGATATATAACTTTCTTCATATATAGCTATATTTGATATGTAACAAGATTTATATTTATCAATATACTTGGTTTATGCAAAATATATTCTTGTATAAATTTTAAAATATTCATAGGAGATAAAAAAGTTACAAAATCCAAACATTAAAAAATAATAATAATAATAAATACATCTAAAACTTAAAAAAAAAAAAAAAAAAAAAAATCTTCACGGTTACACTCATATATATATATATATAATCTGGCTTAGTAATACCCTTAAATCGATGCAGGACTATATATAAACATTAGCTAACTGGGCACGCCACCTTAAAATCAGCACAATACAGACTTCTTATAAAAACTAACAAAGTGAGCAGGTCATAGTAACACCAGCACAATGCGGACTTCTTATATACACTACCTAAGTGGGTACTCCTCATAAACACTGACAGAGAGCGGACTTTATGAATACACTAGCGAAACGGGCACGTCACGTTAACACCTGCAATGCGAGGACTTTGTATATACACTAGCTAAGTGGGCACGTTGCATTAACACCAACACAACGAGGACTTCATGTATACACCAACTAAGTGGGCACTTCACATTAACAGAAACAAAGCGCGGACTTTATATACACACTAGCTAAGTGGGCACGTTGCATTAACACCAACACAACGTGGACTTTATAAATGCACCAACTAAGTGGGTACATCGCATTAACAGCAGCACATCGCGGACCTCATACAAATATCGGTTAAGTGGGATCCTCCAATTAATTGCTGCACACAGGAAACTTCACCAAGGGCATATGTGTAGGAGTAGTGGAAATTTGAGAGCTCAAGCTTCTCAAGGAATTAATTTTATTATTTAATATTTATTATTTTTTTTTCTTTTAATAATTATTTTTTTCCTTTTATTGCACTAGTTTATTGGATTATTAGCTCCTGTTGAAATTTAATTGAACATTAAGCTAAATTGTTGTTGAAGAATAAGCTAGATTTTTTTTAATATTTTCATATAAATGTTAATTTTATAATGTATATCAAATAAGGAAAAATTGTTTCTATTAAGTTAATTTCCTTAATAATCGACCAATTGCAAACATTTCGTTTATCTATCTATCTGTCTATCAATATAGACACTGAATCATAAAAATAAGTATCTAAGACTATTTAGATAGAAACAAAACATGTTTATATTTTATTTACAATCAAAATAGTACTCATTTCAATGAACTCATGTTTTACACGATTCATCTGCAAATTTTAGATATGTTTATAAAAGTTCTATTTTGTAGGTATGTAGAATTTTGTAATGATAGCTTAAATAGTTTTAACTATTTTATTAAAAACGCATTTTTTTTTTTTCACAAGTTTTTATTGTATAATTCCAGCGACTTTATCCAAATTTCATGAAACTTTCAGAAAACATGATTCACATGCCTAATTCATTATACTATAATTTAAAACAAATACATTTTATTTGGATTTTTTTTTTTTTTTTTTTTTTTTTTTTGGAAAATTCAGATAGATTTGAGTGGAAAATTGATTTTTACACCAAATATGTGAAAAATACCAGAGCAGAGAATCTAATCCGGGCCCTTCGGTTATCCGCGCATTAACCGGAGATCCCGGATTCGATTCCCGGCTCTTGTATTTTTCACATAGTTGGTATAAAAATCAACCTTACACTCCAATATATCTCAAACAAATACATTTAATATTCAAATTGTTACTGTGATCACCTGGATTGTAAAAAAAAAAAAAAAAAAAAAAGACATAGTTTAACACTTAATTAATGTAGAATACCTTACAAGAAATATACAGTTTATATCATGAAAATTTACAGAACTACCGATGATAAAATGAGTTATTTTATAAAAACAACTCGACAATAAAGGGATATTCGCAAATTTTCATTTTTATCATATTAAGTAAAATATTAAAGCAATAGAAATGCTTTTTAAATTTCGACAATCTGGAATATATCTTAATAATTTGTCGAAAAAATTATTTTTAATTTCAGAAATGTGACGAATATATTAGTTCCCCATCATACTATAGGTATGGGGAACTTAGGTAATCGTGAAAATTTTCAACTTCGGTTTTTTTTGCTTTTTTTACGTTTTCAGGTGTGAGGAATCCGAAAATGACAAAATTTGTATGGTGTCTGTTAGTTTGTTAAGCCGTTAGTGTATTAGTCTGTTTACACGATATCTCACGAACAAATGATCGCAGAGAGGTCAGACCAGTTTTAAAATATTATTTATGACACTGCCAAGAACCCTATTTATTTGCAACATTCTAATTAAAAATCTTCAGAAGTTATTCGAAATTTATGATTTTCTTAACATGGGAGAATAGGGCAAAATTCCACTTATACGTGCATGAAAAGAAATATTTTTATCGTAAAGATGTAAGAACAGCTCTTAAATATCAGTTTTGATGCTGGGATGAACATCATTAACTATAAACATGCGACTTTAATTCGAGTTCGCTGTTATCCATCGCTAATATGGCGATAAAATAGAGTTTTAATAAAATTATGTAGCACGATAATGTTTACTTTTTTTTTTTTTTTTTTTTTTTTTTTTTGCGTACCAATCCCTACGCTAATTTATCATACAAATAAAAGAGCTTATGCGTGTGACTGCACTTACACGCTTTCGGGCAGATATATTCTTTTAACTCTTTAAGTCCCAGCCATCTTAAAATTGAATATCCCCTGGTTTCCAGTAGAGATGTGAACGGGGAAAAACCCTGGTTTAAACCAAGGAATAAACCCGGATTTTTGGGAAGGGAATTTTGAAAGTTTCCCAAACAAGGGAATTTTGAAAGTTTTCAAAGATTGTAAATTTAGCATTTTTTTTTTTTTAACCAATATTAGAGGTGTTATACGGCATTCCAGAAGGTTATCTTACATTTAGTTGGTTTTTATGATTTTTCGCCTTCAAAATAGTGCTTTTAACGTCTACAAAATTAAAAATTACTAGTATAAAATTTCATTAACAGACTTATTTTTTGTTATTGCCGTGTATTTACATCTTAGCAGTGGCGGCTCGTGCACCGAAAATAGGTGAAGAGGCACACAGTATTTTACACTGTATTCATTTATAGAATATACAATTACATTTAAATAAGTTTTTTTTTAGTAAATTTTAGTTAAGACCCTGCTTAATAAAAATTATGCATTAAAAATACTTCAGTATTATTTTTGAGCTCTTCACCTATTTTCGGTTCACGAGCCGCCACTGCATCTTAGTTCTGACTGTATATCAAACTAACACTTCTTTTTTATTGCAGTCGAAGCTCATCATATTTTAGTTGTGTATACCTATGAATGTAAATCTTTAATATTTTATTTCAAAAATAAAACAAAAATGTTTCGAAATAACCTGTGTTCACTAAAATGATCAATAATATTACACTGAAAAATATTATTTCAATTAAAATTTCATCAATATTAATATACAATAAATAAATAACATCCAAATTGTTAATTATTAGCTATTGAAAATTTTATGTATTAATCAAATGCATTTAAAAATTATTTCTGGAATTTTTAATAGCAGGAGAACTGATGTTCGATTTTGTTCCTCGTGCTCTTCAACTGATTATAACAAAATTTCATCAATTTATGTAAAATTTTGTTAAATCAATAAAACAAAATTTCATAATTTTTAAACTATTTTTATCATAATTTAATTTCATTGTATTATTTCTTATAACATATTTTATTATGGTATTCATTAATAATTAAAAAAAAAAAAAAAAAGGAAAAGTTCTAAAAATTATTTAAATAGTCAGACAAAACTTCATCATTTATTATTGTTAATAACGTAAATGTTCAATCTTTTATTATTTTTTGTAAAATAGTCCCATAATTTTCGATATCACTTTCATTTAAACAAGTAAAATAAAAAAGATAATGAAATAAGTTGTTTATGCACTTAAAAGAGTAAAATCAAATCTAAACATTCAGTATTAGTTTCTTCCCATCAATGTTTCCAATGTTCCCAAAATTCCCGGTTTAAACCCGAAAATTCCCATGTTTATTCCCCTGAATCAAAATTCCCGGGTTTTTTACATCTTTAGTTTCTAGGCCGATAGCCGAAAATTTGTGTTGAGTCCCCCCCCCCCCCCCCCCCCAAATAGCAGTCAAAGCAAGTGATGACATCCGCTACCCCTTTATGTATACTGTCAGAATGGGGAAGATGTTACGCTCCTCAATTATCAATATTTCTGAGAAAGGATTACAGTTGATCTAGAAAGATATTGCTTGCACTTGGAGTGTAATGTTTCGATATTTTTGTTTTATGTTTTAAAGAAAATGTTTTTATCCATTTCATTCTACATAAAGAATAAATCGAGTTTTAAGCATATGCTTTTATTTTACATATATTTTAAAATTTAAATTAAAATAAAATTTCATTATTGAAAATTTTTGAATTTAATAGTTAAGTATATTTAAACTTTAATGCAAATATATCCCAGTAACTAAAAGTGAACTCTTAAATAAAAATGGTTTTAATTACCGTAAACAAATTTATGTTTAATCATACGATGATAATAACCTTATTTTAAAACAAATTTATAAACATAAGGTTGATTTCTAAATTTAACTAAAGTTAAAAGTTCCACTACAACCCCCCGCTCCCCACAATAAATAAATAAATGCTAGGCGTTTTAAAATTTGAAAATTTTCTTTCTTTTTTTAAATAACCTTTATAATATATATATATATATATATATATATATATATATATATATATATATATATATAGTTATTAGATAGTTTTAGTACAATAAGTCCATTTTCTCTAGGCGTAAAGCAACTTCTTTCTTAAATGTGCTTATATACCTATTTTTTTTTTTTCCTTTCTTTTTTCTTTTTTTTTTGGGGGGGGGGGAGGGAGAGACGTTGTGCCATTTCTAAACTTAAACATAAAAAAATTAAGATAATAAAAAAGTGTTTTTAGAAGTACCTAAAAGGCTTAATTTTTTAGATTAGAGACAGAGAGAGTACGGCATAATATTAAGATTGCATCCAGCTATTCTCCTCAGCATAATCTGCATTTCTATGTGTTTTATATATTTATTTATTATGAATATAACAAAAAAAAAAAAAAAAAAAAAAAAAAAAAAATTCAGTGTCTAACATTGCAAACAACGTTTTTCTTGGGGGGGAAAAAAGAGAACTTCGCTAGACAAATGATTGAAAAGAAGTGAATAAGACTATCAAAATTATAGTAAATCGCAAGCATTTCCTTTCTTCTAAATGCTTGCTTATTAGTTTTATTATTTTACGACGATTATAAATTTCTCATAAAATAAGTTTTTAAGTTTTGATTTTTGAAATTAAACTTTAAATATTTTATGGAATATGATGGTTGTTAAATACATATATACAGATTATTTTAGAAAAACGTAACAAAGATAACGAAAATTTAAAGCTTTTAGTGTGTTATGACTTTCTTTCTTTCTTTTTTTAATAAACTGAGATAAGTTAAAAACTAATTTATAATACATTCTCAATTTAATTTTCACTCGTGTGAGAAACTTTTAATTATTTGTTATTTCTGAACAAGAAAATTTAATAGTGTTTCTGCCTTTCTACAAGGTTCTGTATTCCCCCCCCCCCCGCCCCTTCTTTCTTAGTGGATGTTTTTAACAGGTTTTTCTGAAAGTGATAATAAGGAAATTCGTTTTATTTCCCCTAAAAGACTAAGCAATTATAATCAAATTCAACAAATGAAAAGCTACTATATTTCCTGAAAATTTCCTGAAATTACTTTTGAAGAATGCATCAAAGCCAAAGAAAACTTAAGGTTTATTATTATTATTTTAAAGCTAATATCGACTGAAATTGACTAATTCCTAAGACATTTTTATATTCATTTTCACTCTTAAATAAAGGAAAATTTCGAAGTATTATTATCTCCTATTAAGAAAATCGAATAGTTATTTCCGTTTTCAAATAAATCACACATATTTAGTTTCTTATTTATTTACTAGACATTTTTCGTGTTCTTTTGTCTTATTTTTTTGCCTGAATGATAATAATGCAGTGCTTCCATTGGGAAAAATTGTCTTTCCCCCCCCCCCCCCCACCTTTCTAACTACCATACCTTTCCAATTACAATTAAAATTCCAGAAATTAAAGCAGATTTCATATAAATAATTATTTAGAAAATTAAATACTTCCTGAAAGAATACAGTTTCACTTCGAAAGATACAAACGCAAAAATGAATAATTTTAAAGTGAAACTAAAAATTTTATTGTTTCCTTCTAGTTGACATCGAGGTCAACCCCTTTACTCCCACCTGTCATTCAAACCAGATTATCGCTTATCGTCCCCCCCTCTTAACTTTGAGGGGGGGGGGAGAATTTTCCCTCGGCTAGTACTGCTATTGTGGGATCCACGGAGTTCGGTTATCTCCGGCTATTCTGGGGCAGAAAGAGTTAATTCAAATTAACATTAATAATAATAATAATAAATAAAGCTTTAAAATTATTTATTTTAATTTTTAGTTGTTGTCAAAAAATTTACGAGTTACAAAAGCAGAATTTAGTTTAGTACAGAAGACTATTAGTTAATTTATTTATTTATTATTTTTTGAATTAAAACATCGTTTTCAAACTATTCAATTACATTTTCGATAAATTTTCAATTTCGATGAATGTCCAACCATCGTAAAACTGGCGACAACGTTTTATCCGTACATTGAGACTAATAGTCCTCCAGCCTAAAAAAAAAAAAAAAAAAAAAAAAAAAAAAAAAAACATGGTATTTATCGTCGTATTAATCGCAGTATAAATATGAAGAATCTTATTAAAAAATGCTTCGCTTAGGCTGTAACCTATTCGAATATTTTTCGAGTGTTTATGCACAAACCAGTGTCGTTTTGTGTAAGCTTTCCAACAAAAAGCATGCAGTATTGAGCCCAGACAATATACGTCCGTTTCAAAGCATTTTAAAAGTTATTAGTAAAAAATGGAAAACGTAGACAGATGTATAAATGTATCAATAAAACCATTTTTCAACTTTGATGAAAAGCATTGCAAATGCGCTCCCCTGCCTCTTTGGTGTGTTAGAGAGGGGGATAAATAAAGAAAGAAATGCATCAATTTTTAACAAAAAACTTCAAAAATAAATTTTCTTTTATAGAACATTTCATATTTAATTAATCTCTTAATTCATTATGAGTGATCAGAAAATCAGAACATAATTGGGGGAAAAGATAAAAAGTTTACTATGTAAAATAAAATAAAGAGAACTGCAATTGTTGCAATGTTTAAGAAAAATTAAGTAAAAAGATAAAAAAAAAAAAAAATAGAAAATATACTGTGTTTTCTTTAAATACATCTGAAACTATTTGGGTAATTCAGTATGTTATTTTTATTTAAGCAGTATTATGTTGTAGAAGAAAATAAATAAATGAAACTTCGTAATTCTTTCTAATTCTTAAAACCTTTAGTTAGGAAAGTTTTAAGAATATAAAACAATTTTCAACAATTAGCAAATTATTTTATATAGTTTGTTGTATTATGAAATTTTTTATTTTATTATTATTCCTATTTTATTTATTTTTGCTTAATTTAAAGCCAAAAATAAAAGCTTAAATATACCAATTTATACATAAAAATAGCGAAATTCTCTCTGCCATTTTAAAATACGAAAAAAGCGAACGGCTGTTTAAACCTCGGAGGAAGGATTATCCTTCCTCCGAGGTTTAAACCCTGCATAGGACCCTAGGGCAGTGTTAATCGATCTTATTCCCAAACACCAACACCAAATTTCATGAAACTTTCAGAAAACATGACGCATATCACATATGCCTAAATCATTCTACTATTCAACTTTTTTAAACGTCATTAATTACTTAATGTTTAGCAAGTTGAGTGAAGTCAATTCAGATTCTTAGCTATGAAATTAGAAGAATTAAAAATGTCATAATTGAGTTGAAGTAGAGTTGAAGTAAATGAGCTGTTTAATTTAATACACGGAATACTTTTCCCACTGATTCAATATGTGTATATATATATATATATATATATTCGCCTATCAAACACATTATTCTAAAAAAATGCATATTCACCTTAATTTAGGTATTTAAGGTATACACTCTACAATAAAAATAAACATTTTAGTTGACCTCTCACAGTTACGGTTTCAGTATCAAAATTACTACATTTGTTGCTACTGTGGCTAAAACTGTCACAGTTGCGTATTTTATTTCTCTTTATGTATATAAAGTTTATACTCTGATACTGACAGGCCCACGCCCACCAGTGATCGACCGGTTCTGCGATTAAAGTTGGTAGACGTGAGGTGCCAAGTTCAATCTCAGGTCACGCTCGCCGGCCTAGGTGTTCGGCGTTTTCAGTAGTTTTCTCTGAATCTAAGAATCTTGCATAAGTTCGGGCTAGGACTCCTTAGAACCCCTCCCCCCCCACAACACAGACTCACACGGAGAGCACTCCCCCTAAGGTATAGGACCCTAGTGCAGTGAACTGGCCTTTTTCCCCACATCCCAACACTACACTTACAAATTCTGGAGACATTGGATAAATTAAATGAAAAACCTTGATATTTCAATTTTACTAAAATATGAAACTACATAACAGTGCAAATGTGTGTCAAAGAAGAAATACATCAATTCGCATTATTTTATATTGCGTTGAGAGCATTTATATTTGTAAAAATCCCAATCTGTCGTGAAAAGAAAATTTTAAACATCAATTTTTCAATGCTAATTTTTAGAAAGTCGCGTCAAGTTTTAAACATTCCTTGATTATTATGTCTTCCTTTTTGTTAAATTTTTGTAAAATTTTACTTGATTTTTTTTCTTTTTTTTCTTGATTTTTTTCCCTTTTATTTCTCTCTCTCTCTTTTTTCTTTCATTCATTTATTCATTCATTCTTTTTTTTTCTTTATTTATTTTTAATGTATCGTAGCACAAAACTTCATAAAAATTTCCAATTTTTTGGTTTTAGAGCTTTGAATAAAACAAATAAATAATAAACAATTAAAAATTTTCGAAAAAATAAATAAATAAATCAAAATCTTTTGCTATATCTTTGTAAAAAATAAATTAAATGCCAACTAACTTTTGTAAAATCCTCTAAAGGTACCTGTAATTTTTTTTTTTTTTTAAGAGTAAGTCTAGGTGAAAAATTAACTCGCAAGCAACATTTTGCAATTGAAAAATCTGCCTTAATTATAATGTGAATATTAATTTTAACATGGTATTGCGTTTCTACAAATAACATTATATGAAACTAACTTTTTACAGTAATAGTATTAGAATTGCAGTTATAAGGCCTATTGTAGCCTAAATGTGCTACAATATATATATCATGAATGTATAGTTAAAAAAATAAATAAAATAAAAAATAAATTATCTTTGAAGATTATAGTCCTTAGGGTCTTGCATGTAAAACTATTAAAGCAATTCAGTGTATTAATTTTATTTAAAAGATTACATGTTGGGGAAAAAAAAAGAAAGTATCCAATACTTTTTTTTTTAGTTTCAGATTAATCAGATTAAAAGTCAGGAGTCTTCGGAATTCCCGTCATTCATTCCTATTTAACTTTATTCCTACTTAAAAACTTTAATTGATTTGATTCTAAAAATGCTATAAGACACTTAAAACCTAATGCGCCGATTTTATTGAAATTTAGCATATTTCTTGAAATTATTATTGACTAGTAAGAAGTTATTTATTTATTTATTATTAATCATTTATTATTATTATTATTATTATTTATGTATTTTTATTTTCGAATGCAAATAATCTTGAAAGGCTGTATGAGGGATAAATTACATTGCTTTGCATACAATTCTGCAAAAATATTTAATTTAAAACTTTCTATTCATTCACGTGCTATAATTATCAAAGAAAAAATATCTTTCTTTTTTTCTTTTTCTTTATATATATATATATATATATATATATACATTAAGCTATCACGAGTTATCTTGCTCATCACGATGACAATTTATTTCCGGGGACAGTTAGTAACAACTTGATGAAATTTAATGAAAAGTTTAGGAAATATTCTTTAAATGTTGTGCTTGTAGTTAAAATTTTTGAATGAAATAATTCATGTATTATTCAAAAGTGATGATAAATAAAATAAATAGATTTTTTTTTTTCTAGAAATCCATGTAATCAACTAATATATATTTTATTATTATTATTATCTAGAAACCCATGGTAACCAATTAATACATATTTTATTATTATTATTATTTAGAAACCCATGTAACATATTATTATTATCATTATTATTATTTGTAAAAGTAAGGAAAAGAAAAGTCACACATTCGCCATATGAAAAATTTTCTAATTCTTAAAATCTCTTTTATTTATAAATGCGAAAATATTTCAGAACTAGATAGAAATTCAAAAGTTTTAAGAACTGAAAACTTGCTTGACATATTTTTCTGCATTATGAATACAAATTTATTAAAAAATATTTATTAATAAATAAATAATTTTTTTAAATAAATATTTTTTAATAAATTCAGATTTTAGCATGATAAATTTCAAAGCTTGAACTATTTACTATGTATATATTTGTATAACAAACAACAAGATTTCAGTTTTAAAGTAAACTTGTTTACACATTTTAATTCCTGTCTGCATCTTTCGGTATATAGAAAGATCATTATTAACCACTTAATTCATTGTTATCTTTCATCATTGTTATCTTTCATTTAACCAACCAAATCGTACATATACAATAAAGACAGTCTACATCTCCACTGTGAATTACTATCACATGTTGCAATAGTATATTTGAATATCTTAGTGACTTTGATGAATTCTGTTTATCTATAATCCCTTCCTTAAGTTTCTTGGGGATCCAGATTATATTTGTAGAAAAATATTTTTGAATGAGATGGGCATACTTACTGATTTTTTCTTTGTTTCCAATATCTCTAGGTTATATTCCAATATCTATATGATAAGCATAATCTCGTTTCAAGCAATATATTCTATTGATTAAAATTTTTACTCTAATGCTTCTGACTGAATACATTTTTAAGATTTCTTTGCCCTGACCTCCAAGGTAGCAAATAATCTGTAAGACCATGCGATAACAAAAAAAGAGAATAAAACAAAGTTAAAATAAAGACAAAATTAATTAACAGGTTATATGGCTAAAATATAGAAAACACAGAATTTTGGATTAATATTACTGAATAATTTGAAAGATATCAGTAGTTATGTTTGGTAATATATCATGTTATTTAAAGATACCAATCAAAAATTAATGTATATATATATATATATATATATATATATATTGAATAATTTAATACCATTGCAACACTCAGCAAACAAAAGGTAGATGAAGGTGCCAAATATATAAATATATGCGAATTTCGCATTGATTATGATTCTCATGTATCCTACAATGTATTACATTAAATATATAGAAAGATCTGTTTTACAATAAAATATTCCATTAAAGTATCTATACAATTATGTAATTATATATTTTTTTTATAGATTTACTGATATAGGATTTGATTAAAAAATAAACTTTTTTCTTATAACAAAACTTTTAGAGCTTGTGAACGATTTAATTGACTACTCTTGTGTCCTAAGTCTATGTAACTCTCCATGCGGATCCTTTAGAGGACTTAAGTGTACCTAATCCTTATTTATGTGAGTTCTGGAGAAAATCACGGAAAATTTTGAACGGCTATGCCTATAAGCTTGACCTAGATTCGAACCCAACACTTCTCGTCTACCAGCTTCGAGAACAGGACATTTTGAGTAGAATATTTTTATTTTTTATACAAAATTAGAAGTACAATTTATTGCTTCAAGGAGTAATTTTCGTTTTTTTTTTTTTTTTTTTTTTTTTTCTTCCTTTGTCAGATAGCAAAACAATTTTTCTGTTAGTGAAATCTTAAAAATATTTAAACTAATATGTTTTAGCAATTACAAAATTATTTTCCCATATTATTCTCTATATATTATCGCCACTTAAATTACTCAAGAAAAGCAAAAGTAAAAGAAATGTTTCTTTTAATAAGATTTTGAATTAAACATTTGATTTTCAATTTTTCAATAAGAGTTAAGTAATTAGTTCTGTTATACAGATGGGTGATTTCCAGATGAAACACGGCGACATACTCAAGTGAAGGGCTCAACTAGATTATCATTTTTATAGAGAGAGAATTTGTAGGCAGCGCAAGTCGAACATAGAGGTTGAAGTTAATTAGTTTTCTCCGTTACGTACACATAACCACTCGACAAATTAAAATATCATTTTCGTGAGACGCTTTGGGATTACTCCTAAAAACGTGTTTTTGCACCGCTTCTCTAGCTTTTAAACAGCGGGGGAAAGGGGGAAATTTCACAAAATCGTTTTAGTACATATTGGGTACGCACAGCTAACCTACACATAAAAATTAATCTTACTGTGCTAATTTGGAGCAAGGTTCTTCCGGGCATTTCGAGAGCGAAGAATACTGTCTATAATAGTAAAACAATATGTATAGTATAGGAAAGTAAAAAAAGAAAAATAAATAAATTTACTCACTTTTGATATTAGACAAATAAAAATAACTGATTTTGGTTTTCTAAGTAACAAATATAAATTTCTGTACAGAACATAATTAATTTAGAGCGTCAGAATTTCTTTCTTTCTTTCTTTTTTTTTTTTCGTAATTTATTCTTCCATATTAAGGCATGTGGTAATTATGTCACATTCCTAAGCAATGATTACTATATTTGTTTCTTAATTTTTTTTTCTAAATTTAATTTAATTTATATTTATTTATTTTTCACTTGATGCAATATGGGGAAAAAGACAAACATTTTTCAGTTGGCTTAAATATACAAGAAGAGTAATAAATAAATAAATAAATAAGTGATCTTTTATTTTACAATATGAAGTTTTGTTCCTTAGTAACAATTATTGTATTTCTTAAAATTCATTTTTCAAGTTTTATGCTTTATCTCAATTTTAATTTAATATCCTTTTAAGTTTTTGCCAAAGGAAAAAATATCATGCGTTTTATTTTATTTATTTATTTATTTTTTATTTTTTAAAGCATTATTCCTATTGTCCTAAGAAAGATACATTTGCCTGCCCTTTTTTGCTCATATGAGAATGTGCATATATATATATATTCTGCAAACCACAATAACAATACCTTTCGAACGTCATATATTCATAGAGTTATAACGGTTTCTTTAAAAAGAATGTAGGAAAAAATGGCACCAGTAAAAATGGCACCGGTAAAAATGGCACCTGCGATTTGCGAAGCATATGCTAAAATGAAAAATGATCGCATTATTGAGAAAAATTAGAAGATAGAGTTTTGTTTGGTCAACATGATATATGTAGCCTTCAGAAACATTTATCTAGGTAATAAAATGCTAAGTTAGCACAATATTCGAGCTAACTACCAGCTAAAAAAAAATCTTAGGAAAAGAAAAATTAATTTATAAAATAAGAAAATTTCTTTTAAAAAGTGCATTACGGAAAAACTCAATTTTAATTTATTGAATTATATTTTTCCAATATTTACACAAAAATAAATAATAATAATAATAATAATAATTACAATAATAATACTGTACAATCGAAAAAAAAAAAAAAGGAATTGCATAACGAATATTAGTGTTTGGTAGGGCAAAGAAATATTTTGTCATGACATTGAGGTATTTTCAGTTGGGACATTGTCATACTTCAAATAAAGTAACAGATATAGGTTTACATGGGTTAACTAGAGGGAAAAGGCGGGCATATACGAAATGAAGTATCCTGTCATGTATCGTAAAACAGCTTTTCCTAAGTTTAAAATATCATTTAAGTACACGGGCACACACCAATTGTGCTTAAGTTAATCTCCCCATTGTTAAAAATACATCAATTGCGTTCGCGAGAAAAATTACTGATAACATTAATTGTCATCCCCCCCCCCTCTTGTATACCAGAAGGTAACGAATGGGAAAGAAAAAATTATTTACTTATTCTCGTGTTATCTCCTTGGTAAAGATAATAGGCTCATATAAATTCAAACAAGAGCAATTAAAAAAATTGTTTATATTATATTATTTATTTAAAGAAATATTTATATTACACAAATAAAAGCAAGCCTTGCTTTTGACTCCAAGGCAGTAGCACATGTTTTTTGCACCTGATGAAGAAATGCCAAGTCCTTTCGAAAACGGTTGCGCTGTATTGAATTTTATGGTCTGTGAAGAAGTTTTAAGTTTAAATATTGAATATACACCATATTTTTATTTAGTTTTGTCTTACCTGTAAAGTTTTCAAAATATTTTCCCATTTAAATAAAACATAAGAACTTCAAAAAGAAATCCAAAAATCTCATGCCATCAATAACTTATGACAGAATAAGCTGAACAATTTGCTCTGGTATGCAAAATGTTTTTTGGAAAAAGAAATTTATTCCTGAAAAGCTTTCAAAAAATTTAAACAAACAAATATTAATTATTATCAGAAAGCTTTATCGACAAATTATGCAAATTTGAATAGTCTAAATCATTTAGATTTTTTTTTCTGATTTTCTGAATAACCTACGAGCGCAATTGATGCGTTTATGATTTTTTTTTTTTTTTTTTTTTTTTTTTTTTTTGGGGGGGGGGGGGGGGGATATGATCTCGGCGCAACTGATTCCTATGAGGATGAAGGCCCTAAGCGCAATTGAGTAGTACCACCTATTCTTAAGCGCAACTCAATAACACCCAAGTAGGTCTGATAGCCTGCAGGGGGGGGGGGGGATAGAGAAACATTCAGAAGCAAGCATTCGGGACTGGGTGAATTGGTAAGTATAAAAGTAGACAGGATTTCTTTGAGAGAAAGAAAACTGACAACTTGTAGACCTCCATACCACTCTTTCCTTTAATTGCATTCAAGGGACGGGATGTGAAAGAAAAAAAAATCTCACAACTTCATAGGCATTTTGTAAACTTAAAGCTTACTTCCTTTGGGTAAATTTGAATAGGATACCAGAAGATTTTCTTATTTCTTATCATGCTTATTCTTATTTGACATCTTGCTGTTGGAGAGACAAAGCAGGTTTTTTTTTCTTTAACCGTTTGCAAAAATGTCATCTTTATTTAGAAAACGAAAGACTGTCTTTAAAGGTTAAAATCAAAATTTTAAGGAAATTTCCTGAATTTCTACATTTTTAATTATCTTTAAAATTTATCCTACTTTTTAAAATTATTTTAAATTTCATTAAAAATTATCTTAGTCGAACAAATGTAAAGGAAATCTTGAAAATTAATTTGATTTTTAATAATAATATAATTTTTTATTAAGTATTAATGCGAAAACAAATTTTCAGTTGCACGATTTTTTCATTTGTACGTTTTTCTGGAACGGTCCCTTAAAAAACAAAACGTATAAATGGTGTCACCTGAAAAATAAGTCACGAAAAAAAGTCACCGGAAAGAAAGTCAAGCGGGAAAAAAGTCACCATTAAAAAGTAATAAAAGAACACACATAAATAAAAATGCGTTTTAAAAGCTTGTAAGAATGTTTTAGAGTGAGTATGTGATGAGTACACATGTTTAGAATAAAAACTGAAAACTATGTAAAATAAAGGCAGTATTTCAAACAAATGAAACTCAAACAAAACTAAGAAGGAGCAGAGGCCACCACGGCTTAAGACTGGTGGAGCAGGATAAACAAGTATTTTTATTATTAGGTTAAAAAAACAATAATAATTACTGATAATTAAAAACCAAATTTATATGAACTAAATCAATCATATATATTATGAATTAAAGAATTAAAAAAATGACTTATGATTACATATGTGTGTATATATAATATATGTGTGTATGAATGTATGTGTTAATAGATGCTTTTGTAAGATATATATATATATATTATATTCAAACATAAAAAATTTAACATTTTGAAAATTTTATTTAAAATTAAAATTTATTTTTAAAACTAATAATAAAAATTTATTAATTTTTAATTTCTTAATGTATAAGAAGTTTTTAATTAAAAAAAAAAAAAAAATTTATGATGTCGAGTACATATATTAATTAACTAACACACAAACGGATAAACCATATAAGTTTTGTGATTTTTAGATTTCTCACGCCTCAAAACGTGTAGAAATGTAAAAAAAAAAAAAAAAAAAAAAAAAAAGGATGAAAATTTTTATGATTGCCTAAGATCCCCATACCTATAGCATGATGGGAAAAAATATATACACAGATTGATATATATATATATATTAATGGAGATTGCTTTAAAAATGTCATGCGAAAGTTTAAAAATGTAATTGATTTATTATAAAGTAATTTATTATTGTAAAAACAACTTTTTCTCACTCTTACCTAATAATAATTTGGAAGTAATAAACCATATGTATTTTCAGTCATTTTAATTTTAATTTAATTAATTAATTTTAATTTTTATTTATTTAATCATTTTTTACCCTTGGTTAATTGATACGGTACAAAACAAAATATATTAATGATTGAAAAAAATAATTTATGTATAATGCTTTATATTAAAATTAACTTTTGTAGCTATTACTTATTAAGAATCTTACAGTAATAAAATATTTTTTTCGTTTAAATGTAATAAAATAATAATAATAATAAATCCTTTCGTTCAAAGTTCAGAGTAACAAAATAAGCTCAAATTATTATTATTAGTAGTAGCAGTAGTAAATGATTTTTCACATTCCCTTTAGAGAGTGGAAAGATAATAGATTTTCAAAATAAGAATAATGCATATAGAATAGAATTGAAAAGAATAGAAGGGTATTCTCTAATAAAAGACAACTTATTATTATTATTATTATGTATTAAAAAATTTGAAAGTAATTAAAAAATGTTTTAATTACTTTAATTGATTAACTAAAGAATAGTAGGAGTATGGCTTGACAACTTTTTCTTCCTGATATGCATTAAAAATTCGAAAATAATAACTCCATTTTTGCTGCATCTTTTATTATATATATATCGAAAACCTTTTCAAACATTCAATTATATGAAACCTAGTATCACATGAAGAACTGTAAAAAATGAATAAATTTGACGAAAAGAAAAAAATAGGCAACTTGATATTGAAACATACAAATTCATTACTTTTTCAAGGGCATTAAATGCATGTTGTATGCAAATTAGGTGATCCTTCTATCATGCTGTATGCAAACTGCTAAAAATTTACAGCATGCAATGCTCGAATATATATATATATATAATATTTCATTTATTAATATATGTTATTTCTTATCTCTAAGTTTACATGTATATATAAAATGTCGATACTTGCATATACAATAATTCAATTTATAATTACATATAATATGAATCGTCTTTCGTAACGCACTCTTCATTTATCAATAATTTAAAATGAAAAGCTTAATACTACACAAAAATTACAATGAACTCAAATGGACAAAATTAATAAGTAAGGAAATAAATGAATAGAATAAAAAGTAGATAAAATGGAAAAAAAATAAAATTAATTATAACAATTAAATTTAATAATAAAATTTATTTAAAGAAATTAAATTAATTATAACAACTATTACCTACTTTTAATAAAAATTTTCAAAAGTGTTACATATACTCAGGAGGGCGGGGAGGTGGAATACTGAGGGGGAAAAAAGTTCTTTTTAAATCACTTTGCTTTACATTTATAAGAATTTTGTATAAATATCGCTTATTGTTTATCAAATTGCAGAGAGGGTTATATTATCGACTGAGAGCTAGAGGGCACATGGAAAGAATATATTTTTACACCATCCTGTTGCCGATCTAATGAAATTTTACTTGTTTATAAAACATTACAGTGAGGGTTGCATATCAGTTTCTGTCTCTTCATAAGTTTGTACGCAAAAATTCAATCCATGATTTTAATCTGTAGAAAATAAATAAATAAATAAATAAAAAGATTAAAAAAAAAAAAAAAAAAAAAAAAAAAAAAATTCATCTTTTAATCTGTTCTTTTTTGCCTCCCCCCCCCCCGTATAAATAAAAAATTTGCACTCTCATTGATATTTAGCATGTGTTTTACAAGTTGAAAATTTCCGCTTTTTTTACAATTGCTGCTTGTAAATACACGTATGAATGTAAAAAAAAATCTAGAGGTTAACGTGCAGAGAAAAATAAAATAATGTTTTTTACATCATGCCATCATTTTCTTTTCCTCTCCCTCTTAGAACCCCTTAAATAATTTCCATGACACATATCTTTCACAAGCAGTTATTGTGAAAAGTGCCCTTTTTTCCGCGATCTGGGAAAAAGGGCACTTTTCTTAAGTGTAACTTGCAAAATACTTGCTAAACATGAACGATAGCGAATTTTTTTTGTTTTACGTAGTGGGGGAACGGGGGAGGATGGGACAGATTAAATTAAAAAAATTCTGTTTAAAAATAATCTTTTTACAATTTTTTATATTAACTTTTAAATTAATGTCTGATAATAATAATACATTGAATTTTTGCATACTAACTTAGGAACTGAAAGATACTACGATACGCATCCCTTTCTAGATTTTTTCATAAACAATAAGTAATATTTATAAAAAAAAAAAAAATTGTACATGTGAAGCGGTATGATTTAAAAATAACATTCTTTCGCTCCCTGTTCACCTTGCCCCCCCCCCAAGTATAGGTAACATTCACCATAATTTTTCATTAAAAGTAGGTGATAACTGTAGAAATTTTAATTAAAATTGGTAGCATTGTGATATTTATGAACCATTTTTTCTTCTGCTCCCTCCATATCCCCCAAAATATATATAACAGTCAACGTAAATTTTCCTGAAAATTAAATGATATTTATGATGCATTTTATTAAAATAAAAAGCATTGGGGTATAAAACATTCATTTTCTATCCTTCTGTCTCCAGCCCCCCCCCCTCACCTAAACATGTAGCCTTCACTGTAGTTTTTCATGAAAAGTAATTGATAGTTACACAAAATGTCAATAAAAAAATCGATAATAAGTGTTATTTAAGAATAATATTTTATTTTTCATCTGCCCCACTCACTTGCCCCCCTTTTATGAACTACATGTACCTTTCATTATAATTTTAATAAAAGAAGTAAGTAATAGTCATACAATATTTCATATAAATATGTAGCATGGCGATATAAAATCAACTACTTTTCTTATTCTGCTCCCCCCCCCCCCCCCCCCCCAAGATATGTGTAACACCCACTGCAATTTTTTAACAGTAAGTATATATTCAATGTTTTATTTAAATCGATACAAAAAACTTTTTTTTTTTTTTTCATCTGCAACCAATTCCCCCCCCCCCCTTCTAAGTATATATAACCCTCATTTTGATCTTAATAAAAAAGTAAGTGATAATTATAGAATATATCAGTAAAATCAGTAAAATGGTGATACAAGAAATAAAAAATCATGTTGTTTTCCTCTGCCTCCCACCTCTAATTATGTCTGACACTGTAACTTTTTTACAAATTGTACGCGATTATATAAAGTTTCATTAAAATCGGTAAGAAGGTGGTATAAAGACAACCGGTACTACCCCCCCCCCCCCCCGTCCCTCAGGTATATGCTAAATGAATGTTGTACACAATCAGTTGAAATTTCTAGAAATGTGATTTAGAAATCATTCTTCAAATGTATTATTCATATTTATTATTTTGCGATTTGCTTATTACAAAAGTGCCCTTTTATTTGGTATCCGAAAAAAAAAAAAAAAAAAAAAAAAAAAAATCAGCCCTGGAAAAATCACCACGGAATAAAGAACCCTTACATGAACTATCCACATAAGGAGACCAAATATTAATGAAGTAAAAATTCTATTATGGTATTGCGGGTCAATCAAAAATAAAAATTAGGAAATTGAGGTATTTGTATGCAACTCTTTTGAATCGAAAATTTTTAATGATATGATTGATACTTCATTATTATATCTTTACTAAATAATTTGACATTTTGTTCTGGAAAGAAAATCATTGTTAAAATACTTTACTATGTACTTTACTGTGTATAATACTTTACTTTACTAATAACAGAGGTCTGTGACGTTCATGCTGAATAAGTGATTTTTTTTTTTTTTTTTTTTTTTCATTTCTTCGTATACAATAATCATGTAATCCCCCTTCACCGTGTACCCACCTGCGAACAACAAATGGACAACTGAAGCTGTCACACATTTCAAAACTGACTAACATGCCAAATCCTCTTTTGAAAAATTATCTTTTACTGCATGACAGTTGCACATTCAGAAGCAAACATCAAAGTGCTATAACCTAGAATTTTTAGAAAAATAATTTTATAAATTTGAAAAGAATCCATATTTTACATTTGAACCCATCTTATATATATTTTTTTAAATTAAGTTTTCATTAAATAAATTTAAATACTCTAAGATACTATTGATATAATAATTACTGATAATATATATACTAATGTATATATACTATTATATATAATAATAGTATATATATATATATATATACTGTACTCATACAATTATTTGAATAATAATAATAATAGCGATAACTATTAAAGGTTATTATCAGCTATACATATATATATATATATATATATATATATCAATTATATAGCAACTATCGTTATTAGTAGTTATATAAAAGTATTAATAATTATTAATAACTATGTATTTCACCTAATTTGATTGCCAGTGTAACTCTGTTAATTAATGGAGAAATTAGTTTTTTAAGTTACTCATTTTCTAATTTTTCTAAATCCGTTTTCACATTTGAAAAATACGTAAACGTTACCGTTTTTATCGTTTTCCAAATATTGAATTTTTAAATGTAAAATATTAAATCTTTTTAAAAACAAGAAGAGTCATAAATAAATAAATAATAGAATGATTAAAAAGAAAGAAAGAAAAAGAAAATCTACCAGCACCACCCTCTTGGCCCCCTCAGCTGTATATAATGCTCAATGGGATTCATATTTGTATAGCATTGTTTGAAAAAGTTTTGAATACATATACCTCTGACCCCGCCCCCCCGTATATGGAACACTGTAGCTTTCTCATAAATAGTAAGTTATTATTATACAAAGTTTCATTAAAATCAGTAAGATGGTGATATAAAAACAATTATTTTCTTTCAGTCGTCTCCTAACTCTCCTCCCCCCCCCCTCCAACCAGACTTTCAACAGACATATACTAAGTGAATGTTGTACCAATTTAATTTAAATTTCTAATGTCTAATTTTTCTTCTAAAATTTTAATTAAAATCAGTACTTTCTATAAAATATATCTATAATATTTCTATAAAAAATAAAAATTTCAATACTTTTTATTCATAATACAGATATTTCTATGTGATGGCCAAATATATCACGATAGCCAAACAAAGCTCAAAATACTTCCTAATTTTTAGCAATAATGCGGCTATTTTTCATTGTAGTATATATTACGCAAATCGCAGGTGCCATTTTTACCGTTGCCATTTTTACTGGTGCCATTAACCGCCTACCCTTTAAAAAATTGAAGAGAAATTTGTCACTTTTTTTAACTAGAACACGCGGTATGTTAAACCCAGTGCAAAACATTTTCAGAAAACTTGGCATACAACAGTTTATACAATATATTGCAATTAGAATTCAAAATTATTCAATATCTAGTGCAATATGAACATTTCTACTAAATATTTTTTAACTGCGTATACGTAAGCTTTAGCGAAATTTCATTTGCATAATATAATAGCCGAAAGCATTTAAACGAAAAATCCAAATAAATGTCATGTAAATTCAAAAAGTTATGAGAGATAGGGAGAAAAAAAAACCCACTCTATTATCATTTAGCATTGATTGAATTAAAATAAAAATGTCAGTAAAACCCTTTATAGTTTAACTGGTTTTTTAAGAGGAACTGAAAAGCAGTTCATGCTTTCGCGTACAACATTTTATATTTACACTATACTTGTCTGTGGTTTTTTATATAGGTATATTTGGCTATTAAATTACGCAAAGAAAATTATAATCATTATAAATTGTAGTCATCATTATAAATTGTAGTGCCCTTGAAAAGCGAGTTCTAGAAGTCCCTATTAGAATACTAGAACGTTTGTCTATATTATCGAGGGCAAAGTTATTTAAAAATCTCTGCAAATAAATGAGACTAGAAGAGGCGGGTGTTAGCAACTATAATATTGATTTATGACCCAGTTCTATAAAATCTAACATGAATTTCTCGCAATACAAAAGTTTCAGAATATTCGGAATATTCAGAATATTGTTTCACCATCTAGAAATGTGTAAACTAGAAATTCTCGATCATTTCGTCTATTCAGTTTATTGACGTGCCTTATGCGCATAGCGTGGAAATCTATATTTTTTATGTTAAGGGATTTAGAAAATGGCTACTTCTTCATTCTAGAGGATGGCGGTAATTTTTTTTTTTTTTTTTTTTTTTTTTTTTTTTTTGTGAGTGCATTATGGAAAACATTTTTATAAATATTCTGTAAGTTTTAATGATGAAATTATGTTCAAAACATCTCAAAACGTGTAAATGCTTTGATAACCTGAAGTCGAACATTTTTACGAATATAATACATTTTTCTATGAAAACAGAAGAAAATAACAAGTTGAAATCTTAGTTAAAGACCTTTATAACATATTTTTCCTTTATGATTAATGTTAATGAATTTCATACGAACCAGAATAATTTACACAAAATGAAGGTAATATTCAAAATTCATAAATTTCTAAAAGTTTGCGGTATTTATATAGTATTTGTATTTTCCCTGAAATAAATAAATAAAGTTAGTGAATATAAATAAATAAAAGATATATTTTAGAAAAGATATAAAATACTTCTTTTAAGGAAGTATTATTATTATTTTTTTTCTTTGAAAGGAAGGGAAGGGAACGTTTATGCTGCCGTCAGATAACAGAAAATTGACCTCATGAATTTTCCTCTATAAATATACGAGGTGTGGCAGAAAAGTAATGAGACTGATTTTTTACATAACAAAATTTTTATTTCTTTCAAACATCAATGTTATCCCCTTCAAAGTAGTTCCCTTGGGCAGCTACACGCCGATGGAGACGTTGTTCCCACTGTTCGTAGCAGCGCTGGAAGTCTTCAACCGTTATGCTCTTCAGCATGTCCGTTACAGTCTTTTGGATGATTTCTAAAGTCCCGAAATGACGGCCTTTGAGGACATTTTTCAGTTTAGGAAAAAGGAAGAAGTCACAGGGACTGATGTCAGGGAAATAAGGGGGATGGGGAACCACAGGGATGCCTTTTGAGGTCAAAAATTCTGTTATGGAGAGGGCAGTGTGACATGGGGCGTTGTCATGATGGAGCAACCATTTCTCTGCAATGTCTGGTCTCACGTGAATGACCCCTTTTCTGAGCCTTTCAAGGACGGCTATATAAAATTTTGTTAACAGTTTGTTAAACGACGGTCTGATCTCACAAGAGTTTTCACACGTTCGATGTTTTCGTCGGTTTTCGAAGTTGAAGGCCTCCCTGAACGTTGTTCATCTTCAACATTTTCTCTGCCTTCCAAAAACGCTTTGTGCCAGCGAAAAACTTGAGCTCGGGATAAAGAATGTTCCCCATAGGCCTGTTTTAACTTTTCAAACGTCACACTTGCCAATTCTTCAAGCTTAACACAAAATTTAATGGCACAACGTTGCTCCAAATTCCGCTGTTCCATTTTGCGTGACGTGCAACAAAAACACAACTTCACTAATCGCAGTCTCAAAAATCACGTAGTTAACGGACGGAGTAGAAACTCGAACTGAGCTATGGGAGGGTTCTTTTACACGTGCTCTCTCAAGGACAACAGCGCAGGGTTGCTAGATCGCTTGCAGTATCGTCAGTCTCATTAATTTTCTGCCAGACCTCGTATACACGACAAGTGGGCTCTGCCTCCTGCTCAAAAGCTCGTTTTCTGTCTCCACTGCTTACCAGTGGGCTTCCATTTGGGTGCTTATCAGATGACAGTTTCGAAACGGACAGCATCGAAAAAATTAAAGTAGCAATTTCATATTTAAACCCCAGTTACATATGAACAACAGGATACGTGGTGTACATAATATTTTCTTTCACGTTATTTTCTACATTTATTTGATTTATTCGATCAACTATAAAATGACAACAATTTCACCCCAAATATAATATTACAATATGCTATGATCGGCTACGTCTATCGCATGAGGCAATTAAATTTTTGTGGTTATATAGTAGTAGTTGAGTTAGATAATAGTAGTTGGTATATAGAAAAATAAATAGTTAAATGTGTAAATCTGATCATAGTACAGCCTTAATATAGCTCCCCTTGTCGACTTTTGAATTTTTATCGCCATTTTAGACAAAAACACATAATTTATGTGATTATTTTTTCTCTTTCTTTCTTTTCTTTTTCCTTTCCTTTCCTTTCTGTTTTTCAATATTTTATAACATATTTATATTTTTGATGCGCTAACTTGGCTTAAAGTGGCGTTCACAAAAGGAGAGTTCTTGGCGAAAAATGTCCGATTCAGCACCAAAAATTAAAAATATTACCCAGGATTATCAATGAATTAGCTTTCATGCCAAGCGCGATTCATCCGTGTCAAAAACTATTAAAAAAAAAAAAAAAAAAAATCTAAAATTGAAGTATATTAAAAAAGGTTATTTTTTGTTTACTTCATTTTCATATGCATGAGCAAATTTAATCTATATAATATTTCTCTAACGTGGTCCAGTTACGATTAATTTATTATTATTATTATTATTATTATTATTATTATTTTTAGAAACGATACGATAGTGACTTAATAAATTACACAAGGATAAAAAATAATACATAAGCAACATTTAAGCACGCGGACTCCGTTCAGTGATCTAATAAAAAACGACGACATTTGCACGGTGAAATCATTTTATCGAAAAAATGTATTTTTAAAAGTTGCATTTTTACAACCTTTGCAAGCGTCATTTTAAATCTAGCAATATTTTAATGATATAATCCCCATATGAACTTTTGTCATAAATTGACTAAAAAACGCCATAATTAAAAGTATAATCAAAATAGGTACTAAATTTTTTTAACATAAAATTATATAAAAACGTATCGCCAACATGGTGACAAAAATTTAAAAATCGCCATGAGGGTCTTATGCAAAATCTGTCCTGCCTCACGAAGTATGAAAATTAGGTCGTTAAACATGAATTTTATTTTTAAGTCTTTCGTGAATGATATTGGTTTGATTATCATTAGCATTTCATCTCAGAATATTAATTTGTTTCTAATAATAATTTGGCTTCTGAGGAATTAAAATTGGGTGGGAAATTTGGCTTCATGTTTATGAGTTTCAAATTTTACAGGTAAAAAAGAAAAGAAATAATGTGCGAAAGTTTCACACGGGTTTGCTATTATTTTATAATTTTTTATTTTTCGCGTGAAAGCATATTTCATTTTATGCTAAAAAATAATAATAATTAATTAATTAATTAAATGACTGGTAAATTTTTTTGGCAACAATTATAAATTTAAATGTGCAAATTTGAAGTTATTGCCAGGTTATTATTTTCATATTTTAATTAATTTTAAAAAATCTAATCAAAACTTCGTTACAAATAAGGTACCAAATGAAAGGGCTTTCTTTCTGAATCCATCGGTCTAAACAACTTATCGATCGGACGATTAGATTTTTTTTAATTAACTAAAGTATGGAAATTAGGTCGCAACTTGCTATATAGATGAGTACGAAGCGGAATCGTCATCTCTCTTGCAAACTGTATATAGAAAGTTTATAATAACAAATTAAATTATTTCGGGTGGTTTTCTATTAAAATTATCACCAATTTATTTATTTATTTATTTATTTATTTATTAAAGAACTTATTTTATTACATTAAATTTCAAATTCCACAGATGTTATCAAGTACAAATATTTTTAAATGAGAAATTGTGAAAAAAAAAAAAAAAAAAAAATAGGGAAACGGTGTTCTCTATGTTTTACCCATACAATTCTCTTCAGTGTTTTTAGTGCTAAGAGCTTTACTATCCTTTTAGAACTCCTCCATTGATATAGGAGTCTTATATCCTTTGCTTCAAAGCGTGAACCATATTACGTCATCAGTGACCATGTCTTCACTTTTCGGAGACGCCCTTTCTTCTACAGCCCTGAGATAAAATGCTGTTTTGTGATACAGTTTCTTCTAAGAAATCTCCCCCTTTTGAAAGAACTCCTCCGAGAGCGTTTCAGGATCATTAATCAATAGTAATGACTTCCTCTAGTGCGAGATTCCCTTCTAAGGTGGAGTTCATGAAAAAATATTCATTTAGCAAATATTCATACTTTGCCCCTTTGTTATTAATACGCATTTAAAATTAAACTTTCTTCTTATAAATTAATAGTAAGCCTGATTATTTAGAAATTTTTTTAGCTTTTCAACCTTTCGATATCATAATTTGTTAATTTCGTACGAGATATGAAAAAAAATCAAGGCAAATTTCGCATTTTTTAGCTTAAAAATGAAACATTAAAATTAAAAAAAATAATAATTTTTTGAAAGCGAAAAAATTTTTACTAGTTGTGTATTTTCTGAATGTAAAAACAGAATATAAAAATATGTAAGAGTTAACGAGTTATAAGGGGGCAAATTTTCCTGTAGAAATATACGGGCTTTGGTTTCCTGCCACAGTAAGTGAGGTGACTGGAATTTCTTTCCTTAGAACTTAGAAGCGTTCTCTAGTTTTTATCATGCTTCGGAAAGTCATTGATCTACCTTCCCCTCGATAGCATAAATCTGCATGTGTGTAAAATCCTTCTTTTAAGATATACTAGGGGTTTATTCGACTTTTCAGGTTTCGTGGAAAATGGACAAGGAATAGGGAAAGGAATACCTGTAGTTGTATTGTAAATTGCTCCGAGTGTCTTGAATGTAACTTTTTACTTTTTGAAATTTTAGACATGGTTGGTAATTTTTCAAAAGGGCTATATTACTTCTGTTATTTATTTTTCTTAAGGAATGACAAGTAAATAAACAAGCAAATAAATACTATGAATACTACTATGAATACTACTATTTTAGAATTATTATTATAATTTTCTCTCTTTTTTTTCTTTCTTTCTTTCTTTCTTTTTTTTTTTTTTTTTTTAATCAGCAATCACAAGTTGAAAAATAATTTTATACAAAATTATCTTATTATCTATATTATTATAATATATCGTTCAGTTATATTTAAATGCTGACTAGCTAATTTCTGGTTAATTTATGAATAGATTTTACCTAAAAGCGTGAATTTTTTTAATTTTACACTTATTCACAAAAGGAAATTCATTTTTTTTCTCTTTAAGTAAGTAAAGCCTAAAATGAATGACTAGAATATTGATCTCGGAAAAAAGGGCACTTTTCCAGTTCGCAAATCACAAAATAATAAATATCAAGTAATGAATTTAAAAATTGACTTTCAAATTACATTTTTTGAAGTTTCAATTGATTTGGTACAACATTCATTTAGTATGTAGTACCAGGGGGAAGAGGGGGAAGGGACTAGCAGCAGATTGAAAAAAAAAAAAAAAATGTTTTTATATCAACTTTTACCGATAGACATACTTGTGGGAGGGGAGGATTAAAGGAATTGGGGGGGGGGCAGACAAAAATAAAACGATGTTTTATATCACAATTTTACTGACTTTAATGATATATTTTATAACTATCACTTACTTTTTATGAAGGTCACAATGAGTGTATTACATATCTGAGGGGGAGGACAAGGAGGGAGGGGCGAAGATAGAAGTAAAATATTTATTCTTTAAACTACCGCACTGTTAATTAAAAAAAAAAGCCTTTGTATCTACTCAACTTTCTGCTTATGAAAAATTATAGTGAGTGTACACATATCTGGATGATTTGCTAAGGAAGGGGGGGGGGGCAGAGCGAAGAAAATTTTTGTTTGTGTATCATCATGCTACCTACTTATATGAAACTTTGTACAACTATCACTTTTATTTTATTAAAATTATAGTGAAAGTTACCTACAGTTGATAAGGTGGGAGGGGGGGGGGAGGTAGGACAGATGGAAAATAAAATAAGCTTTTTAAACAACACTTATTATAGTTTGTTTATTGTTTTATTTACATTTTGTGTAACTATCAATTACTATTAAGGAAAAATTGCTGTGAGGTATGCAAAAATTCAATGAATGATTTAAATCTGTATAAAAGTTACTCAAAAATGAATTTTCTTCTTTTAATATGTCTCTTTTGTCCTCCCCTCATGTAGAAATTAAAAAAAAAAAAATAAATAAAAACTTACACTCTCGTTGATGTTTAGCATCAATTTTACAATGAGAAATTAGGAAAAACGCCCTTTTTTCCGCAATCCAAAAATTCAATACATTGTTAATATCAGACATTAATTAAAAGTTAATATCAAACATTGGTAAAAGACTATTCTAAAACAGAATTTTTTTCTTTCATCTGTTCCCCCCTACCCTCGTAGAAACAAAGAAATTTTGCTATCGTCCATGTTTAGCAATAGAATTATAAAAGAATAGAATTATAAAAGTTCCAATTTTTAGAGATATTTAATCTGAATTAATTCAACTTCGCATACATATCATAGAAAAAAAAAAAAAAAAATTCGATGTTTTTGGGCCTAAACAAAGTAAATGTATTACTTTAAAATTAGGAAATGTCCTTATAAGAAAAATATAAATTAAAAATACAAATGAAGGCATATTTTCAACCTATATATATAAGCTCTAAAACAAATATCCCAACTGTTCATGTGTCTTATACAATAATACCTTTACTTTGCTGCAGTGCACTTCAGTAAGACCGATATGCATCGAACTGACTTGATAAATGTCCAAATTAAGCTTAGGGATCAAAGAAAATGAATTATGTAAAATTGTAGAGAAACATAAACGGAAATGCAAAAGAATCTATTTTATATAGGCATTTTAATAAATAATATTGATTTAATTCATTGTTAGCGAGATTAAATTTGGGACTTAGAATGCTTTTACTAAAGTAAAAAGTTCGTCTTTAATTTTTAACAAGAAATTAAATAATAAAAATAGATTAAAAATACAGAATAAAGATTGAGAATCTCGAATATTTATTTTTAACTAAGAATTATTGTAAATTTGCTGAGACTCTTGATAAACATTTTAGAAAAATAACATTACAGAAATTTTTAACAGTATATAGAAAAAAGTATTTTTTCTCCTTCACAAATGCATCCTTTTTTACTTTTCTTTCACACCATATACGCTGCATTATTATCATTATTATTTACAGATTTAAATTATTTCACTAGAAACAGAAGGAATTCTGATTAGGAACAAAAAACGTCCTAAAGCAGTTCACATTATTGTTTAGGGTTTGGAACTAGTGCAGCTAACTATGCTTATAAGTGAATTAACCGATGTCACCCGTAGAGAAACGACATTCTATTCTGGGTGGGGGGGGGGAGGGGTAGTTGTTGGTGTTGGTGTTGAAGAATAAGGCCGACTGACTACTCTTGGATTCTACGCCAGAGGGTGGAGGTTTTTTAAGGGGTCCTAGCCCGTATTTACGCAAGTTTCGGAAAAAACCACGGAAAACTCCGAACGGCTAGGCCGACGAGCGCTGCCTGGTATCGAACCCGGCACCTCACGTCTACCAGCCTTAAGCGCAGAATCGCTCGGCCGCTGGTGGGCTGGGGGGATACTTGGTACGGTGATTATTCATTACCTGAGACGTATTTTAATTTTTATTTTCCATTTCAAAACATTCTCAATAGGTAATTTAGTCCTTTTTTCATTTCTTTTAATTTTAAAACTATCGTGTCTGAAAAATGTACTTAGATACTTTTTCGTATATTACCTAGTCCATAAATTCTCTAAAGCTACGGTATTGTACTAATCCTACAGGTGACTCACAAAAATGCATATGTTAAAGTTATTGTGTTCTTATGTTTCATCGAATATACTGAGAAATACTTGGTATCTCTTGAAACTTCATTGGTGAAAATGACATGTTAATCTACACATAATTCAATCTTGGTTCCCGGCGATTAAATTTAATTGGACGTAAGGGACCAGGTTCGATCTCAGGTAGCACTCGTAGACCTAGCAATTCAGAATTTTCCACGTTTGTGCCCGAACCTTGCTTAAATACAGTACAAGATCCCTTAAAAAGACACCCACAGAAGGCACTTCCCCTCAGGCCTGGGATCTTAATACAGTCAATCGACCCTAATTTCACAACCCAACCCCACACTATTTTGGGGTTTAAAATAGTGTGGTTTTAAAGTTTTTTAAAAATTAATTTATATATTTGACTACATTATTACGAGAGAAATAAGCATCTATAATAATAAAAGGAAAGGTTTGTCTGTCTGTCTGTCTGTAAGTATGCCCGTTCTGCTCTAAGTTCAGCATCTATTGTACTTAGAAGTACAAAAATTGACATACGGATTCTCAGGAACCTTTCCGACAGGATAGTGAAAACAGAGTTTAAAAAATTTAATTAGTTGCGGTGATAATTAAAATGTCAACCTACATCAATTAAAAAATAGCCATTTGAATATTAATTTTAAATTTAATTGTTGGCAAAAATGTTTTCCGGTTTATTGCATTTCGACATTATTTTCACGTGATTAATAAATAAATAATTATAAGATTAAAAAAAAAAAATTCTATACCATGTTTTTAAATAGCTTAAACTTCTCTTTAAAACGCATTAAAAAGCTCCAATAGGCAGGTAATGGATTTGGCGCCAAATTTGACAACTTCTTGCCCTTGGCGACTTTTTTGGCGACTTTTGGCGAGAAAATTCTTATTATCGATATTCCAAAGATGGACGTTCTAATGTGACTGGTTAAAGAGTACCGGAAATTTGAATTTAAAAAATAAAGTTGGTTTTAAAAATAAAATATTAATCCTTTCCGAACGACATATATTTGCATCATGAACTACATTAGCACTTTATCATTGTGTAGAAAATCTTTAAAATGATAACGACGTCAATTTTTGCCAAATGCATAATTTAACTTTTAACAATTTTTTAACGCTCACGTTTAATTAAATGTATTTATTTTTAGGTCGAAAGAAAATGAACTCGTAACTTTTTTTTGGCAACAATTAAATTATAGTTAATATTTTAATGGCTATTTTTATTGCTATTCGGAGCTTATCATTTTCACATTTTAATTAATTAAAAGAAAACTATTCAAAAATTCGAAAATCTGACTTCGAAGTATTGTGTTGTCACCGGGTTCTGAGCTACTGTGAAAGTTTCAAATGTCTAGCTAGTCGGGAAGTTAGTTAAAAATCGATTGCAAGATTAGTCCCTGACAAACACACAAGAATCGAAGTTAATAAAAACATGGTAACATGGTAAAAAATATCAAAAATTAGATTTGCTTATGCACATGAAAAAATGATGTTATTATTATTTAAAAAACAAATAATTAAAATAAAAATAACTAATATACTTATAGATAGATAATCTTGGGATTTTTAAAAAATTTTGTTGCTGAAGTAGACCGGACATTTTCGATAAGGACGCTAATTTCACGACAGCCATTTCAAGTCAAATATATATTTAAAAAAGAATAAAAAGAAGAAATATTCTTAGATCAATATCCTTAGTTATTAGTTTTTGTATAATCATTCGTTAGGCCACAAATTTCAAATGTCTCGAAAGTTTTTAAAAATATTTTGAACATTAAAAATTTTCATCTCTTGCAAAAAGAAAGTACCTATATTTTTCTATAAAATTTTCTTAGTGTTGAAACTTTCATTTCTTTGTAGCATGTCTTTGCCAGAATAAATTTTTATTTTATGCTTTTTAGGGCTGCACAATAAAAAGCTTCTAACGTTAAAAAGTTATTTTTCACTTAAACTTTATTTTGTGCTTTTTAGTTACAAAAAAAGTAAAAGCTTCTTAAAAAACTAATTAAAATTTCTTAGGATATTGAGCAGACAACGGAAGATTTTCTTTTATCAATTGTCATTTTTGTTCTATTAATTATCTGAAAAAAAGTACTATATCGTCTTCCCAGGACTGAATCCGGGACCATCGCGTTATCAGCATGACGCTGAAACCAAAAGTTTAAGAACTTGCAAGAAAAATCGTATCGTAAAACATTCTTGAAGAATCTAACAAATACTTAAACAAAAGGAATATTGTTCTTGAATGTTTTTTAAAATATTTAAAATATTTAAAAAATTTTATCTTTTGCAAAAAGGAAATATCTATATTTTTCTATAATTTTTTTTTGTTGTCCACGGGCTTAAATATTGTTCAATTTTCAATATTTTTCAATATCCCCGCGTATTTTATTAATTACACCTTTATCGTTTCGTTTCGACAAAAAATAATTGTAACTGGTCCACGTTAGAGAAATATTATATAATTTTATTTTATTTTATTTATTCATTGTTTATTTATTCATTTTTATTATTTATTTATTTATTTTATTTATTTATTATTTATTTATTTATTTATATTATTTATATTATTTATTTTATTTATTTATGGCTTTTGTGGCTTTTATGTCGATTTTAATCAAAATATTGAAATTTCGAACTAAAAAAAATATTTTCTGAAAATTAACTATAGCTTATAGCACTCAGAAAAAGTGAAGCTTTAGATTAGGGTTTTTATTATTATTATTATTATTCGGTTCAGTAATTCCAGAATTTACCCTCCACATACAAATAAATCTTTCCTTTTTATATATTAGTATAGATTCTGACAGCAATATCTGCTGTCTCTACCATGTCCCCATTATGACTCTAGTCTATTCCAATTATCCAGTCTACTAGTGTCTATTCCAAGTCCCCATTCTCATGATATCTACTCCAAGTCCCCAATCTGCTGGTGTCTACTTCAAGTCCCTAATCTGCTGGTGTTTAATCTAAGTCCCCAGACTGCAGGTGTGTACTCCAAGTCCCCACTCTGCTGGTGTCTGCTCCAAGTCGCCAATCTGCTGGTGTCTACTCCAAGTCCCCACTCTGCTGGTGTCTGCTCCAAGTCCCCACTCTGCTGGTGTCTGCTCCAAGTCCCCAGACTGCAGGTGTGTACTACTAAAAGTCCCCACTGTGCTGGTGTCTGCTCCAAGTCCCCACTCTGTTGGTGTCTGCTCCAAGTCCCCAGACTACAGGTGTGTACTACAAATCCCCACTCTGCTGGTGTCTGCTCCAACTCCCCAGTCTGGTGGTGTCTGCTCCAAGTCCCCTGTCTGTTAGTGTATACTCCAAGTCCCCTATCTGCTGGTGTCTAATCCAAGTCCCCATTTTGTTGATGTTTAATTCAAGTCCCCATTTTGTTGATGTCTAATCCAAGTCCTCATTATGATGATATGTAATCTGTGTCCCTATTCTGGTGTGTATAGTGCGCCATCAGTCTTCTGGTGTCTATAACAAGTTTTCAGGCCCCAGCATGCAGGCGTTTATATGCAACGAACTAAGTGAAATCCAGGGGAATAAAATATTAAACAAGTTTTTTTTTTTTTTTACCCAACGAAATAAATTTATTTTTAGCAATTATTACAATAATTATTAAAGTAATTAATTAAAATACAAATCTTAATTAATGATTAATTTACATATATTTAAAGCATTTGCATAGTTCATTAAAATAATGAGCATTTAATCAGGACTGGTCTTGGTAAGTGCAAGGCCTGAATGCAAAACACGGAGAGAGATTTGCAAAATAACTTTATTAAAAATAATTTTGCAATAATTTTATTTATTATTTGTAAAATTATTTTATTAAATTAACAACATTTTAGTAATTAAGGCTTCTAATAATATTAACAAATATTACATATGTAATTATATTTTATTAAATTATGATAAACTTTATTATTGCATATACAATGAAGAATAATAACATTTTCTCTACTATGATCAATATTAATTTATATTCTATGTATATTATAATTTTTTTTTTATTGTAAAAATTACAAAGGAATTTTTTAACGTATATTTAGCTCAAAATTTCAAATTAATTTCATTATTATTTGATTTTAGCCACTTTTTTTTCTTCTGTACCTAATCATTGCATTAATTATTGAATTTTTTACAACATTGTTGCACACAGTTAACTCTCCTCTCCGTTATAAACATTTTACACGCAAGTACTAAAATAACATTTAAATTTTGGATAACGAGGATATGTCCTCAGTTTTTATCCCCTTCTCTGCGTAAATGTTTATATTAAGTCCCCAGTCTGCAGATGTTAAAGCAAAGTCACGTCTTACTTATACACAGGTCCCCAGTTTGCCTGAAAAAAAAACAACATTAAAATAATTAATATTTATGAAAATTTCGAGTAGGAATGACATAAATAGGTGAAATGAACCTCAAATATAACAAAACTTTATTAAAAATATTATTACATATAGACGTCCCCGGTGTGTAGGAATTCACATATGGTCCCCGGTTTACACGTCTTACAAACCTGTGTGTGTATGTATGTGTGTGAGTGAACACGCTAGCATCTAAATGCTTTGTTCGAATATGCTGAAAGTTGGTACGCATATTGTAAGTCACCATAGTATGAATCCTAGTGATTTTGGTGAATCTAGCACTTATAGTTTTTTTACAGGGACACAAAGAAAAATTCTTTATCATTATGGTCTATGGGACCAAAATCTTAAAAGTGCGATAGCATCTAAACGCCTTCTTCAATTGAGCAAAACATTTATACACATATTATAGATCACAGTTACTCAATCTGTATAGTGTTTGGAGAATCTGGCACTTATAGTTTTTTTACAAGGGCACAAAGAAAAATTCTTTATCATTATGGCCTATGGGGCGAAATTTTTAAAAGTGCGATAGCATCTAAATGCTTATTTAATCTGAACAAAAAATTTGTACACATGTTATAGGTCACAGTTGCACGAACTGTATAGATTTTGGGGAATTTAGCATTTACAGTTTTTTTACAGGGACACAAAGAAAAATTCTTTATCCTTATGGCCTATGGGACCAACTTTTTATTTTCTTCTATATTCAATAGAAGAAAGTATTGGATTCGTAAAAATTTTCGACCTCGGGTTTTTGATGGATTTACACGTTTTGAGAGCTGTAGAACACGATTTGACATTTTTTAGAAAATGTCTGTCTGTTTGTCTGTCAGTCTCTGCGTGTGTGTGACAAACTTTTGTGGCAACTGTATCTCAAGAACTACTTCACAGAATTTCATACAAATTGGTATGTAGTTGCACCTTGACATAAATTAGTGCCTTTCAACTTTTGCTAATAATTGTCTTACAGGTTGCGTTGCCATCCCACTTTTTCTAAATTTTTAACATGGTGGTATAGTAAAAAATTTTGTATAAATGTGCATAAAGAGAATTATATTTTAATAATCATTATGAAATTTACCAGAATTATTTATAATAGAGATAGTCAACTGGGTAAAAAATTTTGTATGTGTAGGAGCCTCGCCATCCCCCCTCGAGGGGAGTAAATTTTCCTGATGGGTATCTTTCAAAAGAGTTCGCCAGTACCTTTAAGACAAATGGTTGAACCATAGATTTGCGATAATTTAAAATGAAGTTATCGATTTTTTTTACTTTTAACAAAAAAAAAACTTGGAAAAAAAATCTTTTTTTTTTTTTTTTTTTTTTTTTTTTTTTTTTTTAAATATTGAGAATAAAATGGACATTTTTTAAAATAATTGGTGTTATATGACTTCTCTAATATGGAAATCATCTGCATTATCATGGAAGATAATTTTTTTTAATAATAATTTTAATAAATTATTTTTACTGAGTGAATTTGTATAGGAAAATATAGAAGAAAGTCATGTGGTGGCCGCAACATACTAGTTAAAAGTGCGATAGCATCTAAACGCCTTATTCAATTGAGCTGAAAATTTATATGAATATTATAAATCACTGTTGCACTAACTATAAGCGTTTTGGTGAATCTAGCATTTATAGGTTTTTTACAGGAACCACAAGAAAAATTCTTTATCATTATGATCTATGGGCTCAAAGTTCAGTAGCGTTAAATAAAACATCGTGTAATATATGGAGAAAAATACTCAAAGACTCTATTATGGTTTTATCTCTTTTGTTTGTTTAACAACTCCTTTTTCTTTACTTTATCTACAAAACTGTTAATTACTCAATGTTCGGAAAGTCGAGTGGAGTCACTCCAGATTTTTTTTTAAATCAGTGGGGGTATGTTTGAAAGTAACTAAATTTGCTAAAAATCTGTTAAAACTGATATCTTCAGAATCTGTTAAACTTTTCTTCATATTATAATGGTATCTATCTTTAAGTATGAAAATACAATGAAACCTTCCTAAGACAGGCAATTTATTATTTAATTAATACCTTCTCTTAACACAGCAACAATTAAGAAATCTGTTCTGATGGTCTTCAGAAAATTGTAAAAAAAAAAAATAATAATAATAAAAATTGTCATAAATATAAACATATACTGTAGTAAGAGCTGTCAAATTGTAACTAAAAATTTTTAATTATAATTCATTGAAATTATTTAAAAAAAAAAAAAAAAAAAAAAATCTAAACGTCCTCTGTATTTATGAATGTACTCATGTACTTATTTTATTCATCAAGAAAAAAGAAAAAAAAAAAAAAAAATCATATATTTAACTTATGTAATTCGCATTATTAAAAAAATTCATAAACATTTAATTATTTCAGGTGTTCTATTAATTTCCTTTTTAATTTTTATAATTGACACTATTTTTATAAGAATGTATTATTTTCTATAATTTTTCTCCGTCAATAAATTTAATTTGTTATTACAATTCTTCTAGAAATATCACAAAAATAATAGTTACAACCCAGTAGCAGAATTTTCTGTATCTAACATATTTTCTGCAGCAAAACAAAATTTGCCTGTGAACCAGGAATGCTAAGTTTAGTGGCATACCTTCTCTTAACACCTTCAATTAGAAATTCATAAAATTATTAGAAATTAGAAATTATTAGTATTAGAAATTCATAAAATATGTAAAATTTACCTCTAAAAATAAATTAAAAATATAGAACAAGTACAATAATCTAAATACTTAATATAAATTATATTTGTATTTTTAAGCCTGGTATTTCTTTTTGAAATGTCAAATTAATATGCATGGCTTTAAGTAATCTACAGCATTTACTGCCATTTTTTCTGTACTGTTTTTGCTATTGGGAGTAACAATAGTAAAACAATAGATCAAAGCATTACACAGAATTAGATTTATTTAAAACATTCAATGAATAAAACATTTCATTATAATTCTGTAGAGATTTAAAAACTTTATGTTGTGATTAATTTCTGAACTTTACATTTTGTACATGATATGATGTCATTACAATAAAATCAATTATCTTTTACTATTCTTTGACTGCATTTAATTTATTAATATGAGAGTTTTAAATATAATACATATTTTAGGCTATAGTCACATCTGAACCTTCTGTTAACAATTCACTCTTTTTCAAGAAAACTGTATTGACATTCCTTGATCTTGCTCGACCATCTGAAGAATATAATGCTGATGTACAAGTAAGTTTATGGTCAAAGCTATTGATTCTCTTTCGATATATTGATTTTATTTTGTGATTAGTCTGTTTTTATCACACACACCCCCCCCCCCCCCCCCCTATTCGCACACACATACTTCTTTCATTAGATCTCAAATATTAAAACTGTTTATAGAAGCGAACTGCATTTATGTCAGCAAAATTAACTTTTAAGATGGCTCTAAAAAGTTCTTTTTTTGCATTATGAAGTCTTATGTGGTAAAAGTTTAAATGTGGGAGCAATTTGAGGTTTATTATTGACCTTTAGATTTAAACACAGAATTTAGAATAAAAGTGATATGAAAATTAAACTTTTGCATATTCTCTAATGTAAACTTTTACATGTTATAAACATATATATGATGCAATAGTACTTTCCAAATTTTCTTCAATAGAGTCTTCAAATTTTGTAAAATGAAGGTATAATTCAACTTATGATTACTATTTAATCCATGCTAATAAATGTATGTGTTTGTCTGTGTGTGACGTCTAGAAAGAATGGTGGCACACAAGTTCTGAAGATTTTTTTTTTTCTAGATAAAGTAATGTGTGTCGCAACATACCTTAAAATTTTTGTTATTCTTGTTAGATTTTTAAAAATTATATGTGTGTGATTTTTTTTTTTATTTTTTATTTTTTTGTTTTAAGATGTAATTTTAAGTTGATGGTAATAAAAACAAAATGCTTACAACTTTTTATTTTATTTGTGCATAAGAATAAAAAATGTCAATTTCATTATGATCTCACCCCCCCCCCCTCCCTCCCCCCGTATGTGAGTGAGAAATAATTCCATGAATTTTTGTGTTAAAGCATGGTAAGACAGACAGACAGTCAAATCGAAGTCATACACTTTATTGGAAAGTGTTAAAAACTTAATATTTATTTTAAATAAATCAATTGAAATATCTTAAATAATTGTCATTTTATAAATTATATATACTATAGAATACATTTTTGTTCAGGGTTAAGAAAATATGCAAATGAGTCTCATTAATTTAATTATCAAATGATCAATAAAACTATATCATATTAAAGATATAAATACAACTTATAAAATTATATTACACATGAGCAACACTAGTTCAATGTATAATGGATAACATAAATGAAAGAAACAACAACAAAAAAAAAAACCTTGTGTATATATATGCAATGTGAGAGCAATAACTTCTTGGCAATTCAGAAAATGAATTTTAAATGAATTGGTTTAAATCAACTCTAGTTATACCATTTTTAACTCTCACTAAAATAATATATTTAATAATAAACAACAATGAAATTATACTACATATGAACTATGATTAAATCAACATATAACTGACACAGTTACGTAGGTAAAACTCAAAAGAATATTATGATTTCATGCCATTCGAAAAATGAATATTTAATAATTTGGTTTACATTTGCATTTGTCATATAAATTTAAATGCCAAGTTAACATTATGTTTAACAGCAAAAGTTCTTAAATTACAGGCAAAATATTTTCTATTAGTTTAACAGAAAATAATTTTCACGTATTTAGTCACCTACAATTAAAAAATTAGTTTCAGAAGTCTCTGCTCATTTGTGGAAGATAGTGTATGTATGTTTGGAAAGTAGAAATGAATAAAATAAATTAGAGTACCTTAGCAGTATCCTACAATGAAAATAATGAGCACACAATATAGTAACATCAATAATATTATTTGTATTTTTCTCCAAGTGTATAATGTGATTTACTAAATTAAACAATGTTTTGAAAATGATTGCTACTTTTATAAAATATGAGTAAAAGTGCTCTTAATTAACAATTAGATAGAAATATATCATAAAGACCACTTACAATTTATACAAATTAATTTTCAAAAATATGGGGGGCTTCCGGTTCCTACATAGGTATGATGAAACACAAACTAAAAGACAGGATAAAAGAGCATTACAATAACATTAAATTTAATATAAATACCACTGCCCTGACCCAGACTCACCATAATGAAAATACTGATATTGATTTCAATAATATTAAAAAAAAAAACTCTCTAGTTACAATAGCCATTGTTATGCAATAAAAAGGGAAGCAGTTTGAAATTATTGCCTGTAACTCAACTGAGACCGAGATCGACGATAGATGGCGCTATATGCTAAAGCTCGCAAACAGATGAAGTGTTTTGTGGAGAAAGAACCATTGACCTGTGATTATGGCCATGAAAATGTTTGGCCGAAAGTTCTCACGTATAATTTGTAAGTGGTCTTTGTGGTATATTTCTATATAATTGATGATTACCGTAATCTTCTGTGGATGATCCACGGATTATCTGTTAAAAAACTTTTAAAATTTTAAATGCGGATAATCTACAGCTGCGTATTATTTACAGATTTATTTATTTTTTTAGCTGAGGTATTTCAAGAATTTCCATCACACCTCACGATGGTTGTAAACAGTAAACTCACGGATCGTGTGTTTACTGTTCTGTGTTTACTAGCGGTTGAGCAAATGCACGGATCGTGTGTTTGCTCAACCACTCTTGGAGTCAATGTTGATTGGTGCGTGTATGACGTATACTTGTTAGTAGGAGGGACTACAGGTTTTCCAGCTATATTTTTCTAAGGAATTTGGCAACACGTTTTTATCATTTCACTAAAATAGTGCATATGCTTCTAGTGTTTTAGTTATCACGTGCTCCATTAAAAAAAAAAAAAAAAAAAAAGAATTATTTGTGGGGAAAAAAATGTCTAAATGAAAACAAGTTAGCTACACGGCGGAGTTCAAGTTAAATGTGATTAAGAAGGCAGAGGAGGTGGGTAATCGTGAAGCTGGAAGATTTTGATGGAAGCATTGATAAATCCAATATTCGTCTATGGCGAAAAAATAAGAAGAAATTTGAAGAAAGTGATCGTTTAAGATGAACATTCCGTCGAGGAATTGAATTTTGGCCTGAATTAGAAAATGAATTGTATAAATGGATTTTACAAGAAAGAGAAAAAGGGGCAACAATATCGACTGTAAGTGTGCATCAAAAAGCAAAGATTATTGCTTTGGATATGGGGCTAAAATATTTCACTGCTTGTCCCACATGGTGTTATCGCTTTATGCGTTGAAAAAATTTATCGAACCAACATCGTACCACAGTAGGGCAAAAATTGCCTGATGACTGGAAGCTAAAACAACAAAAATTCTTGAAATTTACTAAAAACATTATTATCCAGAACAAATTTTGTGAGAATGAAATTTTTAACATGGATGAAATTCCAGTCAGTTTTGATCTTCCCTCAAGTCATACTATTGATGAAATTAGAAAATCAACAGTACCAATAGCTACAACTGATAATGAGAAAAATTCATTTACTGTTGTTTTAGCATGCGCTGCAAATGGATACAAGTTACCCCCGATGATAATTTTTAAGTGAAAAACAATACCTAAAGAAAATTTTCCAAATGGAGTCATCATACGTGTCAACCCCAAAGGATGGATGAACGACAATATTATGATTTCCTGGCTTAACTCTGTGTGGAAAAAAAGGAGAAACTGCTTATTTAAACCTTGTGCACTCCTTATTATGGATGCAATGAGAGCCCATTTAAAAGATAATGTGAAAACGGAATGTAAAAGTTCTGAGGCCAAAGTATCTGTTATACCAGGAGGATTAACCAAAATCTTCCAGTCACTGGATGTTGGTATCAATCGTTCCTTTAAATCTAAACTCAGAAGTTTATGGGAGAAATGGATGTTTGAGGGCAAGCATTCACAAACAAATAGTGGAAAAATGCGTTGTGCATCGTATGCGGAAGTAGCAGTATGGGTTCAGAATGCTTAGAAGGCAGTAACTCCATTAACAATACAAAATGCCTTTAAAAAGTGTGGAATAGTAGAAAATTCAGAAATTGATCAAAATGAGGATAATGATGATGAAGGTAATGACGATGTTGATTCTCTTCTAAATGAGGACATTTTGAACTTATTCAATTCTGATACTGATGATGTTGGAATGCACAACATCGTTTTTATTCGATCTTAATCTTTTTTCATTAACTTTAGCAAAATCAATCTAATATTCACCATTTAATTAAAATTTCCTTAAGTTTCATTAATTTCCCGATTCATCCGGTACTTTTGCTTTCCAGCAACGCATCAAATTCGCTCTTTGGTTCTTCTTTTCAGGTCTCTGTTTTCCTACCGGCACTGTACGCGTTCACCTTTCCCTTTTGCGAGCGTTCGCTCCTGATTGGCCAATCGCCGCTGTGATGTTTCAGAGGCTTGTCAGCTTCCGTGTCACTAAAAATTTTAACCACACTTGCTGACCGAATTCTGAAGTGTACGCATCGTTCGGGGCCGCGCTCTCTCACGTGCGCTTCTTGGAATCTCCACTTGTTAATATCTGCTATAAGAATGAACAATGTTTAACTTCAAATAGATTTAATTTTAGAAAATAATTTAATATATCAAGTCAACATAGCTTAAAGAAACATATTTTAAAATGTATTTGGAATTATCAGAAATCACCTCTCGGTTTATTTTGGATTACACTGCGTCATCCTTCTAAGGCACATGAGCGTCCGAGACTAGAAATGGTGCAGACGAAGCCAAGATGCAAGTCTCTTTCCAATTGATGAAGGCCCCTAAATAAAATTAGTGTTAATTTCATTCCATTTAGTTTCCTGTTTCTTTTCTCACCAAGCATAGTAAGTGTCTTATTTCTTTTTATTTTGCATCGCAGCATGGGTATCATCTAGCAAGCTGAATTTCTAGGACCTGGTAGATTTAATATGATCACAACTGGATATTTATATCCATCTGAAGAATTTAAGTTCAGAACTTTATTTTACGATTTATGCAATAATAATTTAACTTCTGACTCTTTTTAAAATAGACTATTCCAACCATTATTTTTACCATGCACCCAAAAACTGTTACACCACAGATGACTCTGACGTTGATGGATTTAGTGAATAATTTGGATGTAAATTACTAATTGCAATTAAATTTTTTCTTGTTTAAAGTTATGTGCTTTAATTTATGAGTTAATTAGTGTGATTAATTTTTCTTCAGTAATGTACTAACTGATGGGGTAAGTTTAAAACATTATTATTTTTGCATGTAAATGCAAAAATATAAGTATAAAATTACTACTGTAAAATTCCTATAGTAACCCCCCCCCCTTTTTTTCAAGGGGAAATTTGTCAAAACTGGGTGAGGGGTTATATTCGGAAGTTTCCGGAAAAGTACGACGATTTCGGAAGGGGGGAGGTTATAATCAGAAGTTTCACAATCTTTTTCTAGAAGTATTATTAATTTTATTCATATTGTAATATATATTAATGCAGGGCGCGAAATTTCCGCTCGCCAGCTCGCCATTGGCGAGTGAAATTTTTACTCTGGCGAGTAAAAATTTGGTCTCGTTATAGATAGAATTCTTACATGATACGGTGACAGAAAACATTATTTTTATAGATTTAAATATGGCAAAATCTTGTCATCTTATAATCTCATATTTAACCCCTCCTTTTTAGATTCTCGGAGAGCCGAGTCTGTGTGTGCGCTGCCCGAGATCACTTCAGAATGGGGAAGGAAAAATGCTTAGTGCATACCATTGAGTGCATACATAAAAGTTTTGATCTCTTCTGCAGTTTCGTTTTCCCAACTGTTATTTCTGCAAGCAGAGTGACACTAGACGAGCAGAGAGCCTCGTTGGCAGTCGCCCACTCTCCAAGAGAAGAGACACGTGAAAGTTTGCCTATGCGATATTGTCACATGAAAATGAGCCCGAGCCCTTTAAAAGATACTGCCTATGTTTATTTTGTTGAATAATGATAAAAAAAAATATATAGTTTATATTTTCCAGTTTTTTACTGAAACGTCAATGACTTGCGCTTGTAATGATTTGTAAGCAACGATTTTATCGAAAAGGTTATTCCGAAATGGCTATTTCAAATGACAACAATGAACAAGTTATACACAACGACATGTCGTCTGATTACAAAAATAAAATGGACAAAAAAGACATTTCTAAAATGAAAAGTTAAGTAAATAAATAGATAAATTAGGAAGCTGAAACTTTCATAATAAAAAGGTTTTCACAGGATAGTGTTTGACAAAGAATTTTTACCTTCTTTTTTTCTTTAATGACTCTGTGCATTTATTTTATTAGATATTTTAGCATTTTTCAAATCTCAAATACAATACATTATAATGATTTTTAATTATAGATGATTATGAAACATGGTGATATATGACACACTTTTAATATATATAATTTTAGACATATTTGTAAAAACCTTTCAAATAGTTAGGAAAAATAAAAAACCCAAAATGCGTTAAAAAAAAAAAAAAAAAAAAGACAACCCTATTTTGTGGCGAGTAAAACTTTTTTTCGGCGAGTGTAATCTGAGTTGAAATTTCGGGCCCTGTATTAATGGTTACTAAATTGTATTAACAATATAATAATACTCATTATTATTTATTAAAGTTTATTAATAATAAAAAAATTTTATTAATCAGTTTAAATTTGTATTTTAGCAAAAAAAAAAAAAAAAGTATTCGGAATAACAGAAACAAAAACAAACATGTGATAAACAAATTGCGATCACGAAGCGAAGCAGTCTCATAGAATTAATTGAGCAGTCTAGAATTCGCTAGCAGTTAAAAAAAACAGTTAATTGCACTGTTATTAACTGATATGAAAGAACAAAACAGGGTGAACAATAACTATTAAAGTTACATATGCAAGTACTATTACGGAGTTATTACGTTGTTTAATGATTTAAAATTAAAAAGATAATTTAAAATTTAGAAAAGAGTTGTGATCGTAAAAACAGAGTTGCATAAGCAAGATTGTGAAAGCCTTGGTCGCCTGCGGATAGCAGTTAACGTTTTGGAGTTTAAAGAATGTAAACAACACTACATTTTTTTTATTTGGAGTTATTTTACTTTAAAAAGATGAGTAAAAATAACACTTGGATATGTTATATGCAAATTAAAGTTTCTAAATAAACATATAAGACTTCAGAATTTAAAAAAAGTATGTTTGCAATGCTCATGGGAATAACGAAAGAGTGGCGAACTTAGTCGCCAAAGGTAAGGGAGGGGGGGGTTATAAACAGAATTTTCCGAAAAAGTAAAGTATGCCAAATTTCAGAGGGGGGGGGGGGGTAATAATCGAGAGGGGGGTTACTATCGGAATTTTACGGTAATATTATTTTTCGTATTATTATTATTTTTTTAAATTACATTTTGTATTTTTAATGACATTTAGAGATTTAAATTACATGAAATAAATATAATTTTTTAAGCTTTTGATTATTTTTAAGTTGTTTATGATAATTATTTTTATTTTTTATGCATGTGGAGTGTCATACTAAATAAAAAGCATAATTATTTACAGAAAAAATATAATTTTATAAATATTTATTATTGTATTGTATAAGGATTATACGGCAATGCGTATTATCTGCCGATTTTGATTTGCCTGACTTGGAAAAAGTACCTGTGGAGTATGCGACACCGCAGATTTTATGCAGGAAAATACGGTACTACTGTTTGTATTTCCTTTCTTTTTGAAACATTAGTATCTAGCTTGAGATCTAAAACTTTGTTATATATATTTAATGAATAGCAAAGCCATTTTCAGGAATTACACTCTTGAATTTTAAAAATTCATGAATTTCCTTTCTATTTATTATTATTAAGTTTTTCATCTGTGATTTCTGTGAATGCGCAAGAATATGTAAGTTAAATAGCATTATAAAATACAGTTAAAGAATAATCTATTTGTTATCCCTTGATTTTTTGTAGGTCCATGCATTGAATATTTTGAGAACTTTATTTAGAGATGCTACTCTTGGTGAAACTGTAATGCCATTTGTTTCAGAGGGTCTTAAAATATCAATTACAGGATTTAAATCTTCTTATTGGGCAGTAAGTTTTACCCTGTTACTTCATATTTATGTTTTTTAAAATTAACTCAGAAATAATTATAATCTTTATTTTTTATTGAATATTTTTCCTTTAGATAGATGGATGTTTATTAGATTTATGTTCAAAGCTATTATCCAACAATTTTAAGAAATTTGTCTTAATGATATATTTTTTATAATTATTGTTCTTGTCTACTCATAATTCATTTTGACTAAACAGTGTGGCACTTCTTTATTATATAATCTTTATTTGCTTTTAAACGTGAACCTATAATCCCCTGTTTTAAGTGATTATTTAATTGACCACATTAATATAAAGTTTTATTCTCACAAGGAGATCTCTGCAGGTGTCCCTCTCAGATTTCCTTGAAATTTGGCATATGAGTAGATTATAAAAAAAATCTGGTGTGAAACAACCACACGACTTCCATTACCCACTATTACACATATTATATGCATTTTTTGGAGATAATGTGATCAGAAGATATAAAAATGACCTAAAGAAGTAGAAACATAATTTTTTTCCAGTAAGAGAAACTTTATGCACATGTAAAGACATGTAAAACGAAGATTACATATAGCGAGGTTAAAAAAAAAAAAATGGTAGAGCTATTTTTTGAAACACCAGTTTCCGAGATTTAAAACTGACCTACCTAAGCAGGATGACTGTTAATTTTCCTCTAATAACTACATGATACATAAGAAAGAAATGGATTTATATAACAATTTTCAAGAAAATAGTTAAAGCCGTTTTTGAGATACCAACTTTTACCAAAACTCAATTATTGGCAGGAAAACAATAATTACATGCAAAAGCATATTTAAAAGTGAGTTAATATGGCGAGTTTGTAAAAAATCTGTACAGCCATTTTTAAAGGAACGCCCTTGCGAGACCTGAAATTGAGCTATTTATATAGGATGCCTATCAATTTTCCTGATCTAACCAACTATATTATTCGAAAGGACATCTAATAGAGTGTTTATATAGCAAATTTGAAGAAAATCGTTAGAGCCGTTTTTGAGATATGGACTTACGGTCCCACTAATGGTTTCCAATGTCCCACTTCCGTTTTTTCAGTTTTCACCAAAATTTGGAAATTTCATCTGTACACCAGACTTGTTTCAATTCTAAAGTTTCGTAGTTCTGTCTTTATTAATTTCCGAGATATAATAGCCAGAAGATTCCACACACATGCACTTACACACTGACCAATTGCCGAAAACCACTTTTTGGACTCAGGGGACCTTAAAACTTGTAAATCAGGTGAAATCTCGATATTGAAGATCCAGACTGAATACAATACTTCCATATACCTATGGTAGTAGGGTAATGGAAGTAAAACATTTGACATTTTTCTTTTGTTAGTAGCTAACAATAAGGTGATTTAAGGGGTGAAATTTTTCCTTGAAAATTCACCCCAGAAAACACATTTTGTGTGTGTGTGTGTGTTTAAAAAAAAGTATGTTATCTAAATCTCATTTTCTATTCAAATTTTCAAATTTAATAAAAAAAAAAAAAAAAAAAAAAAAAAAAAAGTAGAAATTGTTTCTTATCCATTATCAATTCCTCATTTTGGACTATCAAATTATTTTGCATTTGGAGAGTTTACCATCTAACGGATGTTTTTAAGCAAATTCATGAAATACACCAACTTGATTTTTTTAAGTAATATTTTTTTCTTAATTTACTTTTAGTTTGTGAATTTTTATGACAAATACAGGATTTATTTATTTTTATTTATTTATTTATTTTTTAATAAATAAATATATATGATATATGTATCGTACTAGAAGTGGAGAGTGTAAGTCTTAAGGTTCAACTGATAATAGATTGCTTTGATATTATTATATGAAACAGTTTCTACCTATTTAAATCGAAAATGGTGAATAGAAGACAAGATTCACAAATATATCTTTTGAGTGCTAATTCTTTAGGGATAAATTTCACCCTCTAAATCCTCGTATTAGCAACTAAAAAGAAGGGGGGCGGGGCAGGGAAAGCTAATGTTCTTCATAATCTATCCTTGTGTCATGTTTCAAGGAAATCAAAGGGGAGACACTCTGTGAAGTAACTTTGTCATTAAATTCTAAACTGATTTATTTGTTGTTTTTCTGTTTCTTTCCTTGAATGTGATGTATTTAAATTATGAATTAGTTTTCTTAATCTTTTAAATATGAAAGAACTTGATACAACTTAATTCTTTATAGAAAGTGACAAGTATCAGAATATAATTCTAATAATTAAATAAATTGAGAAAAGAAAACTGTGCCACTGCAGTATTCTGTGAATATTTTTATTTTTGTTGCAGGTTCGGAATTCTTCAACATTATTATTTAGTGCATTGATGACTAGAGTGTTTGGTGTTAACAGAGCTCATAATCAAAATGGAAAGAAAAACAGGCTGAGTGGAAAATCATTTTACTGTTATTACAAAAATTTATATGTATTTATCATTGAAGAACTGAAACAGTGTTCAGAGTCAATTGGAAATAAAGAGTCCAAGTAAATTGATTTCCTTCTATAATAATTGTATATATATATTGCGTATTACTACATAAAAATAATTTTGATATGTATTTTTACTTCTGTTCTATTTCCTGACTATTATAGGTAATGAGAACATACTTGCCAACTTTTCCGGTTTTCCCGGAAGACTTCCGGCTTTTTAACGTATTTTCCGGTCTTCCGGACAGATGATGAAATCTTCCGTTTTTACAAAAGTCGCGGTTATCGTTCGTTTTAAAAAGGAAACCCAAATGTTCTGCGAAAACTCCTGATTCCCAATCTTTTTCCATCCATAACATAAATGTCAATATTCATTTCAAACTTGCTTTATGAGATTCTAAAACATGTAAAGAAATAGAATTGTTAAATATCTCTTGCTGATGTAATTATTTTTTACCCCCCCCCCCTTTCATTTATTTTCAACTAGTGATATCAGCAATCAAATGTTCTGTAGAAGTCTTTTGTTTCCTAATCTTTATCCATCTGCAACATAAATGATAATATTAATTTTAAACTTCTTTCATTAGATTCTAGAAGTAGAGTTGAAAGAGTTTAATATTTCTTACTCTGTAATTATTTTTGTATCCCCCCCCCCCTTTCCCCGGATTGTGATCAATGATCAATTCTAGAAACAGTAAAGCAATGGAAGTGCTCAATATTTTTCACGTATGTAATTATTTTTAGATCTTTATTGCTGAATTTAATGAATCTGTTTATTTTTCCTCAATTAAATTAAATATTTGTATGTCATATTTATACCAAATATGTAAAATATGGCAAAAAAAAAATTAAGAATAATTTTTTCAGGTAGGAAAATTTTTTCTAAATCAATTCAAGAAAATTAATACTTAGTTGGTTTTATGCATGTTTGAAACTGATAATTAGCTACTGCTACTTTTTTTTTATATGTATGATTAATGTACATACACAAAAATCATATTCTGTTTATTTAAAAAATTAGTTATACTTTAACTTAACTAAGTTTTTTGTCTATTGTTAAATAAATTTCTTACAGATTCTGTTTTGTAGATATTTACATGTTGAAGAGGAATAACTTCATTTAAAACTTTTATATATTTAGTATAATCAATCTATAGTAAAACGTTTTTATAGATTGCTTCTAAATATTAAAATTGTAAAACTGTATTTTTTATTTTTTTTTTTTTTCTATTTGACATAATAAACAAGTAAAAAAAAAAAAAAAAAATCTTCCCTTTTTTTATTAAAATTGGTTGGCAAGTATGTGAGAATATTGTAGTCAGATAAAATTTTCACCTGATTTATTTATTTTAAGTCTTGTGAGTTCAAAAAAGTGTTTTTTGATAATTGGTTAGTTTATGTTTGTGTGGGATTCTTCTATGTATCATATCTTAAAAAAAATTTCTTTAAATATCTTTAAAAATAATAATAATAATAATAATAAAAAGGGATAGACCACTGAAACTTTTTGATTAAAACAGGGTCAGTGTGCAGATGAGTTTGATAACTTGTGACAAAAATAATTAGAAAATTGAAGGTAAACATGGAAAGCTGGAAGTGAGACTGTATTTTAATTTAAGTGTGTATTTCAAAAATAACTCTAATGATTTATTTACTTTATAAATTATTTTTCAGATCTGCTTTTTTTGTAAGTTGACATCTATAAAGATGGTTATCCAAAATGAATATATGTTTTTTTTTTTTTTTTTTTTTTTCAGATTTTCTATTGAACCAAGTGTGTATCCTATTTTGCTGTTTCTTGTTCGACTGTATCCAGCCCCTGGGGAAGAAGATACAATACTATCTGCATTCATTCCATACTTAAAGATATGTGCAAGTAGTCCAATATGGAAGACACGCAAATTAGCAGCCAAAGCATTAGTTGCTTTCACACCTCAGGAAAATATTCTTTCACATTTAAGTACATTAATTCAAGAGTTAAATAGCATTCAGTCTTTCATCCAGAATGAAGTTCATGGAAAATTGTTGCAGGTAAGTAGAAATAAAATACAGTACATAATTTTATATTGATTTTCGTTTTTCTAAAATATAGTGAAAACTTTCTAAGAGGGCCTCCAGCCATGTGATAGAAAAAAATGGCTCTTTAGAGAGGTGGCTTAATAGAGGTTGTTTTGAACATCTTGATTCAGAGAACACATTCTATAATTCGGGGGATTTTAGATATTTAAATTTACATTATTTGTCTATGTATATTTTTGATAATCAGTGTAATATTAAAAGGATTCACATCAGCAGGGCAACAAAGGGACAATTGCCACCCAATCCACACCTACACTGTTAAAAATTTCAACAGAAAACTCTGTGTAATATATCTGTACTGATAAGTATAAAGGACTTAGTCCAAAAATGTCGATTTTGAGTTAAGTACATAGTCAGACTCAGAAAAAAATTCTTTATCGATTGGTATAAAGGATTTAAATCCATGTCTTTCAGTCTTTGAAAAACTCCATTGGTAAAAAAAGATTCAAATCAGAAATTTAGCATTAATCTTTGTTATAAATATTTAATTCAATTTTTTCCCTTTATTAAATGAAGATTGACAATCACTGAATGGTATAAAGCGTATAAACCAACATAATCCCCTTTTCCTAATCGATTCTGCTGATTAGTTTTTAGTTAGTTTAACTTTATTTTTCGTCTCCTGAAAAATCAAGAATATGGACTTAAATCCTTTATACTTATCAGTACAGATATTATCTTAAGTCTTACGTAAAATTACAGAGAAAAATTAACGGAGATGTTAAAAAAAACTTATTTTATACATTCATTTTAATAACTAATATTAATTGAATTAATTATTGTTGAGAATATATTTCGGACTTAGAATGTTTTTTGTAAAGTAGAAACAGTCATTTTTTATTTTAATTAAAAAATGAAATAATGAAATTAGGTAAAAATACAGAATAAAAATTGAGAATCTCGATTATTCACTTTTAACTAAGAATTACTGTAAATTTACAGAGACTCTGGATAAATATTTACAATAAATTTACAGAAATTTTTAACAGAGTAGGAAGGACAAATTTGTTGCCTGAAGTATTTTTACAAATATATTTTGATATTCATCAATTTAAAAAAAGAATCACTTTAATAATTGAAATCCATGTATTTGGGACAACTTTTAACTAATTTTTGATGTTTCTTTGGTAAATATCAGTTGTAGCACTGGGCTATTTGAAGATTTTTTTTTTTTTCTATATTCAAGGTTCTGTTACCGGATGTGATAAATTACTTTTAAATTAAATGCTTATAATCCCATGGTATCATAAACATCAGTAAATGTCTGTTGTATTATATGTTAATTGTACTCAGTGCTTATTCAGTATCTGTAAATTTCTTTTAAGTTAGAGTTTCAGCACATTATTACTAATGTTATTTTCAAGGTTGTAAACTGATGACATCTTTGTATTAGTAAGACTATGTAAGCTGAATTTATTTAGTTGAAATGTAGATTCCAGAAGCAAAAGATCTGTAAATAGTTGTGCGTAATTATTTTGACAACTGTTGTGTGTCTCTCACTACCCTTTTTTGGGGTATTTTATTTGCAAGTTTTAAAAAAATCTATCTTGCTTAATTTATATGTTAAAATAAATTTTTAAAGTTATTTTTTTTTCCCACCATTGCATGAAATCTTATTAATAAAACAGAAACACGTAAAATAGCTAAATAACACGTTTGAGCTGTTTTCACATAAAAGCCTTGATATATACAAAAAAAAAGGAAAAAAAGAAAAGGTATAAAAAGCATGCTCTTGTATATATTTTTCTACCATTTTATTTTTTTGAACCACCAAGTCATAGTGGAAGATTTAGTGGTCATTTTGGACCACTAAATATTCATTACTGGTGTGAACCTTAAATATTAGCTTGTTATATTGAAAGCCACCCCCCCCCCCTTTTTTTTTTTATGAACCAGAAAAAAAAAAAGTTCAATTTAACATTATTTCTAAGTGGAAAAAAGAGGTTTATATTAATTTACTAATTTCTACTAACAAGGGAAGTATGAATGAGTAAAATTCCGATTTAAACAAAACCGAGCTTAAATTAAAGAGCATGGTCGAAAACATACGGTAGCATACAAATTTACTGCAACAACCCCCCATGGAGCGAGAAAACGACCCTAAAAGTTTTAGTTGTTTCTATAAAAACCTACTAAAGAAACTCCGTTAGCAAGACAGTGTGGGACAGTGGTTAGAGTATTCAATTCCAGTGCAAAAGGTCGTGAGATCGAACCCAGGCGACTGCTCGTTTTTTTTTTTTTAATTATTATTAATATTTAATATATATAAATGAAGTAAAACAAAATAAAGATATTATTAAGGAATATAGGGTAAAATTATCTCTTTACGGGGGGAAAAAAACGAAAAAAAAAATATATATATATACATATGCTTAAATTTACAAATTTAGTGTCAAGTTAATAATGACTATGATTAGAAATAAAAAAAATGATCAAAACATAAGCATTTTTCAATTTATAAGCGCAACGTATAAACGAAAATTTATCACAATAACAACTATATAAGTAAAAGTTCTTTCCTTTTCCGCATGAAAAATAATTCTATTCAAAGCAGACGATCAGCTTTTGGAGGCGATTTATGCTTTAGCAGCGTTGGCAAAAAATATTAATTAAGAATTTATATAAAGCAAAAATAAATAAATAAATAAAGGTAATATTTTTCTTTGAATTATTCATTTATTTAATCTAAAAAAGAAAAATTAAAAGCATTTTTTCGCTTGAAATAAAATGTTTTAATAATTTAATAGGAATACTATTCATTTTTATGTACGAAGAATAACAAAATTAAGAGCAGACGATCACCATTTGCTACTAGTGGCTTTGACGTAAAATATTGATAAAAAAAATTAACTGAAGCTTTAGGAAAGAAAAAAAAAATGTGTAAATAAAATTTATTTTCTCTTAAACTCGTCATTTATATAAATTGCAAAGAAAAATTAAAAAAAAAAAAAAAAATTCAGTTGAAAAAAAAAATGGTTTAATAATTTAATTAAACATTTAAATATATTTTTTAATTAAATTTAATAATTATCTTCCTTAATTTCTTCCCTTTATTTTATTAAAAAAAATTATGCATATAATATATCTGTATATGCATATTTGGGAAAGAAAAAAAAAAAAGGTAAGTGCTCTGTCGGGGCTTGAACGCAGGAACTACGTAATACGAATCCAAGACCTTGCCACAGCACCACGCTTCTGCGAGCTGGAGTCTTCTTTTTTCGATTTTGATAAAAAGCATCTAAAAGTTTAAGGGTCATTTCTTGCCCCCTGGGGAGTTGTTGCAGCAAATTTAAACGCTATCCTATGTTTTCGACCATGCTCTTTAATTTAAGCTTGATTTGGTTTAAATCGGAATTTTACTCATTCATACTTCCCTTGTAAGTTTTCTGGCAAGAAATACTAATTTTAGCTTTTAATTCTTACTCTTAACTAAGATTAATACTAACTTTTGTTTTACTGTCTAAAGTCAACATGACTAATTTAAAAACCACTATATTTAAATTTGTTAGCCAAATTATGATATCACACAAAATTCCCTTTTCCAAGTTTGAACTTCATCTTTAAGTATGCACATTCAGAAATATGAATCTTATTATTTCTCTTTTCTGCACATAGATTATCATTACACCCATGGCAGTTAACTTCAGTTATATGGTGGACAGGGTCAGTTCAAGTAAAATTAATATGAAATCTCAAAGGAAAAAATTTGAGGCTGGGAAAAACTATTATAATAAAAAAGCAAAGCAGAACTAGAATTTTAAAGTAATAATTACAAAGCTTTGAATAAACCCTATAAAATGCAATAAACCCACAACAATTGTTTCAGATCGAAAGACCACATGACCCTTCGTCAGGCGAACAAAGTAGGCACAAATACTGCAGTCAAAGCGGCAACGCACCCACGGCAAAAGTGGCACGCGTTGCCACTTTGACTGCAGCATTCGTGCCTACTTTGTTCGCCTGACAAAGGGTCATGTGTTCTTTCGACCTGAAACAATTGTTACCGGGGAAAAACTAGTCTTAAAAAGGAAGTGGTCTTTTAGAGAGATTTCACTGTATATTAAAAAAAAAAAAAAAAAAATACATATGTATCCGGTTTATGTTTTTCTCAAATAATTTTTACAGAAATAGATCAAATATAGATCAAATCACTAGTATTTGCTTTATTTATTTTTGAATAAAATTTAATCCAGAGTTTTCTATTACCATTATAAAATGAAGTTTTATTTATCAGGTTATTATATGATAACTGAAATAGTTAAAATATTATTGGAAGATTTGAATGTATTATCTTTACACCCTTTTTTTTTTTTTTTTTGGCCTCTTTCCCCACAGGTTTTTTATTATCTTGAAGAGATTGGCAGCATAATGGATTTAAAAAAAAATTCTCTGAAAAATCTGTTTGAACCATTTTTTATAAACAGTTGTGATCTATACATTAAGTAAGTTTGGCTTTCTTTTTCTTTCCTTAAATATTAAATACGGTGGAAAACCACAAATCTGCATAGCTCAAGACTACAAGCTGTGCCGATTTCAGTCATAAAAGAAATAGAATTACATTTAAGGGCCCGCTTCACTCACCGCCATCGGAAGCCGAAGCTAATGTTATTCTATGGGAATTTTTTCTTTACAAATAACTTATTAACTAATACATATTTTTAAATTCTGTTTTCACATTCTGAAAATTCCCAGCTGTTAAATTGACGGACCTTTTTTAAAAAATTATTTTTTTAATTTTTACTATTATATTTTGAAGCTGCAAAATACGAATTTTCAATATGTGAAATTTTTTCATTTTGCAATTTCAAAATAAAATATTAAAAATTAAAAAAATACATTTTTAAAAAAGGTCCGTCAATTTAACAGTTGGGAATTTTCTGAATGTGAAAACAAAATTTTAAAATATGTATTAGTTAATAAGTTATTTGTAAAGAAAATTTCCCCATAGAATAACATTGGCTCGGGCTTCTGGCAGCGGTAAGTGAAGAGGGCCGTTAAGTTAGAAAAACTGTGTGGATCAAACAAAATAAAGAAATCATACAATAGCAGCATTTTATTGCAGTACAGATAAGAATACTGAGCAGAAAATAAAATAAATATATCTAAAGCTTATAAAGATAATTTTTATTAATTTTGGAAACACTTCTATGTTTAATTATTTATTTCAAAACTGTAGTATGTTCTGGTTTTAACCCATTTATGCCAGAGGTTGAAAGTTTTGAATTTTTGCATGAAATTTGTATATGTTATGAAGAAATATGTAAAAAACAACAATTCGCTGTTTTTTTTTTTTTTTCATGCCATGTATGAGTAATATGGTGTTCCATCTTTGGAACACTAGACAAAACCATTGCTGTATTTGTTACTAAGTATTAAATATGATTATTATTGAATGTGGTTCACAACCTCACTGCAGGCAAATATCTGCAGGAGTGACTAACTGAATGTTTTAAGCGAAACTGCTAATGCCCCTGCGAAGCAGGCTGACATAACAAATCCATCCACACATGCGACCTTGAACTCCTAGGCTAAAAATAACTTTCACTCGACTGCTGTTCTAAAAATGGAACAGTAGGCATAAATGGGTTAAAAGATTTTTATAGAAATAATTAAATGTGTATATAATTTATTCTCAATTATATAACTCTCCTGTTCTAAAGATTAGAGATAATTATTTCCTACCTTAATTCTTTATCAAACTGCATTCTTATATATTTGTATAATTGTGTATTTAGTAAGATTATCTCAATTATCAGAAATGCATTTGCCGGTATATAAAAATACATTCAATAATTTTTATGACTTCGATTACTTACTGCTCTATAAGTTCATTAATATTTTTCATTCAGATTATTATGCCATCTTGTTCAAATATATGTTGGATTTTTTTGTTGAGAGAGTTGCTCCTACACATAACAATGTTTTATGTAATTTTACTAGTAATATAAGTAGTCTAAAAGATTCAAAATATTTCGAAATAATGTATTTGGCTGCAATTTAAGCTGCACATTTATTAAATTTTATTGTGCATCTGGATTTTCTTTCTGATCAACCTTATAAATACGTGCCCTTTAAATTAAAAATACTTTTCTTATTTATAACCTGGAAACTGTGCAGATTTTAGAATAACAGATTTCTGGTGCTCTACTGTATTTACATATTGTAAAATATTATATAAACTAAAAATTTTTTAAGACACACTTTTCATTTCAGACTTCTCTAAAAACTCCTATTCTGCTGATATGAATAACGCACATGTATATAAAACTTTAGCCCTGTTAGATGATAGGAAGTAAGTTAAAGTTTGAAAATAAATTAGGAATTGGAGACCCAGCGTCCCCAGATCTTTACCCCTAAATCCAATATTAGATGAGCATTTATTGCCATCAGAGTTATGCATGTACGTATCCTAAATTTCAGCTCAGTCGAATGATAGGAAGTGCGGTGCAAATTCAGTTCTTAGATTTGACCCTCACACATAAATAAACAACATTCCACATATACATAAAAATCATACTAATTTAATTAAAAGCATGCAATAAAATGAATTGTTTTATGCACTTCTCTTTAATACATAATCTAAGAATTGCATTTCAACTTATGTATGACGTTAACATTCATACTCTTACATTATCTTTTTTCCCCTAGGAATAATAAGTGTGCAAGTACAAAAGCCTCATTTTTACAGATATATCTATATACTATGGCTTTAAATGTTGAACCAGGTAATTTTTTATGTTATTTTTTTATAATAATGCATAAAATAACTTAGTTTTTTTATACAAAATGTCCAACTAGTTAAAAGCATAATCATTTGATTACATCTTTTGTGTATTGTAATTATGAAATATATGTAATGGGATCTTCCCAGCTGACGTCAGAGGTCACATGATAGATGAAAGACAAGTAGCAGACGAAGTCTTGTATATCTATAGCGACTGCTGAAATAACATATTTTCTATTCTTATTTTTGATCAATCATATGTAATCTGTATTATTTTTTTGTACATCATCATTTTTAATCCATTTTATATCATCATTCATCATCTTTTGTTTGCTGTATCATCATGTTTATATTTGTTATTGATGTTCATGAAGAACATGTTAAATACTCTGATTTTTGGCACTTAAATCATTGACAGTGCAACATCGTACAGCGTAAATCCATTTAGACCAGTAACTAAGTTAATTAACTTGTTGTAACACCTTTATGCAATTAAATTAAATGAAAACATTTTAAAATTTCAAATTATAATCCATAAACGTTCCACAAGAAGAAGCTATTATTTATTGCTAGATCAGTTAATGTAACAGTTACACTAGAACATACAAAAATCGATTCTTACAGTTCAAAATAAATAAACACATAAAGTGTTTTTTAAAAATTATTAAATTTACAAATACAACTGTTTTACTGTTTACAAATACACAATATTACTTTTATTTTATTTATATTAAATATTAACACTTTTGTTCTTAAGAACAATATTTAATTGAATTCGATTTTTCGTTTTCGTCTATCACATGATTGAGCATATGACGCTGGGAAGAGTCCATTCATGAATTTAGTGTTATCTACAAGACATTTAATTAAAAGAAATTTTTATTGTAAATTTGACTATTAAGTGCCCTGAGAATAAGGAGGCTCCTTCCTCTTATGTTAGATATCTGATTCCATCAAAATTTCTTTTAAAACTGCATGGCATAGTTATTTTATAAGGCTATGGGATAATTAAGAATAATGGTTTCTATGGTAATAATTCCTTGAAATACATTTTAACAATTTTTCTCTCTTTAGAGCTCTATAAAATTAGCCCTGTGAGCGATTGATAAATACTTTTCCATACACTGAACAGTAGTTTTTCCTTTAATACACTAATACACTAATAATTTTAAAAAACATAATTTTCTTAGCTTGTTTTTAAAGTATGAAAGTCATATATAGTAGTCATGAGGTTTATCATGACATCCATAGTCACTTTTTAAATTTCAAACTGAAAAAAATATTGTTTTTGAACATTTTAAAAAACCATGCAGTGAAAACAGCATTAAAATTTTGCCCATTTAGAAGAAGCTCAGTGGATTAATGTATGTCTTTGAGCTACATGGTATATTCCCTATTTTAAAGACTGTGTATATAATATTTATAGCTATTTTCCAGGGACTTCAAAATTATTGTAATATATAACCTTTATGTTAGCATGCACATGTACAGTCGGTAACAAAAGTATCCGAACACTAGCAAAAATTCCTATGTAAAAAAAGTAGAGTTAATCCTGATTTGTTAAATAAATCCTTGTCGAATCATGTTCTTAGTCAGTCTAAGAACATGATTTGACAAGGATTTATTTAACAAAACAGTATTAACTCTACTTTTTTTAAATAGGAATATTTGCTAGTGTTTGGATACTTTTGTTACCAACTGTATATTACTGTTCATAGAAGTGTATTTTAATGGTGTTAAATGTTTTTAAATTTAAAATCATAATTTGTTTGCCTAACATTAGATTGTGATTTAGAAATTCAACAAATATGACATGCAACTTAAATAACTGAAAAAAAAAAAAAAATATTAGCTAATTGAAAATTAGGGAATACAAAACTATGGAAATGGTAAGTAAAAATTAAGAAAATGTGGAATATTTACGTATCATTTCCTTATTTCCAATTGGCTAATTCTTCTGCAATCCCCACAATTCTATTGGCTGTTATTTTAGTGCTAGAATCTGGTTCCTCATTATATTTAGGAGCAATAATCCACCTTTCTATTCTGGGCTGAAGATGGTTTACTTAATGCTACTGAAACTGCAGTATGTGAATTTTATTATTTTATTTTGGTGTTTTTAACGTTGACTTAAATTTACTTTGCTGTATCTTATTTATATTAAGTCAAGTTTTTATATATTTGAAAGTATTATCGACTTGACAATAAACATTAATTTGGTGAAATTATTGTTGTAACTTATATTTTGCATTAAGTAATTTTTGGTATTTTCTGTTCATCCATAAAATATACTGAATAATTTATATGTTAGTCTGTCTAACTATGCAAATTTTGACTTCTATAAAAATTGCTCAAACAGTTTAATGGATAAAATGTGCTGTTCTTTTGGATTGCAGCAATTTCTATTAATAAATAAGTGGAAAAGAGTCTAGTTTGCCATAAACAATTTAATTAAGGATTCAAGAAATGCTGTACAAAAATGCAGTGACACTGTCTTCTGTTATTTTAAGAAGGTTCAGCTTCAATGAAATACATTTCTTTTCCTTGAGATTAAATAGTTGGTTATGAAATTGCTCTGTTCTTGCTAAAAAAATCACTATTTTATATTTAGTTCTTAAAATAATTCATATTTTTATTACAGATAGTTCTGTTCTGATTGAAATATTATATGAAGAATTTGGAAATTTTTACTCCAGTCCAGATAAAGATAACTATGTAGCTACTTGCATTGCTATACTCTTCCTAAAAGAACTAGAATCATACAGTATCAAGACACCACCAGACTTACATGCTGGACAGCATTCAATGAGATTTTTTAAATATTTCAGAAATTACAACCATGCTATTATAAATTTTACTGTGATAGAAATTTTGCTATGGCTTCTACAAGAGGATTCGTCAGATATTAAGCATAATTTAGAAACATCCGAGGATATTGTTGTAGTTCAAAAAGTATTAAAAACAGTTTCTTTAATAGACAAGAAAAAATATAATATTACACGTTGTAGTGAAGAATATTTGCAGTATTTATTGGAGATACTTGGAGAAACAACTGATCCATCTCTTTTAAGACAGGTAAGTAATAATTTTGGGAGATTTATTTATCACTAAAACAAAAATAACTGAATTTATTCATTTTTATGTATAATATTTAATTTATTTTAAAAACAGTAATCAGAAGCGAAACTTTTCAGGAGCTAATTCTGAATTCAGTGTTTTAGAAAAAAAATTCTATCTCTTAATTTCATGTTAAATAATTTTGTTTTTATAGAAATTTCTCATTTTATTTTATTTTATATATTACTTATAATTTATTAAGAACTCACCAAATATCATTTTCTCTAGGTATTAATAAATAATTTTAATAACAGCTTTTTCGTATATCATGTCTTCACTTGCCATCCAGTATGCATCCAAGTATCAGTTTTCAGGATTTTTGTATATCAGCTACTTTCATCACAAAATAATAATATAAGCATATTATTCTAATCTTCAGGTACAGTCGGCCCCGTTTAAATGAATACCTACCGTTCCAACTATATCAATTCGATTAAGTGGGGTATTCGATTATACGGGGAAGACTAGAAATGAAATTACATGTATAAATATAATGATATTTGTGTTGGTGTTATCCATTGTCATCACTACTTTATAACAAGGTAATCTCGTCAAATGTAGATTAACCCTTTGTCGGTCCAGTTTAATTTCACTCCCCTGGTCAGTGTGGCTAAATTTTAAGGAATTTTCTGTTTAGTATCCACCACTAAATTTTAACTGTAGTGGTTATGTAATCACTTGGAAGGTATACGTCTATTATGTATATCCAATATCACTCCTCAAAATTATTGGTGGTAGTCAAGGTTCACACTAGAAAAAAATATTGAGTGGGATTTTCCCACTCTTAACAAAAAATTCAAGTGGGATTTTTCAAATTTAAGTGAGAAAATTAGGTAATTTACATTTTGTAGATTTTCTTTTTAAAGATTTACAAATATGTGAATCAAACAATTGTAAAAAATCAAGTTTAAAAATAGAAGTTTATTATATATATATATATTTCTTGTTTTTTCTTTTGTGGTTAAGGGCCAATGCTGTTTCAGTATTCAGAAATCAGGAAGAATTGCTCAAATTCTTATCCCGTTTCAAAATTTATTTTTAATTTGATTTTTAGTACTCAAAGAGTGCTTTACAAAAGGGAGGTAGCTTGAATGACCAAAATTATTTGATATATAACTGCAATCTTTAGCTTCCAAACTTTGTGCCTATTTGTTAATTAAATACACACTTAACAAATCTTTAGAATAAAGAAATGTTTTAAAATGATTACTCAGTTTTTCCTTTTTTAAAAATTAAATCAAGAAATTGTAGAGAACTTAAAAACAGAGAATCACAGGCTTCAAAACTATTAATATATTACGCAATGCAAGTAAAAAATTTATGAAATACTTTTTGAACAATGTGAAAAAATTGGGGGAAAATCCTCCTTGTGATTTATCTTTGAGTGGTATTTTTTTTTTTTAAATATAGCAAGATTCTCGTAATCCTACCCTCTAATGTGAACTCTGGTAGTTTAATAAGAGTCCCTAAATTTGGCAACAGGGTTTAGAGAGTTAAGGTCAGTAAAGGGTCAAAGAAACAGTTATGAACGCATAAGTTCTGAATTTGTATCTTGGTAGAAAAATCAATGACATTTATTGGATTTATGGATTTTGAGAGTAAATGTATAAAATTTAATAATTAAAAAAAAAAAAAAAAAATTGGTTGTTAAAATATGTTTAATAAGGGAGACATTATTATTATTTAATATACTGGGGGGGGGGGGGGGGCACTACCCGCCTGTTCACTGCTTTGCCTTTCACTGAATAGGAATATAACAACTGTATGAAGAAAAGTACTCATACACCCTATAATAATTTTCTTTTTCTTTAAGTAGTTAACACTTGTATAAATAAATTAATGTTCGTAAAGAGTGGAGTCACTTCAGATTTTGTTTATATATATATAGAGAGAGAGATATGGGTAATGTGAAGGGTTAATATGAAATAATTAGTAATTATACATCACAAATGATAAATTAAGACATTGCCCTCTCTTATATTAAGATACAAAAAAAATAAATAAACAAAACTTATTTAAATGTATGAAATTTATTTATTGCAACTTTGACATAATGCATAAATTATTTCAAGAAGAAGAAGAAAAAAAAAAAAGTAATAAGTATTTCACTGGTTTTATTTTATATCATAAACTGGAATTTATTTATGAATGGCTAATATTATTCCTATAAAATTAATTCACTGATTTATAACATCTGTCATATAAATTATCTAAATTTGTTTATATTCTTTTTATATTTTATAACAATAATAATAACAACAGTTTCTTAGTAAATTTAAAATTATGTTAGAAATAAGCATTTAGAGATAATAAATATTCATATGAAGCCACCAGCACCATTTTTTAATTTCCTTTAAAAGTTTTATTATGCGTTAAGTAATTTATATTTGTAGTTTATGTTGAGTTTTCATTTTTGTTTACTATTTTATACAGGTTTACAAGATTTTAAGTTGTATACCATCTTCAGTTTCAGCTGAATGGAAGTTTCTGAAGATATCCCATTCATTTGACTTGATAGATGTAAATATTTCATCTTTTTGTATTATTTTTGTTAACCCTTCAGTGCATTTTAAACTCTTTCATGCAGGGTGGCTCAAAAATCTCTTAAATATATATAAAAAAAAATAATAATAAATAAATAAAAATAAATTATACAAAATCAAGTAATTGAAGTATGGTAGTGCAGCTTTGTACTACAATGTTTTTTGTAACAAAACATTTTGTTTAAGCAAATAAAAAAAATTGTTTAATCTTTTGTCTATAGATGGTGCTGTATCTTAAATTGCTAGAAAAGACATCAAAATACAAGAAAAGTGATTAAAGAGCATTTATTTTATGAATTTCACTAGAATATGTCAGCATTTTGACCCTTTATAGCTCGAACCACATCCAATGGGTAATTCAGTTTAATTCAGGAGTTCACTAACATTGCTTATGGAAAAGACTAAATTGCATATGCTTACATCTTATAGTATTAAGTGAGCAATATTTGTATATTTCACTGTTCTCGAAAACGGTAGCTCGGACAGTCACGAGATTTAACACAAAGGTGCCCCCCGAAGGGTCATTGTGCACATCGAAGTCAGATTTTCAGATTTTTGATTAGTTTTTTCTTAATTAATTAAAATGTGAAAATAATAACCTTCTAATTTCTGATAAATAAGCCATTTAAATTTTTTACATAATTTAATTGTTGCCAATTTTTTTTCAACAAAATAATAATAATTAAAAAAAAAAAAAAAAAAAACATACATTTATTTAAAATGAGGAAAATAAATCAGAAAGATTAGAAAATAAATTAGAAATATCAGTCGCATCGTTACAAATAAGATACCAAATGAAAGTGAAAATTTTTGTAAATCCGATGCATTAAACAGCTTATCAATCGGACAGTTAGATTTTTTTAAATTAACTAAAGTATGAATTTTAGGTGGCAACAGCAGAAGATTCTATGGAAACCGTTAGGAGAAAAAAAAATGAAAAATCTGCTTCACATTACGTCACATGATTTTTAAGTGGGATTAAAAATTGCAGTTTTCAAATTCTTTTAAATTTTCTCTCACGAACACAAAAATATAATATACAGCCTGTACCCCACAAGACCAACTTGCATTTCAAATTTCATCAATTATTTTGGTTAATAAACAAAAGTTATTATTTTTTTTTTCAAATTAAGTTTTATTCTATCTTCGAAAAGATTTATGTGATCATAGATATAATAATATATATAGATCTATCATCCCCATATTATCGTGGAAAGATTTTTGATGCCGAAAAAAAAGCCTTGGAATCAGCCATTAAGTGGTATTGAAGGAAAAAAGGAAAAAAAGAAGAATGAATTTGAAACTATATCTGGAGCTTTTCATTCACCTTTAGTAAATAAATTATTCATGAATTTTATTTGCTAAAACATTCATGTGTATTCCTGTGTGTATTCACTCGGGGAAAGACTGCCATATTTTGGTAAAATCGCCGTCTTTTCCCGAGTGAAAAGGAATCACTTTTTGATCCCCAATGATCAATCTATATATTATTACTATATCTATGTATGTGATACCGATACATTAATAATTTGGGTTTTAAAATTTTTTTTAAATAGATTATTTAAACTCTATGAACCATATTTTTATTTTATCAGTTTCATTAACAGATCCTGCTGGGCGATTTTTTTTAATTTTGGTGTTGAAGTACACCGAACGTTTTTCGACAAGAAGTTTAATATAGCAACAGCCATTTTAATCTAAGTAGCACATCAAATATATAAAAACATAAATGATTTATTTTTACACAAAATTTACAGAACAAATGCAGTTTTAAAGATAGGAAATTTATTTCAACAAGCACTATTTTAAACCTAAAAAACATAAAAAATATAAGGAGAATATAAAGGATTCTTATGTATAAACAAAAAAGAGTCTGATAAAATTATTAGCAAAATAGTCTTTCTCTTTTCATACAAAAAAAAAAAAAAAAAAAAAAATCCATCGCTAATATGGCGACAAAAATTCAAAAGTCGCCAGTGGAGCGACATAATAAAGTTGTGTAACACGATAATGTTTACCTATTTATTTATTTTTTTATATAATAATCACTATGCTAATTTATCATACAAACAAATGAGCCTCTGTGTGTTACTGCACTTGCACGCTGTCAAACAGAAATATTTGAAAAATTCAAATTAATATTTAAATAAATAAATAAAAATATGTTTAATGGGAAATATATATAACCATAAAAAGATTAGTTGTCTAAAATACGGCAGAAATAGCACTCATAGCATATTGTTACAAGGGATTAAGTCTTATTGTTACAATGGATTAAGTCTAAAATTGTGACAAAAATTCAAAAGCCGCCAAAGAGAACTATATTAAGGCTGTACTATCAGGTTTACAACCCATGAATTATATATAAACACAAAAAATTAATTGTCTCATGCGACAGACGTAGCCAGTCACAGCATATTGTAATATTTGGCGTGAAATTGCTGTCATTTAATGGTTGATTGGATAAACAAAATAAACATATGAAATAACGTAAAAGCAAATATTATGTTGTCTAAACCCAGTTACATTTGAGTGCAGTCTGAGTTACATGTGAACAACACGTATAGTGTTGTTCACATGTAACTGGGATTCAAATATAAAAGGGAAAATCCAATTTTTTTCGATACTATCTATTTCGAAACTGTTATATAATAAGCACCTAAATGAAAGCTCATTGGTAAACTATTGTCGCAGGTAATAGGGACAAGCGCCCGATTTGCAGTGGATGACCAAATCACTGCCGAATGCAGCAGGGACCTGGAGCGAGCTTTTGAACAATTTCAGTAATTTATTTTATTTTATTTTTATAAAGCTATATAGAAAAGAGTTTCCTTTAAATTTAGTGGCCAGCGAAGCAGGCAAAGCCTGCTAGTATCTTTAATACTTCATTGTCAACCACAGGGGAAGAGTAGACTTTGTTCTTCAAAGAAAGATTAAGTTTGAAGGTCAGAATGGTCACAACAAAATTGCCAAAAAACGCTAATTAAACTAACACAAAAACAAATAGCACCATCTGAGGGTAAAAATTTGAACTATTTATTATTATTGTTATTATTATTTATTTAAACCAAACTTTTCTATGTAGGGAGAATTATAGTACAAGCGGCACTCTTGACTTTATATTAAAGTTTAAGATGTGTCAAGGACTTTTAATCCACCCTGAATATACATATATGATATTTAAAAAAAAAATAATAATAATGTTTAGGCTTGAAAATTCCATTTAATTTCTTTTAAATTTTAGTATGTTATTCTCCATTAATCTTAAACAAATATGTTTTAAAACATAATATTTTACATGAAATTAAAATTCTGCAACTTTTAGGAAGGGCAGGGGCATGTTTACAATTAAACCGGGTGCAATGATGCTGTTTATGTGCTATAGTTCTAAGAAAGGTTAAGTCTGGAGATCAAAATTTATACTTATACCACTTATTACACACTGATATCATTTACACAAAAACTGATACCAGAATACACACACACACACACATATATATATATATATATAACACACACATGTATATTTATAATACACACACACACAATCAGACATTTCACAGGAAGAAATGAAAAATATCACCTGAAGAAAGGGAAATTTTAATTTAAAAGGAAAAAAAAAAAAAAAAATCCAGAAAATGAAAGCATACAATAGCCAGTACATCATCAAGGGCGCTGATTGAATATTGTATGCAAAATTTGGTGTGTTTCTGTACATCTGTAAATATATAGACAAAAAATAAAATAAGGATTTCAATGCCCAATAGACTTAAACAGGACGAGACCAGTTAATCAAGAATGCAAGATATTTAAGTCAAAAATGTATACAACTTAGAAGGTAAATTATTTACTAACAGGGAAAAGAAATATCATTTACATACAAAAGTAATAAATTAAGTAAGATCTGTTTAATGTTTAGCATAAAAATTTAAAATATTACTTCAGTTAAAGTAGAAATTACAGTGAACCTACTATTTTAATTGGACTTAAAAATAAAACTAAATAAAAACTTACAAAATAAGAATAATTAATTTTATAACTACTCAGCATAATAATAATTCAAATGGTAAAAAACAAATATTAATATCTAATTTATTTTTTATAAATTAGTAATTAAAGGTAATAAATATTCTTGTAAATATGTACATATTCGATAATAAAATGAGATATTGTTATTTAGTACTAGAAGAGAAAGAATGAAGCGGTGACATTTAGGTATTATTACAAATAATAGAGGGTATTCCTTGCAAATTTAAAATGTTGATTAATTAAATGGGAAAAAAAAAAAAAATGTTACAACTAAATTGGAAACTAAAATGACATTATATATAAAGTAGAAAATAAAGGAAAAATGTGAGTTCTTTAAGATATGTAATTTTTTCCTTACTAGAAAACTCATTTAAGAGCTAATTTTTGATTGGCTTAAAAAATTACCAAAGTTAGTTTACATTGCACTTAATTCACTTGGAAATTTTAAACTGCTGAGTTATAACAGAAAAAATAAATAAAATAAATAAATTCTTAAAAATTTTATTATTTCAAAGTCAGAGTTACCAAGAAAAAGTTACCAAGAAACTTAAATATATATTGAACAGCTTTAATTTTTAAAATGTGACATCATATCTTTATATTGTATCTAAAATGTTTATTTATTTTATGTATTTCAACATTACAAAGGTTTAAATAATGCAAATTAAATCTGAGATTTATATTACAATTACCTTAACATTATGATAAATTTACTCTGCATATCCAATTATATTAGTTTGCTGTTGATAAAAATAAAATGAAATTAGAATGTTTGATTATACTTATAATTAAAAAATAAATCAAATTACCTGGCAACCATAGATGAAAACTAAAATTATAGAATTGTCAAACATTGTGCTTTTTTTTGTAGCAACTACAGGCATGAATCCATTTTTAGTAATTTTTTACAGTTTTTCTATTGTGATTCAATTCTTGATATTTTTGGAAAATACTATATTTCATTAAATTTTATGCAGTAAATAAATAAAATAAATAAATTAAAAAAAAGCAATTAGCACTTAAAAGAGTTTTCTTGATAGAAATAATAAAAATGATGGCACAGGTACATTTTATCAAAAATTAATAAATTGTATTAATTCATTGAAAAAGTATTTATTAGACCATTTAATAAAAACAATCCAATTTTTGATCTTAGGAATCTGTAATACCATCTTTAAATTTAGAGCATCGTTCGGTTAGTATGTCTTATCAGTTTAAAAGATAAAAATAACTTAGCATTTTTATAATTGCAAATTTTTCTCATATAGATTTTGGTTATTTTAATTGGTTTATTTTTCTTTTTATTTAGAAATTGCAATATGTTCTGAATCTAATAGAAATGCATTCCAGGTATGTTTAAAATAAAGATGAAATTTACCTATAATTCAAAATCTAATTAATTTTGTTTCAAAATAGCTCTTTTATTTATGTTATTTTATTTCATAATTTCCTTTTTTTTTTTGTGTGTGTGTGTCTTTTTATATGGATAAACTATTTTTTTATATGAACCTAGTAACATGTGTTTCTGTGCCAGCACAGAATTTTATTTAGAATATTATTGATGATTTTTAATTATGACAATAATAATAATACTGAGTAACCTGACTTGCGTGGGAAATTGTTACTAATATATATATAATTTTGATAAGTTTATGGTTTTAAGTTAAGATTTGTTGTTTTACTTTATTGATTCGTTTGTTTTGCAGGCTGTTAATTAATAGATCTGGTTTCTTTACATTAGTGTATTTCATCCACTGATGATTTTTTTTTTATCTTATTGGTCATTGGTGTTTCAGTGATCTTCTATCTGTTGCTTGGCTTCTACTATGCTTAATAGATCATCTTTATTATATATATATATATGTAACGTTAAATGGGTTCGTATTCCAGTGATGTGAGCATCTTAGAAGGACGAGGAGTCCATCAGATTAACTAATAATCCTTTATTAAATTCAAGATGCAGTCTTGGCCTGAAGTTAGACATCCTGAGCGTCATATGTCCCAAAACCATGCCGATGGTTGGCAATTCGCTGTAGCAGCACCCCTCAGGGCCCACAGGTTTAGTTAGTAAGCTTTTACATGATGAGAGTAATATTTAACATAGGTTTATTAAGTAAGTCAATATCGGAAAAAGCCACGTTTTCTCGTGTGTTTCAGCTTAAATATTATGGCGCGAATATTTATTCCTCCTCTGCTTAATCGTTAGCTATTAACTTAGTGATTGGCAGTTTAGTTTAGGTCTGGATCCTCGGGATTAATTAATATGCATTACTTAAGCACAAGAAAATGAGAGTCGTGTTTACTCAAAATTTTTTATTGTAAAATTCATCCAGTTGTTTTACCTTAGCGTTATGAACCTGCATTGTAATAAAACTTATTTTACAGGGGAAGCTTTAGAATTAATTTCAAGTTAAGAATTTTTAATGGGATTTTCTCCAAGTTTTCAGTCAATAATAATTTAAAATAATAAAATAATAATTTAAAATCTTACCTCTTTTTATCCTTTCATATCCCCCCTCTTTGGAAAAAATCCCATTAAAAATTCTTAACTTGAAATTAATTCTAAAGCTTCCCCTGTAAAATAAGTTTTATTACAATGCTAAAGTCAGAAAATTGGATGAATTTTACAATAAAAAGTGCTGAGTAAACACAACTCTCATTTTCTTGTGGATAAGTAATGCATATTAATTAATCCTGGGGATCCGGACCTAAACAAAACTGCCAATCATAAGTTAATAGCCAATGATTAAGCAGAGGAGGAGTAAATATTCGCACCCAAGTACATGGTATTTAAGCTGGAACACATGAGAAATCATGGCTTTTTCCGATATTGACTTACTTAATAAACCTATGTTAAATATTACTCTCATCATGTAAGAGCTTACTAACTAAACCTGCGGGCCCTGAGGGGCGCCACTACGGTGAATTGCCGACCATCGGCGTGGTTTTGGGACATATGACGCTCAGGATGTCTAACTTCAGGCCAAGACTGCATCTTGAATTTAATAAAAGATTATTAGTTAATCTGATGGACTTCTCATCCTTTCTAAGATGCTCACATCACTGGAATACCAACCCATGTTTTGTTAAATATATATTTAGCAAATTGTTTTTAAATAATAATTCTGTTAAAAATAAATGCTTAGGTATAATTAATTACGTGTACAAATATACTCATATCTGAGTTTTTTTTTTTTTTTTTCTCCTCTCAAAAATTTACGAGTAATAATTACAGAAAAATAAATTGCAATAATTGATTTGCTTTTATTTATTTATTTTCAGTATTTATGGGGAGAAAAAAAGCTTTTGATGGTCTAGAATTCTACAATTATACAGAGAGTATATCCATTTACAATTTTCTTTTCTAAATTTCATGATCCAAGCTTTTACATAATGCAAATTATCTAGTCCTGTTCAATTTCCAACTTTCAAAACTACTGTAATAATATATTTTTTTCATATATTCCAACATAAATATATAGTCTTTTTATCTTAAAGTTAGTGTTGAAATAATTTTTTGTTGTAGATTCTTTTGAGCAAAAACTATGTTAATGGATTTTTTTTCTTTTCTTACATTATCTATTTTATTATACTAAATGTTGTTATAAATTAATTCAACTTGAATGTTACTAATGTTATATAATTTAATGCTGTAAATTAATTCAACAAATTATGTTTTATATTGCAGAGATGATTTAACTTGTGAATTGCTGATATATTCATCTCTTTTAATTACCAAATTATCTGAAGAATATGATTCTGTTAATAAGGTATTTGTTAAAATTTACTTTATTCCTTATAACTATTTAAAATTATCATCAAAGAGTTAAAAAAAAAAAAAAAAAAAAAAAAAAAAAAAAAAAATCAGCTCTTTATTTTTTGTGTACTACTACTACTAATAAAAATAAGAGGTTTCTATGACTGTCAGTTGACCCCTATTTTAACAGAAAGACATATTGTTTTGAAATTTGGTGTTAAGATATTTCCAGTAAACTTCAAAGAAATGTTTTTATTTCTTTCTCTTTCTTTTATTTTTTTATCAGATGTACATCTTTTTAAAAGTTACTTTTTGAGGGATTTTCGTATTGGATTTGCATTGTGTTTGTCTGTATTTGTTTGTGTAATCTTATTTCATCAAATAAATAAAAAGATAAAGTTTATTTTAAAATTATTAATACAGTTTGGTGAATTTTCACGTTCTTTTAAAATAATTATGAAACTCACATGATTTATTGTATTTTTATATATTTATTTATTTATTTTAGTTTAGATAAAAATACAAAGTTACAAATTATTGTTTATTCTTTTTTTCAATTATTTTCTGATACTATTTAAATAAAGTATGTTTTTTATTATTATTATTACAAAACTGCTATTTAAATAAGACAGAAATTAAAATTTTTTGAAAAAATACTTTTGTCTCAAAATGTTCTAAAAATGCTGATTCAACAGGTGTAGATAATATATAAAACTTTATTCAGTGATATAATGGAAAATGGTTTAAAATTTGAAAACAAAATTTTTAACTGGAGTTAGGGCCTCCTAGACTTTGACTCCTAGGTCCATTACTACTTGATCATGTATATTGTTATCAGTGTTACCGATATATGCAAATTTTGAGCTCAATTGGATGCTAGGAAGTGGTTAAAAAATTCAATTCTTAGATTTGACCGAAACACATAAGCAACAATGTTATCAGATTTTTTTTTTTTTTTTTTTTTTTTTTAATTCAAAATTTCAATATGATAAAGGTTGTCACTGTCATTACATATGTACCAAAAAATATTTTATTTTTGGTCAAATTGAAAAAAAAATTTAATCTTCCAAAAATTTCAGTCCCCCCCCCCCCCCCCCCCAAAAAAAAAAAAAAAAAAAAAAAGATTAAGATTTTTTTTTTTTTTTTTTTTTTTTGTAACATTAAATTTATTTTTAAGTACAAAAATTTAAAGTTTATACCAGTGATAGTCAATTTGATCCCCAGTGCATTCTAACTTTTATGGTAGGTGTAAGTTTCAGTAGGTTTTTTTTTTTTGGTCCAATACAAAAACATTTTTTTTTAATTTAATTTAATTGATTTTTTGAAAATAATGAAATGAAAAAGTACTTTATTATAATATGCTTTAACTTTCTATTACTGTATTTTATGCATTTTATAAAGTAAAATTACTTCTCTATTTCATAAATCAATGTTTTTATGGAACCGATGAACAATTAGAAAATTTTACTAATAGGTGTACAAAAGTGGGCAGTAGGCATAGAATGGTTGACTTACCCCTGTTTTAGAATATCAATAAATAGTAAAACCAAAAATTATATCTTTCATGTGGAATTTAGGTTATTAGCAGTAAATTTATCTTTTTTTTTTTTTTTTGCAAAACTAAGTTATATTGCACTGGCAGTTTCATTTACTTATCGTCTTTATTTTCATTATTTTTCTGTTGTAATCATACAAAGTATATTAATACAAAAGTGTATTTACCAGATTTTTTTTTTTTCTTCTTCTTAATTTTACTTTATAAAATAAAACTTATTTTTGGAGTAAGAGAAAGCTAAAGAAAATGGAAAATTAAAAAGAATTTTATTTCTTAAATGAATACAAACATAACTTTGAAAATGTAATTCAAATTGAATTTTGGTCACATCTTTTGCTTTTGGTAATTAATGAAAACTACAGAATGATATTGTGAGTTGGCTAAATTACAGCCAAATTACATATTAAAAACAAATACCTTTTATATCATCTATTGAATATTAAGCGCAGTTTTGAAATGTAAAAAATTCAATTTATAAATATTTCTCAGAATATTCTCAATACATTCTTTTATATTGACTTTTATTATATTGATACTATATTTTAAGTTATTTTTTCTTTATTTATAGGAGACATTTTTCTTTAAGCAGAAAGATGTTGAAGTAATGAAAGAGTGGCTTGAAAAAGTAGAAGAATGTGCTCTTCCTGATAATAGTATTCTACTTAGAAATACTGTTGTCACTGTTCTAAAGGTACTTGTTCACAAGTCTGTTTTTCCCAAGTCATCCTTATTAGGTAATCAGAGGAATATAAAATATATTGTTAAAAATAATATTAACTTTTAATTTTCATATATTAGATAGTGGTTATCAGAAAAAATTATGTATTGATGTATAACATGTATATGTGTCTTTTAGATAGATGAAAATAATAAAACGAGTCTTTTTATTTTCATTTATCTATAATTTCATGAATATTTTATTTTTCTTTATATGTGTGTACTGTGTTGTTTTCCTAAGGAAAGTGGCCCATGGTAGTCCAGTGGTTAAAACTCTGGTTTAGTTGCAAGGTGATAGACTTGAATTGCAGTTCAAGTATGGATAATTTTAGTGTTTCAAAATCCTTGCTAAGCCATAGATCCCTGACTAATGAATCTTAATATGCAAAAAAGGAACTGTAGAGTGATACCCCAAACCCTAAGATTCAGGCATCGATTGTACTGAATAAGAATAGAAGATTCTTGTGGAAGTGTTTGCATTTTGCTAAACTTAAAATATTGAATAGTAGATTTGTTAAAGTGAAAAAGAAAAAAAAAATCCAAATGTTATGAGAGACAAAATAAAAAAGCTTCATTATTTAATTTAATATCTTTTTTATTTTTATATCATTAAATTTAGCCATTACAAGGTCGTGATCTCAATTAATTGCTGAATAAATTTGAATAGCTGCATAATTAAAAAGTTATGGTTATGGCAGCAGTAATTGGAAGAGGAGAAGAATGTAACAAATACTTGTGATGGAAAGTTAACTATGAGAAAATTGGCTTAAATACCAAGTAAAAATTATATAAATGTCTTTTTTTTTCTCCCTCTCTCTTTTTTAAATTTATGACATTTGAAAAAATAGATATATTTAATCTTGTCAGGGAAAAGATAAATTTGGCCAACAGTTTAACTTAATTTGCTACTCAGTTCTCACGGGATCGGTCTGTGAGATCACAATAGAAAAAAATGAAGAATTTTTACTTTTTTTTTTTAAATCATTGCTTTTTTTATTTAGTCCTCATTTTCATGTGATGAGTAGATACTTTCAGGTTTACTTTTGTGAAATTTTGAAAACATACATGTACTTTTCATGCAAGCAGTATGACATTCAATAAATAAACAGCTCAAGTTTGAAAAAAAAAAAAAAAATTAGAAAAATCAAATAGATATAGTTAATGATGTCAAATCTTCCAACTGGAGGTTCAACTATGGCATCATTTTTAAACTTCTACATCTTTGTTTTAAAGTAATAATTGCTGATGTAAATTGGTTAAGGGTGTATTACCTGTATTAGTGTACCACCTGTAAGGGTGTATTACCTTTAACTACCTGTAAATTTTGGTTACAGTTAGGGTGTCTCACTTTGTGAATATTCTTTGTAAGTATAAAATGTAAATATTATTTTTTTTTATTTTTTTTTTTTTAATTCAAATATAGGGTCACTGAATTTGTGGCAACCATTGTTACTAGTTCTTCTTGATGATGAGCCCGATATTAAATGTAGTGCTTCAGAGATTATTATGAAAATGAAATTTCCACAAAATGAAAGTAAGTTTATCAATATATTTTAAAAATATATACGTGGAAGCTTTAATAATGTAATACTTGATAGAAATTTCACATTATGATAATAACCTCTTAGAATATTGCAATATAAAACCAACAATGGTGAAAAGATTCCAAACCAAGAATGGTGAAAAGACAAAAATAGAGAAAACGTGAGAATTAGCATGATAAAAAGTAATGCATACCATTTTCTTCAGAAATACAGGACTGAGCAAAGCTATCAAACTGAAGGGACAGAAGACTGTTACAGCAAACTGATACGTCATTAAGTATCCTTCAGAAATCCTTCAACAAGAAAGAAAAATCATACAGTACGCATTGATTAGTAACACTTTCCAACTGTACGCAATTGTTGTATCGAATAACAATTAATATTCTTTGCCTACATTATCGCACAATAGACATAAAGACTGAAAAACATACAGATGCACTAATTGATTTTAAAATTACTCTTAGGAATTTTGGAAAGTGTTAAAAAGGCTTAACGCAAAAGAAAATGCTACCGTTAGATTATAATTACAGCTTTTAAACTCTCTGAATATTTTACTGTAGCCCTGTAAATCTGAAAGTTAATCATATCATATTCTATACAAAACAATATTTTAGAATATTAATAATACATGTCAATGTTTTTAAGATTTTTGTAGTAGAAAGCTTTTTAAACATAACTTTTTGTTGTCCTGTAAACAAACTAGTTGTACAGGACCTATTAATGACATTTTAAATAGGGAACATGAGTGTATTATTTTTAAAAAATTCTCAAAATATTCACGGATGATAGGAGCTGGCGACAAACAGATAGAAACGTAGACAATCGGACAGACACATGCACAAATTGAAATCATATTCCCACTAAAATTTTAAGAAAGTGTTAAAACGCTCATGTAAACAAAAGTGCAATTCCATCAAATTTTTTAATACCTCTTATTGTAACTGATTATTTTTGTGTGGCCCTGTAAATATAATGCTAACCATACTATATTACATAGAAGGCACACTCTTTTGTGCATACGAATAATATATTTCAATTGCATTAAGCTCTGTGGAAGATAAAATTATTAAAATTTGGTTTATGAAAATAACTCTCATACAACACAATGCTTTGGAGTACTTTCAAGTGCCCCTGTACACAAACCAGTTAGAAATGTACTCTACTTTACTTAGGAAACATCCGATAGGGAATTGAATAATATATTAAAATTTTATTAAAGTTTCTATACATTAAAGGTATTAAAATATGATTTATAGAAACTCCTCTCATAGAGCACAATGCTTTAGAATACTTTTGGGTGCCCTGTACACAAACCAGAAGAGGTACCCATTCCATTTTCAATAGGGAACATCCGATAGTGAACTTCAATAAAATATATCGGTTTAAAGAAATTCCATAAATATTTACAGGAATTAGAGCGCATAAAAACAGACGGACAGAAGAGCAGTCAGACATATACACAAATTGAAATTATATTCACACTAAGAAAAATGATAGAAAGTGTCAAAAACACTTAATGTAAACGAAAGTACAATTCTAGCAATTTTTATTAATAGCTCTTAATATAACTGAATATTTTGTGTCACCCTGTAAATCTAATGGTATCCATGCTATATTCTATGCAAAGCATTCTTTTGTGCATACATATTTCAATTTCCTAAAACTTCGTGGAAAGTAAAGTTATTAAAATTTAATTTATAGAAATATCTCACAAAGAACGCGATGCTTTGGAGTACTTTTGAGTGTCCCTGTACATAAGCTAGTGGTGATACGTAATCTATTTTATATAGGAAACATCCAATAGTGAACTTCAATAACATATTTCAATTTCATGAAGATATTGTACAGTAAAGGTATGAAAATATGGTTTATAGAAATACCTCTCATAGAACACAATTCCTTGAAATACTTTCGGGTGTTCCTGTACACAAACCAGTAGAGGTATAAACTCCATTTTCAATTGGAAACATCCAATAGTGAACTTGAATAACATATATCAGTTTCAAAAAATTGCATAAATATTTACGGCAGTTAGAGCGCGGGCTGACAGACAGACGGGCAGATACACAAATTGATATCATATTCACACTTAAAAAATGTTAGGAAGTGTTAAAAACGCGTAATGTAAACGAAAGCAGAATTCTAGCAAATTTTTAATATAACAGAACTCTTAATATAACAGAATATTTTTGTGTCACCCTATAAATCTAATGCTAATCATGCTATATTCTATGTAAATCATTCTTTTGTGCATATAAATAACATATTTCAATTTCCTAAAACTTCATAGAAAGTAAAGTTATTAAAATTTGATTTATTGAAATATCTCTCATAGAACGCGATGCTTTAGAATACTTTTGAGTGTCCTTGTATATAAAACAGAGTTGGTATTTAATCCTGTAGCATAAAAGCCACTGTCCTCCAAAAAACTAAGTCAATAAAAATAGTCATTTTAAAATAAATGTCAATTCCAGTCAATTTTTTAATTAGCCGTGAGTATTTATTCAAAAAATATAAAATGACATAAGAGGACACATCCAGGTTCATATCCATAAAAAAAATGAATTCGTTATAAAACGATGGTGGAGGAGAGAGAGAATTTTTAACTGAGAAAAACTACATCTTTTAGGTACGGTGCTTATTATCAAACTGTCCCGGAATCAAATCCGACAGCATCCTTGTAAAGCTCCAGGTTATGGAAATATCTCCACATTTTGAAGCCAAGGGCGCCAATACATCTTTCTTTGTTGTTAATGTTAATTCAATGGAAAAATTTTAAAAAGAAATGACGGTTAAAAATATGGCAATCCTTTTTGGCATAAAATACATTCGCCAACGAATACCATTGGAAAAGACAGGTGCAAGTAATTAAGAAATATTGCGAAAATTCTTGCGACATAATGTCTACATAATGGATCATTAATAGCTGCAGTTAAATAGATTATCTGTATATAAAATAAAATAAAATAATAAAAAGATATAATGGAAAGTTTCCAACATACATTTACAGCTATAAATATAAATTAGATTTATTGGGAAACATAGTGAAATGGAAATAAAAATATAATTACTTTAAGGGATAATAAAATTAAATTGTGTTTAGATCCCTACATATATATATTGCATTAAGTTAAAAAGAGATCAATGTATTTAATACTAAATTTGTTCTTAAAATTAGAAAATGATAAGTATTTTAATTTTGAATACATAATTTACTAAAATTGGAATAAGCTTGACCTAAATACAAAGGATTATAAAAGTTAATACTTTTTAATTGTGAATAAATAGATCTTTAATTATAATTGAATAAATTTGATGAACTAAAGGATATGTGAGGAACTCCCTCACATATCTCTCCCGGTTGCCATGAAAAAAAATAGCTCTCTCCACCACAATACAAAACAATAATCCAAAAACATACAAAACAACCATTATCATGTGTGTAAAGCATACAAATACTGTCAATCACATGCAAGATACAGTCATCACATACATGCGTGTATATATATATTCTTCAAACAAAATTTTAAAATGAATGTCTTGACAAATAATTTCTTGATCTTGTTACATCTGATATATTGTAATACAATTCTTCTGAAAAGTAAATTAGTTAGTTTCATAGAATACATTTCAATGAAATGATCTTTTATTGTCAATCGTATTTAAATGAAACAATTTCTATTTTCTCGTCAAACAATATATTAAATATACCTATTGAAATAATTTGAAGTATTGCAAAAAAATTGTGATATAGGTTATATAGAAAAAAACTTAAAAATGATTTTCTTCTTGAAATGGAAAAAAAAAAAAAAAAAAATGTGTTGTCAACAATAGAATCTTATGTAATTAAAAAAAAAAAGTTTAGAAAAAGTGTACTTAACATTGAGCACCACTCATGCCATTTCACCAAGATAGGGGAAGAAAAAAAAAAGGGAACCCAGCAAACAGCCAAAATAGCAAGTGGTTTGTGAGGCCACTGCCAAATATAGCATACTGAGCAAAATGTGTGACTCAAAAGAGGCTTGATTTTTATGTGTGCATGACTATGCCACACAAGCATTCTGAGAAAAATATGTGTTCGTGTAAGAGAAGAAAAGGTGTGACTATTGAAAAATTTTGCAAGGAGTATGCAATAAATTTCCTAACTTGATCAAAGAAAAAAACTGACTGAGTGTTCCCAATATATAACATGAAAATAGTTAAAGTGTGCAAAATTATTATTATCTATTAAATGAAAAAAAAAAAATTATTAGCACAACATAAAAAAAACTCCATTATTATTAGTAAATATTAATAATATAAGATTGATCAAACTTTAATTGTCTGAAATATATAATTGGAAAGGAAAAAAATATCCATAATATTAGCATTGTGACTAATACATTTTATTTCATTAAATTATATCCTTTTTTTTTTTTTTTTTTTTTTTTAAGTAAAAGAAAGATTTTTTTTATTAGATCAATAGAAAATTTTTGCTATCTATATCTTGTCAAAACAAAATTTAAGAATAATATTTACATAAAAAAAATCAAAACTTATAATGTTTATGAAATGACAAATACTGTCCGTTTTCGTAAACCATGTCTACCTCTCGCGGAACGATCCTACTCGGAAAAGGGGTGATGCGTTGAATGAGATGGGCACTTAGCCAATTTCAGCAGATGAAGACGATGATATTTAAAGGTAAATTTTAATTAACAACAGTGGCGCACCCACGGAGGGGGCTTAGCGGGCTCAAGCCCCCTCCAGAACTACCTCACATGGTAAAAAACTTTAGATATGCATGAAAAAAGTATTATTCAAACACTGATATTGTAAGCAAAAATAAAGTTTATAAATTATACATTAAATATTAGGACATTTTTACATTCAAACACAAAAACAATGAACTAGTTATTTGTTTTTTAGCTGAAAGATACCCTAGACATTCCATTGCAATTTTTAGGAATCGGCTTCTAAGGTCCTAAAACATATATTGTTATCATGAAATCGAGAGAGTATCTAAAAAGTCAGGCAGAAGAAGCAATCTGATGTGGAAGTAAGCAGGGATGTATTTGTCAGAAAAATGGGATACCAGGCTCATACAATTTTATATTTTAATTCATGAATATTTATAGCATCTTTGTGAAAGTTTGTTTTGTCCTTGGGCAAAATTAACACATTCGCATCGGCAAATGAAAATTCTCGTTTGATATAAAATAAAAATTAGCCCTGCTCTTGAGTCGTTCCTCTAAAACAATATTTTAAATTAAAAATGAAATTTGCATATACATTAAACTCTTTATATGCCACTAGCACATATACATGCTAGTGAAATTTCACATCAATTGCTGAAGATAAAACTTTAATCTCAAATTTAATCTCACATACACAAAATTATTTCTCTAAAAATATAACGATTTAGAGGAATGCCAAAAGGCGTAATTTACTGTTCAAAATAGGAAAATACCCCGATAATAATATGTTAAGATATTTTACAGATGATTCTGAGGATGGGGTCACTTATTTATTATTATTATTTTTTTTTTTTTCTATAATCATGGTAAGTAGAACATACAGTAGGGTCCATGCACAGTTTTCATATTTGCCTCTGATTCTGATTTCACTGAGATCTAAGCTTCATTTTTGGATAATGCAATTTTTTCCTGTTATAAAAATTCAAATTTCATAATATATATAAATATTATACTGGAATACAATATCCTGTAATGAACTCAAAAAGATAACGCTTGAAATATTTGCTAACTGAACAAATTAAAATTTTAAGTAATATATTATATATTAGAATAGAATTAATGTTTCAGGATATTAAGAGGTTCTTTCTGCCCCCTGCTTGCTGTGTTGACTAACACCCACGAAGACTACGCGCCCGAGTTGTTTCTGTTAACCAAACCTAGAAGCATCACCCCAACACTCCAGATAATTAAATAAAAATAGCCACGTAAAAATTTACACTGAAATTCTGTTATAATTCCTACATATCACAACTGTAACTTTTATTTGGCTATAATTATTATAATTTCTTAATTATTTAAGTATTACTGCAGCATGTGAAGCAACGCAAAAGAGTATTAAATTTGATCAAATTTTATTTACAATAGAAATATGGGGGGGGGGGGGGCATTTTATTTCGGACGCAGTTTCTGTTCACTAGCTTGTCAATATTGTACACGATATATATATTATTTTATCATAGATGAACAGACAACTTTATGTTTACAAGCTCAGTGCCAACCCCAATTGACTGAACTACTGTAACTTAGCAGGTTATATACTGATATAAATTCTTCGATTGCACTATTCAACTTAAATTCAATTTCATTCATTCGTTTACTTATTTCAAAAGAAATATTTAAAGCAGATTCTTAACTATATGTATGTGTGCGTATATACCCATAAACCTATTTACAGTACTACAGGACCCAAATATTCTTCAGCCCCCTCCAGACAGGAATTCTGGGTGCGCCACTGATTAACAATATTTTATTTAATGTAATTTATATGACAATATGCGCGAAAAATAAAAGGTGTAAAATAATCATGATAAAAAAATCTAATGATTTGATTTAAATACGATTTTCTGTAAATTTCTGTAAAATAGAGATCCAAAAATATAGTATTTTTATTTTAGCAGTATAATTTAAAAGAAAAAAATATATTACTTTTACTACAGGTAAAGTCTACTGTAAACGTTGTTCTTTTTCTCTTCTTTTATTAATGAATTATGTAAATTTTACCTAATTTAAGTCATTTTTAATTAATTTACTACTATAATCAGTGCATGAAACAAGTGTTCAGGTATGACAGATATAGTACGAATTTAGAGATCAAGTAAGCAAATAAAAATAATTTTAACTGAAAAAAAAAAAAAAAAGAAGAAGAAGAAAGAAAACAGGCATTTACTTTTAAGTTTACGGATTTTATTTTGCATCGAAGAATAAAACTGATCTTCTACACTTATTTAAAAATTACAAGGGGGAAAAATCAGCATTTTGCCTTTATACGAATATAACGAAGAAGTATCGCCTCAAAATTCAATAATGTCCTGAAAAGAAAAAAAAAGAAAAAAGAAACCGCAACTTATCTCTCACTCGTAAAATGTAAACATTCTCTCATCTTCTACGCTTCTACCCTATTTTAACAAAATCAATGCAGACCTCACGCATGCGCATAGGTGAGCAGGGTCACAGCTAACGAAAACAAACAATATCCATTCACCTCTGGTGGCCAGCCATTGGAAAATAAGAATCCATCATTTCACAAGAAAAAAAAAAAAAAAAAAAAAAAACACCTGAGTATTCTTAGTTAACATCGAATACAAAGGGTGTTATAATAGGTTATAAAATATTTTTCTTTAAATATGAATTATTATAATTGTAAAATTTTATTATCTGCTTAGTAGATAAACAATAAATTAAAATTATACTTAGTCTTCCAGTCATTTTGTCCCAAAAATTTTTATTCACTATCCTTTTATTTTGTTTCATTTCATGTAATTAATCTGAAAATAAAGGTATATTAGTGAAGGATATATACACTCCATGCAATATATGCAAACCAGCATCACAAACTTAACCATATAAAATTGAACCATAATAAAATTTCTTTGCCCTTTGTCATTTTATTTTAACATTAATTTTTGTAAGGTACCTAGGTTTTTTTGTGTCTTAATTTTTTTTTTTTTTTTTTTTAAAGTGCACTTATTAATGAAAAAAAAAAATAAAATGAATGTCGACATAATAATAAATTTCTACATCAGTGTGTAGACAGGCCTTTTTCTTCATATATAATTGAGCAATAGTTAAAAAAACATATTTTTTTTTTATATATATATAAATGCAATCACATGCATAATGCTCAAACAAGATCTTTCAAAAATTCAGCTTAATTATAAAAATGGGCAATTATAAAGCCATGAGCTAGTGCCATAAATATTCTGATCAGAAAAAAAATTATATTTTTAAATGCAAGCTATAGCAATCAAAAAAATAACACAGCATGTGTTATACACATATATATTGCTTATATATATCTATCAGTAAAATTATGTGATAAGAAAATATATACAATGTATTGTAACACAAAAAAAAAAAAATATCTATATACATATGCACAATAGCGAGAAAAATTTGAAAAACATAATATGGCCGATGTGTCCATTCATATTTGTTTACAAATTGTATGTGTAGGCAAATTATAATGAGCAAGTGAGAAAAATAAAATGTTAATGCCTTATATGTAATAAAAAATTCCAATATTTGAAATATTTGAAAGGCATGCATGTGTAATGAAATTTAGAATGAGTAAGTGATAAAAATTCAATGTTTTTATATTCAATAAAATAATTCCAATATTTGAAATAACCATGTGTATAACTCTGTATATTTAAAAAACATGTATGTGTAATGAAACTCACAATGAGAGGAAAAAAAAACTTAATGTTTTATATTTAATAATATAATTCCAATATTTGAAATCATCATGTACACAAATTACGTAAGTTTAAAAGGTATGAATTTGTATTAAAAAAATTGTGTATATATATATACTTCCCTTAATTCAAAAGTTAAGGTTTATTATATACAAACTAATAAACGCCAGTATATGTGTATAAAAAAAAATATATGTGTGTGTAATTCTTGTAAATAGAAGAAATATTTCCAAACGCACGGCTAGCACATAAGCTAGATTTACATGCACATATTTCCAAAAAAAAAAAAAAAAAATATGTTTGACCAAAATATTGTGTGTGTGTGTGTGTGTTATTTTATGAATTGAGAAATATTTCAAAATGCATGGCTAGCATATAAGCTAGTTTTACATGCAATATTTCAAAAAAAAAAAAAAAAAATACATAAATAAAATTGTAAATATGTGTAGATACTTATAGAGAAAAAAAAAATAATTGAAAACATTGTATTTTGTGAAAAGATGAATCAATTCTATGATATGGTTATAATAGAGAATATAAAATTCCTATTTTATGTTTGTGTACATCTCATATATTTTGAAAATTAAAAAAAACTAGAAAAATAAATATTGTATAACATGTAGAAGTGAGAATTGGCAATAAAATAAAATGTAAAACAATAGTATGTAAGCGTAAAAATTGTGTAATAAGAAAAATGTATGTGTGAGAAAATTATGTCACTATGGAATTATATACTCCATACAATTACATAATCAAGAAAAATTAAGTGTCATGTAATAATATCTCTTCGCAATTGGTTATCAATGTTGCAAGTTTTAAAATAATACTGCATTTGAATTAAAAAATTATTTGTTGAAAATGTGTGTGTGAAGTACACCTACGTGCATTATAACTGAAAGTGACCATATGGCAAGGCTGGGATTGCCAGATTTACATGCCATCACTTTCAAAAAAAAAATATAGTGTATTAAAAATTGTGTTAAATCTTTTTTTTTTTTTTTTTTTTTTGTTTAACAAACATCAGTAAATTTTCAAACTGGCACTGTATGTAACAAAATCATTTAATGAATATGTGTGTATATCTTTACGAAGTTGTGTATAAATAGGAAATTAAGTGAGAAAACACAAATTTATGCATTGGGAAATCAAAAAAAATTTATATAAAAAAACAAAACTCAAAATTTTTTTTTTAATCAATATTCTGCATAATTTCAATAGAAAAATGTGACAAGGTTCTCAATATTATGTATTTACCCCTGTCTTAATGTTATCTTAATTTCAATCAATTTACTGTTATTATTACATTTAAAGAAGTTTCATCAAAACGAATTTATGTAGCAAAAGGAAATTCTGAACCAAATTCCAAAAGTAATTGATTGTAAACACTTGTCAAAAAAAAATAATGTTCCACAAAAATAATGTTCCGCTATTCATCATCCCTAAACAATAAAAAAAAAATTGGTCCAGCCGAAATATTGTTTATAAAATGAACAGCAAAACACTAAAAAAACCGATACACTGAAGAGCACTCGGAGACAGTGTACAAGCTTTCCTTCGGAAACATTACACAACTTAACAACAACAAAAAAATTTGTATATTAAATTTTGACAAACAAAAAAAAAACGAAGTGTATGTATTAAAAATTAAGAATTTATAAGGAGAATGAATACCTTAATCAATGATAACAAGAATATTTTCAGCAGATTAATTAAAAAAAATATAAAACATGTCTATGATAAATTTATAAATGTTTACTTTTGCCAATGGAATTTAAATAACTCTTTTCTTTTCTTTTTCTTTTTTTTTTTTTTTTACCAATATTATGTACTAATTTATGAACTAATGTATCAATTCAGCACAAAATAAGAAAAGAATCTGAACTTAAAATATTTGAATATGAAAAATAAAAATAATACACTGAAATGTAATAAATTATTATAATATGCAAATTTGTATATATTATACATAAAGACAATAATTTTTTTTTTTTTTTATATATTGAAAAGAAAAATGATAGGTGAGAATTATATGCAAACACTGATACACAAAATAAATTATAATTCTATTATGATATTTAATATACCAAAAGTGAAGAAAAACAATAATCGGAAATATATTCATTGATCACTCATGTGAGTATATGAAAAATACCAAATACTATATAATCAAAATTTTTTAAATTAAATACATGCATATCCCTAGACAAATTAAAAATTGTAAAGGATAATTTTTAAAATTGAAATAAAAAAATCCAAAAAGAAAAATATATATAGTAAAATATGACCATAAACACTTTTATATATATAGTTTCAAAGGAGGAATGCACTGATATTGCTTATATATATATATATTTATTTTGAAAAATTATATCCCCCAAAAATTAAAAATTATTATAAGAAAATATTTCACTTTTAAATACTTGCAACTATATGTGCATTCCCTTAATTAGAGAAAAAATTTAATCATATAAGTAATGAAAGTTTAGAAAAATTTATAAACATAATAATAAAAATACTGCTTATCTGTTTCCATTATATCCAAAAATTGTAAACATCCATCTGAGGAATCGTTCAAAAATGGTCCGAAACAAATAACGGTGCGCACAATAAAAATGTTGAAACTGTAATAGTTATTGCGTAAATATTGTTTGTAAATTTTGTAATCTATTTGTCCAAAATCAATCAATGAAGACGCACGATCATTTATATAATATGAACACCTCCGTGATGAACACATTTCAATTTTTATTGAGGCTTTTCCTTCACACAGCTTCAACTTCACATAGTTGTTCAACATCTTGTTGTAGTAGAGTAGGGAAAAATTTAAAAGAACCGTTTTTCTTAATTCTCAGAAAAGAAATTTCCACTATGAGGGGCGCAACGCACAAGATCGACATGAATAAAAAAAAACTGACTCAGACATCTGGAACGGGAGAACCACTTGAAAAGTCGGTTATTTTGGAGATCAGCTGTCATCTGATACGAAGAAACAACGAGTCAACATCAATCCACCGATAAGTCGGAAGTGCTGACGCTAAGCGACAATCGTAATCATTCTCTCTCTTCGAATAAACAGAACAGAGGCGAAATGCGTACTTACATTGAATCACAGAAAAACAGCCGATGATTCATCAGAGATTATTAGTTAATAAATGATATATTTGTATTTAACACGATGATAAGAGAGTCCATCCTTCATAACCTTGTTTACTAAAAATAGTCATTTCAATCTAACAATAAAAAAAGGTCTTGAGATGTATCTGTCGCATAAACAAAACATTTTATATATTTTCGAAAAAATTAAAAAAATTTGGCTTGTTGAAAAAATATTCCTTCCTCTAAAATCATCTCATTCAAGAGATAAACAGAGGCGAGAAAACGATGACGAAATCCAGACTGTCGAGAAAAAAAAAAGCAAAGTTTCCTCCATCCAAATATCGAGATAGTAATAGCGATAAGGAAACGAAACCATTTCTATATCAGTCAAGGCCACAGGCTATTATCATGAAAGAAGACGTTCTCATTTCGCATACGATAGCTGAAAACGCAAGACTCTTGAATTATATCCAAAACACTATCGATTATTTATTCCAGTTCTTTATATAGGGTGTTTATATTCATGATGAAGTCACACAGTGGACGAGTATTCTCTTATAGAAGGTCACCGAGAAAGGAAGAAGGCGAAAACTTCTATTCGCACTCTCCTAAAAGGCAGGACGGCGGCATGGAAAAATTCGGTTAATCCACATCATCTTAGGAGTCATGGCAGCACTGTTCTTTTATATATATCTGTCGAATACGGCTGATTGCTCCAAAGTCGAAAAATAGAAAAGTTCCTTTAAAACAACACTCTTGTCATATCAATAGTCAAAAAGTTTTCACACGTACTTGCCGCAGAAAAAGGTATTTCATATATTTTCGAAAATAAGAAATTCGCTTGTTGAGAAAAAAATAATTTCCTATACATTCCTCTCTATACATTCCTCTCCTCCACCGTAACGAATTCTATGGTCGATGAGCACCATATTTATGTAGCATAAAAGCCACTGTCCTCCAAAAAACTAAGTCAATAAAAATAGTCATTTTAAAATAAATGTCAATTCCAGTCAATTTTTTAATTAGCCGTGAGTATTTATTCAAAAAATATAAAATGACATAAGAAGACACATCCAGGTTCATATCCATAAAAAAAATGAATTCGGTATAAAACGATGGTGGAGGAGAGAGAGAATTTTTAACTGAGAAAAACTACATCTTTTAGGTACGGTGCTTATTATCAAACTGTCCCGGAATCAAATCCGACAGCATCCTTGTAAAGCTCCAGGTTATGGAAATATCTCCACATTTTGAAGCCAAGGGCGCCAATACATCTTTCTTTGTTGTTAATGTTAATTCAATGGAAAAATTTTAAAAAGAAATGACGGTTAAAAATATGGCAATCCTTTTTGGCATAAAATACATTCGCCAATGAATACCGTTGGAAAAGACAGGTGCAAGTAATTAAGAAATATTGCGAAAATTCTTGCGACATAATGTCTACATAATGGATCATTAATAGCTGCAGTTAAATAGATTATCTGTATATAAAATAAAATAAAATAATAAAAAGATATAATGGAAAGTTTCCAACGTACATTTACAGCTATAAATATAAATTAGATTTATTGGGAAACATAGTGAAATGGAAATAAAAATATAATTACTTTAAGGGATAATAAAATTAAATTGTGTTTAGATCCCTACATATATATATTGCATTAAGTTAAAAAGAGATCAATGTATTTAATACTGAATTTGTTCTTAAAATTAGAAAATGATAAGTATTTTAATTTTGAATACATAATTTACTAAAATTGGAATAAGCTTGACCTAAATACAAAGGATTATAAAAGTTAATACTTTTTAATTGTGAATAAATAGATCTTTAATTATAATTGAATAAATTTGATGAACTAAAGGATATGTGAGGAACTCCCTCACAAATCCATTTTATACATTAAAAATCCAATAGTGATCTTGAATAACATATTTCAATTTCATTAAGATATGTGTACAGTAAAGGTGCGAAAAAATGATTTATAGAAATACCTCTCATAGAGCTTTGAAATACTTTCGGGTGCCCCTGTACACAAATACTCCATTTTCAACAGGGAACATCCGATAGTGAACTGGAATAACATATTTCAATTTCATTAAGATATGTGTACAGTAAAGGTATGAAAATACAATTTATAGAAATACTTCTCATAGAACACAGTGCTTTGAACTACTTTCGGGTGTCCCTGTATACAAACCAGTAAAGGTATAAACCCCATTTTCAATAGGGAACATCCGATAGTGAACTTAAATAGCATATATCAGTTTCAAGAAATTCCACAAATATTTACGGGAATTAGAGTGCGGAGAGGCAAACAGATGGACAGACAGACAGACAAACCGAAGTCATTTACACTTTTCAACCTTGTTGGGAAGTGTTAAAAATGCTTAAAGTAAACGAAAGTACACTTTTAGCAAATATTTATTAATAGCTCTTTATATAACTGAATATTTTTGTGTCATCCTGTAAATCTAATGCTAATCATGCTATATTCTATTCAAAGCATTTTCTTTTGTGCTTATAAATAACACATTTCAATTTCATAAATCTTCGTGCAAAGTAAAGTTATTAAAATTTAGTTTATAGAAATATCTCTCATAAAACGCAATGCTTTGGAATACTTTTGTGTGTCCCTGTACACAAATCAGTGGTGGTATTTACTCCATTTTATACAGGAAACATCCAATAGTGAACTTGAATAAGATATTTCAATTTCATTAGGATTTGTGTACAGTAAGGGTATGGAAACATGGTTTATAGAAATGCCTCTCATAGAACACAATGCTTTGAAATATTTTAGGGGGTCCCTGAACACAAACCAGTAGAGGTATAAACTCCATTTTCAATAGGGAACATCCGATAGTGAACTTGAATAACATATATCAGTTTCAAGAAATTCCATAAATATTTACGGGAGTTAAAGCACGGACAGACAGACAGACAGAAGGACGGACGGACGGACAGATGGATAGACAGACAGATGGACAGACAGACAGACAAACCCAAGTCATAAACACTTTTCAACCTTGTTGGAAAGTGTTAAAAAGTGAATGTATGAGCACTCATTCTTCAACATGACAATACGTCTTCTCTTATGGCAAGATTGAATTTCTTAAATTAACCATACGTCAGGCGCACCCATAGGACGAACAAAATCAGGTGCACCCTGCCTGAGAGGCCAGGTAAATACTTTATTGTTAAAATACTTGTACTACAATCAATAAATTCATACTTATGCATAAAATTTTTGTTTATTACTTTCAATTCACTCCTAATAAGGTAACCATATGGGTGTTTTTGAATTAAAAATAATGTGTAGGATATTTAGAGAATAAAAACCAGTACAGGCCTCTCAGCCAGGGTGTGCCCGACAAAGGGTTAAAGCACATCAGAGTGATAGAACATAGACCCTATTCTCCTGGTCAGGCTTTTGGTGTGACTTTTGGCTATTATTTAATCTAAAGAAAAGTTCATGTAGGTGTTTTTTTTTTTATTATTCTGGAGATGAGATTAATGAAGCTATACATGTGATATTTTTCATGAATTGCAAGAAATGGATGGCTTGATGCATTTAATCTTTCAAACGTTCATCTAAAAAAATGCATTGATGTTGGAGGGAAGTACTTTAAACATTCCCGAGATTTATTTAGTAAGTTTAACATGTGCCATTTAGCTATATCTCAGAATTTTCAGAGTGACCCTCATGTTAACACATCTGCCAAAAGCCTTTTTTTTTTTTTTTTTTTTTTTGTTAAACTAATTACCCTATCAGCTGGTTTCTGATCTTTATTAAGCCTTTATTACAGGAGGTGACAGCACAACGGCAATTTAAAGGGGTACTATGGTAGGATAAAAGATTATTTCAACTAAGCAACTTTGTCAGTTGTAATTTCCTCTGTCAACCAATGAAATGCTAATGCGTGCTAACATTCCTGGGCCATCATTCTTTTTATTCATTTATGTAACCCTGCACACTCAGCAGGGAGGTGAAACTCTATCTCCTGTCACCTCAAATTGTCATAACTCTTGATGCCTCATGTAATAATAGCTTCATTAACATCCCAAAGACAAATTCTTTGTTTAATATAATTTTAATCTGCATATATTATATATTAAAATTTCTTGTTTTCTCTAACTTTTTAATACAATGTAGCTCACAAATTCATGCAGGGCTCGCACTGACCTTTTGAAAAGTGGGGTCCAAAGACCCCATCAGTATGGAAAATATGGGTGAAGTTTTCTTTTTTTTTTTTTTTTTTTTTTTTTTTTTTTCGGGGGGGGGGGGGATGTAACTGCTAATATTTTCCACAAACACAAAAAGTTTTTCACAATTCCTTTTTACATTTTGAAAAAAAAAAAAAAAATTGTTATAGGAAATCTACACTTAACTCTGTTAAACATGCGTTTGATCATGTTCATGTAGTTAAAACAGTACATTACTAAATAAAATTAATAAAAAGCACAAAGAAAATTATTTAATGAATTTGAAAGAAGTTTTAAAGAAGTAAAAATTATGGAAATTTTGATGACAGCAATAGACTTGGAACAAGATTAATAAAAATAATCCTTTAAAAAAAAAATCTGGTGTGAAACAACCACACGACTTCCATTACCCGCTATTACATGTATTACATGCATTTTTGAGAGATAATGTGATCAGAAAACATAAAAGTGACCAAAAAAGAAAATCGTTAGAGCCGTTTTTGAGATACCAACGTTTACAAAAAATCAATTATTGACCGGAAAACAATAATTACATACAAAAGCATATTTAAAATTGAGTTAAAATGGCGAGTTTGAAAAAAATCCGTACAACCATTTTTAAAGGAACGCCTTTGCGAGGCCTGAAATTGAGCTATTTATACAGGACGCCTATCAATTTTCATGAACTAACCAACTATATCATTCGAAAGGATATCTGATAGAGTGTTTATATAGCAAATTTGAAGAAAATCGTTAGAGCCGTTTTTGAGATACGGACTTACGGTCCCACTTCCGGTTTCCGATGTCCCATTTCTGGTTAAACTCAATTATTGACAGGAAAACAATAATTACATACAAAAGCATATTTAAAATTGAGTTAAAATGGCGAGTTTGAAAAAAATCCGTACAACCGTTTTTAAAGGAACGCCCTTGGGAGGCCTGAAATTGAGCTATTTATACAGGACGCCAATCAATTTTCTTGAACTAACCAACTATATCATTCGAAAGGACATCTAATAGAGTGTTTATATAGCAAGTTTGAAGAAAATCGTTAGAGCCGTTTTTGAGATACGGACTTACGGTCCCACTTCCGGTTTCCGATGTCCCATTTCCGGTTAAACTCAATTATTGACAGGAAAACAATAATTACATACAAAAGCATATTTAAAATTGAGTTAAAATGGCGAGTTTGAAAAAAATCCGTACAACCGTTTTTAAAGGAACGCCCTTGGGAGGCCTGAAATTGAGCTATTTATACAGGACGCCTATCAATTTTCTTGAACTAACCAACTATATCATTCGAAAGGACATCTAATAGAGTGTTTATATAGCAAGTTTGAAGAAAATCGTTAGAGCCGTTTTTGAGATACGGACTTACGGTCCAACTTCCGGTTTACGATGTCTCACTTCCGGTTTTTCAATTTTCACCAAAATTTGGAAATTTCATCTGTAGGCCAGACGTATTTGAATTCTAAAGTTTCGTAGCTCTATCTTTATTAGTTTCTGAGCTATAATAGCCAGAAGATTCTCCACATACATACATACACACACACACACACACACACATACATACACACTGACCAATTGCCAAAAACCACTTTTTTGGACTCAGGGGACCTTAAAACGTGTAAATCAGGTGAAAACCCGATATCGAATTTTCAGACCGAATACAATACTTCCATTACCTACGGTAGTAGGGTAATGGAAGTAAAAAGTCTTTTGTTAAAGGAACTTACATTTACCAGGTAATTTTCTTCTTAAAGACACTTAAAAAAAAAAAAAAAAAAAAAAACAGTATAAGACCCATTATCTATTACCCGCAATATTGGAAGTATTTAGAATTTTGGAATTTTCCGGGTTTTTTTTTTTTTTTTTTTTTTTTTTATATTATTGATTTTTTTAATTATAAAACACAACTCACTAACAACAGAACATACATAAAGAAAAAATTACTTTTTTTTTTTTTTTTAAATAATAAAATAAAAGCTAATATTTTAGATGTGTTATTTAATATTCATTTTAACACTATCATTATGCAAAAATAGTTTGTATTAAATTTCATACATAAGCTTCTGTTTTTTTGTTTTTTTTAGTAGTAGTAGTAGTTTTTGCTTCTGAAACAGTTCCTGAATCCAATATCCTTTATTTCTATTGAATCTCGCAGGAAAAAAAAAACTGCAATAATACATATATATTAACATGTACATTTAATTGAAAATTGCCTATCGTATTGTCTAAATATTATTTATGAAAGAAAAGTGCTTTGAAAAATAAGTCCAATTGGGCCTAGAAGCGGCGATAAGTAAACAAAAATTTGCATCTGCAGTCCTGTCTTCTCCTTTACCCCCCCCCCTCCTATATGCATGCTGGCCGAGGCTGTTTGTTTAACCCCTCTTTCATCTTCGGAAGTTTGGAGCGTATTTCTTCTTCTCTTGCATCATCCTCAGTCTCTGTACGCACTTTCATGCAGATTTCGTTTCAGAAACTTTCCTCAACCAGCGTGCCTTAGCTGCTCGCCGCCATCACGTCAGCGCCGTTGTTCATGATGTCAAATTATTTCCATGTTGTTTTTTTTTGGATAGTTTTATAATTTTTATATAAAGAAATTGTCAAGCAAAAATAGTAAAATAAAGTGTTAGGCTTGGTTAACATAGCAAAATAAATTTTAGGCTGTTGCATAAAAAGCATTGTTTACATGTGGAAAAATTGTCTTTTTATTATGCATAAAATTGGGTAATCATACTATAATTAATGTTTAAAGCCCTATTACTCACCTTTAATACAGAGCTTATTTTTTTGGAGGTATTGTTTACATTTCTCCATGAGAGCACGATCAACAGAAGTTCGTAGTTACTGGCATCCACGCAACACTTGCAAGCTTTACTTGTCTATCTGGAGTAGTATCCATTGCCGCTAATAGTTGGCGTGGCGTTCGGCTGTTACCGCGAGTTTTCATTGGCCAGGTGTTGAGATCCGCCGGGCTCTATTTATAGACAAGGAGGTGAACTTCTCATTGCATCAGTTTCCCTGTTTTATTTTTGTTTGAATGCAGCATGGTAATAGTCAATGGCTCTTAGTATATTTGTGGGTGTCATAAGTTTAAAAATGCCGTGACACTGTTGAATTAAGGAATGTTTATTGCTTCTCCATTACCTCTTCTCGTCTGGGCTCTGGTGATGTTTTTTTTTGAATCGGCAGTTATCGTCGTATGTTTACGTGAGTAGTTTTTTCCATAGTTAATTGTGGTATAATGCTGTTTGTCAGCCGTTAGGCCGACATCGTTTTTTTTCCTGGTAAATTGTTACGTTTGAAAAGTATGTTACTGTTGAAACTTGTTGAATTTTGTTGTAGTTAATATCTTTAAATTATATTGCCGTTGATTATGAGACTTGTTGATGCCTTTAAATTATATTTGCCGTTGGTTATGTCGTTGTGTTTAACGTTTATATATATAGTCTATTAAAAGTTGAAGCGATATTAATTGATGTTCTATTAAGTTTGAAATAATCTAAGATGGACAGTTGTTCTATTAAGTTTCAGATAAATTAGAAATGTTGATATTTGTTAAGTTTCACATAATTTATTTAAAGTTGAAGTTAAATAGATTTATAGCAGTTGGATGGTTTGTTGTTAAGTTTTTGAAATTAAATTTACATATGTTAAGGTTAAGTTTTGCTAAAGTTTAAATGATTGTTGAAGGTTTTTTTGATATTTGAAGTTTTATAAGGATTGCTGGCTAATCTTTATTCTGGTTGCCTAAGGATAAATATAAGATATAATTAAGTTAATGTTAATATTGTTGATATTGTTTACTAACTGTTGAATTTAATAATATTGTTGAAATTGTTTACAGATTGTTAAGATATGGAATTTAATAAAAGTTGTTAGTTTTTAAAACTGTTCTCTTTATTTCATGTCAAAATTATATTACTTTTGAACACTTTAGCTGTCAATTTTTCAGTAGCTTTTACTGTGTATTCTGTTTGCTCTGCAAACTATTCTTGAGCAAAATTTGTTTTTTCAAATTTGCTAACATCTGGTTATGGGCTTTTGCTGAATGGCAGCTCATTTGACGTTTCTATTTTAAATATAACTTTTGGCAGTTGGGATTTCGAGAATGGCTTTAAATATCCTGCCGGGAATTGAAAAACTAAGTACGCATAATTATGCAACTTGGATTAAGGATATCAGGTTTGTACTTATTGAAAAAAACGCATGGGACTTGGTCAATGGTGACGAAACTTTGCCGGAGCCTGATGAGAAGGGGGGAGTTGCAAGTAAAGGCAGTATCAACGATTTCAAGGCTCGTTCTCGTTTAGCCTTATCTACGATTTACTTGAATATAACACCTGAATATAGAGGATTAATAGATAATTGTTCATGCCCTAAGGAAGCTTGGAAGGTTTTAAAGCAGCATTTTGTGAAAGATTCGCGCGCCCATCATATGCACTTAGTAAATGAATTGTTTAGCTGCAAAATGAAACCTGATGAGTCTGTTAATTTGTATGCTCAACGTCTATCAAGGATTGCTGACCAGTTAAAAGATATGGGTCATCCTATGGAGGATACCTACATTTCCTACCAATTTTTACAGAATTTATCTGCTGAGTTTGAGTCGGCCGTCCAGTATATCCTCAGATGGGAAGATAACTTTGAGTTCAGGAAAATTGTGGTAGAAATGATCGCAGAGGAATCACGTTTGGAATTAAGAAATATAAGTGTAAATCACCGTGTTGAGTTGCAGAACACTAGTCATGCCAGAAATTTTTCAAATAAAGTAAAGTGTTTTCGCTGCGGCCGTCTTGGACATATTCATAAAAATTGTCGAGTGACTTTACCTAAACAAAAAGTTAATAGTCAATATAAAAATACTTCAATAGATAAATCTCCAAATGTATATAAAAATAAAACTAAAGCTGTCAACCGTAATGTTTCATCAAAAAATTATTTCATCGCTCAGGCTAATTTTAGCAATGTTGATGATGATAGCTGCTGGGCTTTCGATACAGCGGCTTCACATCATTTCTGTAAAAATGTGGAATATTTTTGTGAATTTACACCAATTGAAGGTGAGGATTTATACGTTGCGGTTGATGGCGTTAGTTTCCCCATTGAGGGGGAAGGTTCTGTTAATTTGAAATTTGATAATAATGTATATATGTTGAAAAATGTTTTATTTTCCTCTAAACTTCGTAAAAATCTGATTTCTGGTCCTGTAATGGACATTAACGGGGCAAGTTTTTCTGGCAGGGGGGGAAATATTGACGTACTTGACAAGGATGGCAAAAAGATTTTTTCTGCTAAATTAAATAACGGTGTTTATAATGTATACCCTAAAGTCTTAAACAAATGTGATAATCAGATCTCAAATAGTTTAAATTGTAGTGCCTTTAATGTAAAAGCTAATAGTGTTGAATCCTGGCATGCTCGTTTTGGCCATATAAGTCCAGATCTTGTGATTCACACTAGTAAATGCAATGGTGTAAAGGGTCTGCCTAAATTGAAATTTTCTAAGTTCATTTGTGAGCCTTGTCGTTTAAGTAAACAAAAAAGGATCCAGTTTAAAGCTTTTTCTGGTACCCAGTGTGATGGTCCTTTGGAACGTATTTTTATGGACATTTGGGGGCCTATTAAGATCAAAGGATATAAAGGGGAAAGTTTTTTCTTATCAATTGTTGACATGTTTTCTAAAAGGACTGCTATCTATCCATTGAATAATAAGTCTGACGTTTTTTCTATTTTTGTTCGCCACATTGCTCGAGCAGAGAGACTGTTGGGGAGAAAATTGAAGTTTATACGAACCGATAATGGTTCTGAATTTGTGAACGATGATTTCAAGAACTTTTGTGATACGAATGGTGTTGTTCATGAATTGACAAACACATATAACCCGGAACAGAACGGTGTTTGTGAACGTCTTAATCAGACGGCAATGAACTGTGTTAGAGCAATGTTGGTGGACAGTGGTTTACCATTACGTTTTTGGTCCGAAGCAGTTCTTTATTTTTCTTATACTTGGAACCGTGTGATTCACAGAGGTGAGAAAAAGACCCCTTTCGAGTTATACTTTGGTCATAAACCCTCGGTTAGACATCTAAAACCTTTTGGATTGGTAGTATATGCGGGTATCCCCAAACAGAGGCGTCAGCACAAACTGTCACCCAGGTCCCAAAAAGGAGTACTAATTGGTTACGCCCTCAGAACTAAAGGTTACCGGGTTTGGCTGCCACAGGAGGATAAAATCATCGAAACGCTGAATGTTTCTTTTGGTGTTGACTTGTATGGTAAGGACAGTGGAGCTGTGCTGTGCACCCCGTCTTCCGATTTAAACCTGCTCGCCGATAGTCCAGTAGATCAGAACATATCTGAAATTGTCGATATAATCGCACAGAGTGAGCCTGAAGAGGTCGACGAAGGTGTTTCAGATGAACCTGTCGATTCCCCTGTTGAATTGCAGTCTGAACTCGTGTGGCGACGTAAAGCGGTTCCGAGACCTACTGGTAAACGGGTTGACATATACTATTATCCAGATGGCTCTAATACGAGATTAAGGTCGATTAACGATGTCCAGAGGTTTTGTTTAGATAAGAATATTTTGTTTAATCCCGATATATTTGATTTTTCTGGGGGGAATTTGTTTGAAGGGGTAGTAAATCAGAATATTGTTCCATCATCACAATTGACCAAGTTCAAGAAAAGACGTAGGCAGAAAGCAAAATGACTAGATGTTTTGGTTCCAAAGACGTTTAACCAGGCTACTAAATCCCAACAGTATGACGAGTGGAAAATTGCTATGGATGAGGAAATGGAAAGTATGGAAAATCGTAAAGTCTGGCACTTAGTTGAGCTACCTAAGGATAAAGCTCCTTTGGGAAATCGCTGGGTCTATCTATGCCTTAAAGAGAGACGAGCATGGAAACATTGCACGCTTCAAGGCTAGACTTGTGGCACAAGGTTTTTACCAGATTAAAGGCGATTCTTACGACGAAACATTTTCACCTGTAGTAAATTTTTCCGTAGTACGTTTTTTCTTCTCCCTTTTGGTGTCAAATTTGAAATGGTTTAACACTCAGTGTGATGTTAAATGTGCATACTTGTATGCCCCTCTGGATGAGGATATATACATGTGCCAACCACCTGGGTATATAGTACGAGGGAAGGAGCATCTCGTGTGCAAACTTGATCGTGCAATATATGGTTTACACCAAAGTGGGCGTTTATGATTTTATGAATTGAACCGGGTTTTGTTGGATTTGGGTTTTGAAAAGTTTAATTGGTGCAATTGCACATATAAGTTTAAAAGTTTTATTGTTCTTCTAGTCTATGTGGATGATATTGTCATCTTTGGCAAGAAGCAATCTCAAATTGACTATATGGTTAAACGTTTGGGGCAGAAATTTGACTTAAAGATTTTAGGCAAGACTCAAAAACTTTTGGGAGTCGAATTTTCATACGATAATGGTGATGTTCAATTGTTTCAGTCATCATATATCGAAGAGGTAGTCGATCGTTTTAAGTCTTTTTATATTCCTATCTCTTCGCTTCCAATTGTAAAAGGAGTTAAATTTTCTAAAAAGGACTGTCCGACTAATAAGCAAGAAAGTGACTAAATGACTAGATTCCCATATAGGAATGTTTTAGGATGTTTGTCATTTGTTGCCAGCAGGACACGCCCAGATATAGCCTATGCAGTCAATATCTTAAGTCAGTTTCAAAGCAACCCTGGTCTGCCTCATTGGAATGGCTTGTTAAAACTTTTGGGATATGTTTTATATACTAAGCAATTCAAATTGAATTTAAAATGTCGTAACTCAAATTTAAATGCTTATTCAGATGCTGACTTTGCGATGAATCGAGACGACTTTGTGTCTATGGGAGGTTTGATAGTTTTTGTTGATGAGAGCCCTATTTCATGGAGAACCTTCAAAGAGAGGGGGGTAAGTTTGTCTACAATGGAAAGCGAGTTCGTCGCAATGTGCGAGTGTGTGAAGGAGTTGATGTGGTTGGACCATATATTGGAAGACTGTTTTAAATTTAACTTAATTCCTGGTTCACATACTCCCCCACTTTTACTTGCTGACAATCAACCCGCGATCGATTTTACAAAGTCCCCAATCGAAAATAATAGATCAAAACATATTAACGTCAAATTATTTTTTATTCGCGAATGGTTATTTGAAGAACAGTTTAAGCTTAGATATATTCCCAGTCAGTCCAATTTGGCAGATCCTTTCACAAAGCCTCTTACTAAATTTAATCTTAATAAATTTATTAATAAAGTTTTTTTAAAAGTAAATCAAGGGTAAAAATTAGTAAATTAAAATTGTGTCAGGTTAATGGAACCTATCAAAATCCATTTAAGTTTTTTTCAAGTTTAATATTTCGGGTTTATGGATCCTACCAAAATCCATGTTTTTTTGAAGTTTTCTATTTCTCATTGCCTTTGTGATGTTTTGTATACGTTTTTTTAAATTTATTTTGGAATGAATGGTGTAAGACATGAGCGCTCATGCATGGTTAATGTTTATGTGATTGTCAAATCATTGTATATATATCATATTAAATGTATTCATACTTTGTATATAGTTTTTGTTTGCAATGAGGAAGTGAAAATTTGGTAAATGTAATATGCAATTAATGTTTTTGAAGTTTTTGCAGCATCTACTCAGTGTTGACATACTATGCCATGGACTTGAATTATCAATTAGCAGATGTTTGTTCTTGCTGCCTGGAGTTTGTATATTAATTTTTCAACAAAGTAATGTTGAAGTCTTGTTGGAAATTGGTTTGTTATATGTTAAATATCTTGTTAATATTTTTTTTTATGTAAACCTTGGGCAACCATTTTTTAAGTGAAAAAAAGGGGAAAAAAATCAACATGGAGGGGGAAATCTGATGTCAAATTATTTCCATGTTGTTTTTTTTTGGATAGTTTTATAATTTTTATATAAAGAAATTGTCAAGCAAAAATAGTAAAATAAAGTGTTAGGCTTGGTTAACGTAGCAAAATAAATTTTAGGCTGTTGCATAAAAAGCATTGTTTACATGTGGAAAAATTGTCTTTTTATTATGCATAAAATTGGGTAATCATACTATAATTAATGTTTAAAGCCCTATTACTCACCTTTAATACAGAGCTTATTTTTTTTGGAGGTATTGTTTACATTTCTCCATGAGAGCACGATCAACAGAAGTTCGTAGTTACCGGCATCCACGCAACACTTGCAAGCTTTACTTGTCTATCTGGAGTAGTATCCATTGCTGCTAATAGATGGCGTGGCGTTCGGCTGTTACCGCGAGTTTTCATTGGCCAGGTGTTGAGATCCGCCGGGCTCTATTTATAGACAAGGAGGTGAACTTCTCATTGCATCAGTTTCCCTGTTTTATTTTTGTTTGAATGCAGCATGGTAATAGTCGATGGCTCTTAGTATATTTGTGGGTGTCATAAGTTTAAAAATGCCGTGACACTGTTGAATTAAGGAATGTTTATTGCTTTTCCATTACCTCTTCTCTTCTGGGCTCTGGTGATGTTTTTTTTTAATCGGCAGTTATCGTCGTATGTTTACGTGAGTAGTTTTTTCCATAGTTAATTATGGCCGACATCGTTTTTTTTCCTGGTAAATTGTTACGTTTGAAAAGTACGTTACTGTTGAAACTTGTTGAATTTTGTTGTAGTTAATATCTTTAAATTATATTGCCGTTGATTATGAGACTTGTTGAGTTTTTGTTGTTGTTAATGCCTTTAAATTATATTTGCCGTTGGTTATGTCGTTGTGTTTAACGTTTATATATATAGTCTATTAAAAGTTGAAGCGATATTAATTGATGTTCTATTAAGTTTGAAATAATCTAAGATGGACAGTTGTTCTATTAAGTTTCAGATAAATTAGAAATGTTGATATTTGTTAAGTTTCACATAATTTATTTAAAGTTGAAGTTAAATAGATTTATAGCAGTTGGATGGTTTGTTGTTAAGTTTTTGAAATTAAATTTACATATGTTAAGGTTAAGTTTTGCTAAAGTTTAAATGATTGTTGAAGGTTTTTTTGATATTTGAAGTTTTATAAGGATTGCTGGCTAATCTTTATTCTGGTTGCCTAAGGATAAATATAAGATATAATTAAGTTAATGTTAATATTGTTGATATTGTTTACTAACTGTTGAATTTAATAATATTGTTGAAATTGTTTACAGATTGTTAAGATATGGAATTTAATAAAAGTTGTTAGTTTTTAAAACTGTTCTCTTTATTTCATGTCAAAATTATATTACTTTTGAACACTTTAGCTGTCAATTTTTCAGTAGCTTTTACTGTGTATTCTATTTGCTCTGCAAACTATTCTTGAGCAAAATTTGTTTTTTCAAATTTGCTAACAGTTCATAGCTGTCGCGTTATCGATGGCGCTAAATGTACTGGTGACTGGATCATAAAAGCAAAGTTGGTTGCAAAACCCGGGATTCCGGAAATTTTCCAGACCATAAAACACATTTGATCAGAGAAAAATTAATTCTACTTTATTTTCTGATTTTCGAAATATATAATAAAAGGCTTGGTTCACTTGGACATTTTTCCTTCGATTTTCTTTTTCTTTTTTTTCAAAGTGAAGAACTGTTTTTAAATACAAAATGTTTTTAGAATCGGAAGGAAAAAAAAAAGAAAAAATTGAAATGATTCCGGATTTTGGAATTCCAGATAATCAGTACTAATTGTATTTTGAAGTTTATTCAAAAGTGCATTTATTTACTTTCTTTTTTTCTTCCCCATGAAATAACTTATGCTAATATTGCATATTTTGATGAGATTGGTTCTCCTAACTAAATAAACAAACAAATCCCCCCCCCCCAAAAAAAAAAAAAATAAATAAATAAATAAATAAAAGTTGCAACCCCAGTCTATAACACTTTATGCCAATACCGGATTTTGGTCACTTCGCACGTGCTCCGTCAGACAGAAGACGCAAGGAAAGGGAAAAAAAAATGACGTCATCGTTTTAATAACTGGAGCGGACGCAGCCATATGGGCTGGGTGATTTCTTTGTTTTTAAAGGAGGAAACAAGAATCTTTCTCCCATTCTTCTAAATTTAAAGCTAAATAGCCAGGAAAATAAATTGCTGGAACGAAATTAAAAGAAATAAACGAAATTAAAAGAAAATTTGCTGTTTTTAGAATAAAGCATATTTTTGAAAGAAAAAAAAAGGAAAATTGCGGGTCCTCGGGACCCCTGATTTTTTAAATTCTGCGTCCCTTCCATTAAAATTGGGGTCAAAACGCGAGCCCTGTCATGGACTAAGTTTTATTAATTATCTTTAGTATGACAGGACTATTTCTTTCAGACTGTGATTTTGCATGTTACGCTTTCAGTATGCCAGGATGCTTGCCAATACCCAAATTTATCATTTAATTTCTTCAACTATCAAACTACCTTAAAATATTTAGAAATTTTTTAAAAATCTCATCAATCAGGAAAATTCATTTTAAGTAGATTGGAGTAAAGATTGATTTTTTTTATACCAACTATGTGAGAAATACCAGAGCTGAAAATTGAACCCAGGCCCTCTGCTTAATGTGCGGTTGCACTTCCACTGAGCCTCTCTGGCTAATAACCAGCTCAACATTTCTCACATAATAACCATTACATCTGCACTTACAAGTACAGTGACCTTGTCAACGGTTACTATGTGAGAAATGTTGAGGATGTTATTAGCCACCCTGGCTAATAACAAAAAAACATATTTTTTTCTTTTAGTTACAAGATTGCAATATATATACATTAGACCTGTTGTACTAAATAAAATTCTATCAAATACGAAATTTTTATTTTTTAAAGATAAAGTCAGAAAAATATCAAATATTTATTAGGATATATATACAGCATTATCACATAGACTTACATGATTTCTATTCAAATCTGTTTCCTTGTTTTGAGATACAAAGATGAATTCTCTTGACATAAGCATCTATTGCAGCACATATGTGATTCATTATGAATCTGCCCTGTTCATTAATAATAGGTGCTTTTAGAGACTCAATACTTTTGTGCTGTTTTGAATTAACCTTGGCCTATAATTCTCCTTATATGCCATAGTCCAATAAATTTAAACTGAGAGATGATGGGGGGGCATTCGGAATTCAAAGCAACATCAAGAAAGTTCTTCTGGCACCATTTCTGAATGGTGTTTACTGAATGTGAAGTATCTGAGTCTTGTTGAAAAGTCTAACTAATATTTCCGATAACTTGACAACTTCTTGTTTTACATGTAGCAAAATTTTCTTAATATACTAATTGCTATTTATTTTTATATCATTTTTAACAAAAAAGGGGTTTTATTTTGCCAGCATAGCAAACTCTGTCCCAAATTATGCCTGAAGAGGCTTTCTGGAACCTGATAACAGTTCTCTGAGATTTAACCCTTTCATTCCCCGTGATGCCAATTGGAATCATAACATTTCAGATTTTCTTTCTTACCACCGAACACTCCCGCTGATTCAAAATGAACAATGTTAAAATCTATATACATTTTCCCGCCGAAAAGTATATATTTTAGATGATTTCATTATCCTTGTTGATAATTGAAAGTATATTTTACTCTATTCAGATAATAATATCGCATCGGTATCAGTGTCCTGTTTTGGGCAATTTAAGTAAATTAACTGTTTGAAATATCTTTTATTTTATTTTTTTATGTTTATAATTTGTATTTGCGATATCTCAATATCTCTCAATTTCAATTGCGATATCTATTTCTTCAAAATTTTGATATTTTTATTTATTGAAAAGTTATGATTTTAAATGGCATCAGTGATTATATTAAACATAAATAAGGACCTCTCAGCTGCTTTGTTAGCTATATTAATTCATACTCTGTTATTATTCCTATTCAAAAAAAATATTTATATATATTACCTTTGAAATAAATTTATGACTAAATATAAGATTTATTGTTTTATGGAGGGAAAAAGTTGGGAATGAATGGGTTAAGAATGTCCTCAAAACATGCTGCATAAACATGAATATTTTGTGCATTTCACTTTTTCTATGTCAAATAATTTTTTAGCAGTGAAGAGTTTCTTTTTTTAGTTATGTTTCTTGAAAAGGGTTCAGCATATTTTTAGTGGCTTTTCTATTTTGAGTTTACTGAATCCATGGCATTTTATCTTTTTATAAGGTTGGAACTCAACATCATCACAATATATAAAAGGTAGTGTGTGACTGTTTCATTATTTTTGCCATTTTTCTTACAGACCTTAGTGGATTTTATCAAAAGTGTCTTGAATTTTTTTAATCAGTTTTGTGATGTAAACACTGTGTGGGCATCCAGATTTGGCTGTGTCTATCGTAGATCTTGTCCTTACCAATCGATTTGAAACACTGTAAAATGTGCTTTTGGGTACACCTTTCTTTTTCAGATCTAATCATGTTTTCTTGTCCATTCCTGATCTTTTGATTGCACCTCTATTAGTAGATTTTGGTAAATTCTTAGTCATATTTATTTTGAAGAATAGATTTGTGTTAAGGTGTTATTCAAAGTACAACTTAAAACAAGAAAAATGCATTCAGTTATTATAACAGTTAGGCTAAAAAAAATTTTTTTTTTCAATCCAAGAATTTATGGACCACCCTATATTGGCTAATTACAGAACATTTTTATAAACTTTCATATTCAAGATAAAATAAATGACAGGAAAGTTTAATGAAAAACAATTTGTAATGTTATTTTTAATTTACAAGTTAATATACAAAAGTATGTCAAATGAAAAATATTTACTGATTATTACAATGCATGAAATTATGTCTGTGTGTGATGACTAGTTGAGATGTTCTAACCAAGTTGCCAATTTTAGCATTTTTTGGTTACCAAAAAGTGCTGAAGTTAGTAACGGTAGTTCTAAGTGCACAGATATTAATAAAGCAGTAGCCAAAGGAAACATTTCAATTATGGATAAAGAATATCTTTGAGGTATTTAATTGTATTTTAAAAAGCTTTAATTCCATAGACATATATTTGCCAGAATACTAAAATGATGTCACTATTTAGAGTCCTGCGCGGGTCGGGTTTTACCCGACCCAAACCCAACCGATGAATTTTAAATCAACCCGAAACCCGGCAAAAAATTTTTCATCAACCCGAAACCCGACTTATCTAACCCGAACAATAAATCAACATTACTTATTAATCTAAAAAACGTGCAGAACAAGGTAAAATGATATAACATGATATAAAATAAGTAAATTTTCAATGTCACACAGTTGGTAAATTATAAAAAAAACTAGTATGTTGTGGCCACCAAAAGACATACTTCTATATTTTTCTGTCAAATTCACTAAGTGCGAATAATTTATTAAAACTATGATTAAAAAGTTTAACATGATGAATGCAAATAATTTTCATCTTAAGGAAATCTAACCACTAAATATCCAAAGAGAGACAGTTTTATCCTCTGTTAATAACTTCTTAAACAATGCGTTTTTATAATGGTTATCTCACATATCATGGTTTGTTCAGTTATATGGCATAGAAGTTGAGATATAGCCATCCTGTTATCGATGAAATTTGCAATATAACAGCGCCACCTATTGGCCGAGAAGCATTCAAACTGAGTCAACATAATGTATCATAATCGCCTTCTCACATATTAAGTTTTGTTTGATGATACACAATAGAACCTGAGATATAGCTTTCCTTGTAATTGTCGAAATCTCTGTGTAGTAGCGCCACCTGTTGAGCGGTTTACACCAAAAGTTGACAGGCGCTAATATATATTAAAGGGTACCTACATACAAATTTATATGAAATTCTGTGCAGTAGTTCTTGAGATATAGCCTTTCCTTAAATTGCGGAAATCGCTGTGTAGCAGCGCCACCTGTTGGCTAATAGGCATTCAATTTGAATCAGTGTAATATCTCTTGTTGGTCTTCTCACATATCTGGTTTTGTTGGATTATACACAATGAAACCTGACGTATAGTCTAGACATCTCAAAACTTGTAAATCTGTCAAAAACCGGAAGTCGAAAATTTTTACGAATCCAACACTTTCTTCGATTGAATATAGAAAAAGAAAAAAAAAAAAAATTAATAATAATGTTTGAACATTTATGTGAGTTGTGAACATCAAGATAGGAGGTGTCTGGTTCAATCCCAGGTCGCACTCATCGACCTAGCCGTTCAGAGTTTCCCGTTGTTTCCTCCGAAACATGCGCAAATACAGGCTAAGGCCCCTAAGAAAGACTCAAACGGAGGGCATTCCTCCTATAGGCCTAGGACGCATCTGGAAACAATCGGCCTTAAATCCTCTAACCAAACAACCAACCGATACATGTCTAGTATGTGCAGAATGTTTAAATTAGTTAAATAGTTGTAATTATGCCTATAAATTTATGTTTATAATTGTAAAAAATATTTTTAAAGGTGTTCTCAAGTTGACCCAACCTGCAAGAAAAAAAATTCAGTCAACCCGACCCGAACCCGATCCACAATAGAAAAAATTCTGTCAACCCGACCCGAGGGTCGGGTTCGGGTAAAATCAGGTTACCCGACCCGATGCAGGACTCTATCACTATTACTAATTCTATTTTATGCTCAAAACAATTGTTTTCGAAACTGAAACATTATAGTCAAATTAGGTATCAAGTATGGAATTTGGTAACTAAAATAGTTGCCAAGATCAAAAATTTAATTAAAAAATCATATAGTTTGTAATCAAACAAAAAAACCGCCTTCTGCTCTGAAATACTAAGATATTAATGCACATGTGACTTTTTTAACCAGCAATATAAATTAGCATAGTTTTACAAAATTCAAAGTAAATTTTATTTCTTATATTTTCTATCTTTTATAGTTCATTTCTTGAGGCCGCTTACATGTCACCATTTTACATATTTCTTTTTATTAAATATTTATTTTTATTTAAATATCAATATGAAATCATAAATATGCATACATTTTTATCAAATTTGTCCCCCCTCCCCCCCCCCCCCCCACACACACACAAATTCTATTTATATGTAGGCACAGTTCTAAAATTAGATGGAGACATCAAATTGTCAGAAATGACCATTTTAGCTCAAGGTTCAAAAACTGCTATCTTTTATTTACCTGATAAGATTTACCATCCTATAAAGTATTCTGTCCTTATTTTTTATACATTTTTGAGTGTTTTTATTTTTTTGTGTGTGTTTGCTCATGGCAGTTTTGACTTAAAGTTTAAAGAATACATCCTTATATTTTACGATTCCATAAAGTTTTCTACTGTCAGTTTTAATAAATTTTTAAGATTGACAGCAATGGTATACTTAGTAAAATAGTTTTGAAAATAAAAAAATAAAAATTTTAAATATCATATTTAGATTTAGAAATCACACATTTTAATTCTAGAAACAAATATTTAAAAGTGTCCTCCTTCTCCTAAAATATCTGGATTGAAATTCAAATACTGACACACAAAAACATATTTCGGTGATTTCAGGGGTTAAACTACCTAACATGTAAAAACTCTGAAAACTGCTACTTGCATGTAGATAAAGGAGAGTTATTAATGATATATCATATAGCTACCTATAATAAGTGTTATTTTGTTAATTCTTAACACATTGTTTGCAGGAAACAAGTAAACTCGTCATTTGGTGGGTAAATGCCCGACTACATAGTGTTAATATATTATACAGCAAATTAAACATTCAAAATGAAAAATTTCTACAAAAACAAAAAAACTTAACATGGAATTCAGAAACAGTAAATTTTTCAAAAACCCTGAATTCAGGGATAGCCCTTGAAAAGTTTCATCCCTGTGTTTTTTTTTTCCTGTAGAAAAAACTATGGTAATTTATTAAGATAAAGCAAAAAAAATTGATGAAATTTAGTACATTGGCAGCTATGATTTCTATATGTAAAAAATAGTTGCTAGTCATATTGTAGTATCCCCTAGCTTAGATTTTTTTTTTATTATTATTTATATTTATTGAAAAATTTCTAATGTTTTCAGCATCATGGTATAAAGTGTTAATTATTTAGGCTTAATATTATTATACATAATTAAAAAACTACTAATTTGGATTCTGGTTCACCTGTTTAGGTAATAGTATATCATCAGTTGTTCCTCCAAAAGCTGTTGATCTTATGTTGGAAATATTTGTTGAAAATAATTATGAAGATCCAAAACATTGTATCAGTATGTTGATCATCTGGATGCTGTATTCAGATATGATTTCTTATGAAACAATGGTAAGTACTTTGATACTAATTAACTTAAAAAAAAAGAAGAAAAAAACCTTAGTAAATTTTAGGCTGTTAAATTTTAATAATAAAAATATAGTTAGAAATTATATAAATTAAACAAGACATAACTATAATTAAATTAAATAAAAAACCTTTCAAATTTGCCTCATTATTGGGCTGTAAATTTTTCACCTGGGTACCCAGTAGGGTGGTTCGAAAAAATCGATTTTTTTATTTCGGAATCGCGTTACCTCTCAAAAGTTGTAGTTTGGTATCCTCAGTTGGGGAAAAATAACAAAAAAATTCTAAGTTGACATCTTCAGTTCGCGCATGAGGCTGAAAGTTTGAAAAAATATGTTAAAATTTGAAATTTTCAAAAAATAATAAAATTAGTTTTTTTTGTAATTTTTTATAATACAACAGTCATAAATTGTCAGTATATAGCGTAGTTTGAACCTAAAAAAATATTTTATAGCTTTTACATTATATCTTTAGTTCGCGCATAAGCCTTAAATTGGGCTAAAATCTTCTAAAATTTGAAATTTACGTGTTTAATATACAATAATACATACATGGCATATTTACGTTTCAAAAGTATTTTAAAAATTCTAAATGTGTTGAATGTAACCTTTTATTACAGTATTATACGAACAAGTATAGTTACACACACACATTTATATGTATATAATAACATTGCATGTCCTAGCTAATTACAGAATGATATATAGATTTTACCTATTTTTTGTGTCTTTAAGATTCCTCAGATGTGTTGAGCATTGTTTTAAATTGAGATTTATAGTCAAATAATGGCATAGTTGACCTTCAGAGTAAAATTGTCCTTATGAAACAATCCCTGTTCTCTTCTCCACTTTAGTACAAGATTCTGTTAAGAGCTTTACAATTCTTTCGACACTTTTCGTGTGGCAAAGAAATTTAATTAGCTCGAACTCTGGGAGAACATTAGTATTAATAAGTTCTTCTAGGCTTTGCATTGACACATTGCTCATTATTGGAGGAGGTGTAAGTTTGCACTTGGAACAATAAATAAGTTCAATGTAATTTGAAGCTGCAAAATTGATGGTCGGTGGTTGAAAAGTTCGCACCGATTTCCCTTTTGTCTCTTGTTTTCTTGCTTTTAGCAATCTTCGAAAAGCTAGCTGTCTTACGTGCACTCTCTCATCTAGTACCATTGAAATTAAAAGATTTTCGGAATGACAAAAATACGCATTCCTCTGAATGACAGGATCAATTATTTTACGTACCCTCTCGGGCAGCTGTCAAGTCTTCTGTACTAATTTATACACGTGAACTGCTCCAAACTTTACGGAAGGGTGCATTTTAATTCCAAACCATACTGGAGCGTATATCTTCGTTATATAGCTGACCAGAAGTTTAATTTCGTCAGAAAGTTTTACTTCAGAATTATATAGTCTTAAGATCCTATTTGCCCAAATTAACCACCTAGAGTTATTAAGAGGACCAGGATCTTTCACATCGAGATCTGGCGCACACTCTCCTGTCTTGACTGCTCGATAAATATTAAGTAAATACTGTTGGTCCCTGTTTAAGTCAGTTTTGGTCACATTTATCTCCTCAGTATTAGTCGTTTCAAAATTAGCAACAGAGCGTTTTTCACAGTCAGTCAACTTCTTGCCAATTTGTCCTGAGAAACTATGCGCATAAGGTAAAAGTGAATAGACGAAATGGTCAAGAATTTCTTATTTACACATTTCTAGATGGTGAAACAATATTCTGAATATTCCGAATTTTTTGCATTGCGAGAAATTCGCACTTGATTTTCTGGAATTAGGTCATACACCAAGATTATAGTTGCTGAAACCCGCCTCTTGTAGTCTCATTTATTTGCAGAGATTTTTAATAACTTTGCCCTCGAGAATATAGGCGAATGCTCTAGAATTTTAATACGGGCTTCTAGAACTCGCTTTTCAAGGGGACTAGAATTTATAAGGATAACATGGAACTGTTTTTTATAGAGCTACAATTTAGATTCTAGATGTCAGTTACAGAATTTTTCCTCAGTGTGCCTAGACAAGTCGGCAATGGAATAAGAATGCGACGGCGCGACGCCAACTTTGTGCTTGCCGGACAGTTACTGTTCGTGTTCAGTTTTTGACAGTTTTTTTCAAAGTTTAAGCCTCATGCGCGAACAGAATATGTCATCTAAAAGTTATAAAAAATTTTTTAGGTTGAAACTATACTATATACTAACAATTTATGGCTGTTGCATTATAAAAAATTACAAAAAACTAATTTTATTATTTTTTGAAAATTTCAAATTTTAACACATTTTTTCAAACTTTCAGCCTCATGCGCGAACTGAAGATGCCAACTTAGAATTTTTTTGTTATTTTTCCCCAACTGAGGATACCAAACTACAACTTTTGAGAGGTAACGCGATTCCGAAATAAAAAAATCGATTTTTTCGAACCACCCTAGTACCCAGGCCTCCTCGGCGGCTTCATATGACGTTAAGTTTACTTGTGAATACCACTCTTCCAAAAACGCATAATAGCAAAAATATAGAAATAAATTTTAACGAAACTAAAAAATTAGCTGAGTACAATAACTATCTCTACGCAATGTTCCACGAATCATTGAAATAGCTACAAATTCAAATGTGTGCAAAGACAGTGGCGCAATGGCTCCAGATGGAGCGTGGCGACACCTCATAGAGAGAACCACCCACTGAATTCATTCTCAAGTAAACTTCACGACAGATGAAGCCGCCGAGGAGGCCTGGGTACCCAGGTGAAAAATTTACGGCCCAATAATGAGGCAAGTTTGAAAGGTTTTTATTTGATTTAATTAAAAATATAGTTGTTGAAAAGATTTTTCTTCTCTCTTTTTTGAGGATTAATTTTAAATGTAAACATTGCATGGGTACTTATTTTACATTTATTATTATTTTAATATATGTAGTTATAACTATAGCTTTAAGTGTAAAATTTTACATATCATTTAAAAAAAAAAAATTCTTAGTATTTATTGCATATATCTTTAAAAAATATTTTATGGCTTAAAGGTTATTAATGTTACATATTGATACAACGATAAATTTATACATCTAATCAAACATGATTTTTGAAAAAGAAATAAAACTGTTAAAATCATATGAATGTATTAAAAGCAAAAACGTTTTATTTATGAGACAAAAAATTTTAAGTTAAAATACATTTAAAAAACAAAAATTACATATAAAAACAATTAAAATCAGACGTTTCAAAACCCGTCCGGGTTTCCTCATCAGTAATTACAACACAATATACAAACATCACATGAACACTCAAGGAATTTAAAGGAGTACTGAATATTGAGGAGCCAGTGCGCATGCTTCATTGATAGTGTGGAGATGCTTGGCAGTGTGCCAGCTCTCAAGGAAAATACGCGATTTATAATTATGGAAACCAGAATTTAGAATTTTTATATTATCGAAGTCAGGAATATGATCGGTTTCTATTGAATGGATTACAATTTTAGAATTTTGGTTGCAATTTTTAAAAGATCGTCTGTGTTCTTGTAGTCTAATTTTTTCTGTACGGCCAGTTTCACCAATATAAACATATTTGCAATTTTTACAAGGAATTAAGTATATTACACCAGTTAAATCCAGAGAAGGGGTGTTCATATGAATGTATGTTACTTTTTATTAATTGGCACTAAAAGTGTGGAGACTCTAAAAATACCAAACTGTTTATTTAAAGAATGAGAGTTAAGTTGCAAGTTCACAGAATTGCTAAGAGGCTGATATTGCCACAGCAGAATTTATAATTCAGTAGTCAAATTAGTATCAGGTTTCTAGTGTCCTTTTGTTTTTAAACGTATAATGGAATTGGAAGTTATTTAGGATTTGTCTTTTATGGAACTAATTACAAATAGTAATTTAATTTTATGAATAAAATTATTTTCCAATTTAAAAAATATGTATATATTTATATATATATATATTTTTTTTTTTTTTTTTTTTTTTTAAGCAACTAATGGGCTCTTCCCACCTGACGTCAGAGGTCACATGATAGAGGAAAAACAAATAGCAGATGAAGTTTTGTTTATCTATAGCGATTGCTGAAATAACGTATTTTCTATTCTTATTTTTGATCAATCGTATTTAATCTGTGTTATTTTTTCATACATTATCATTTTTAATCCATTTTATATCATTATTCATCATCTTTTGTTTGCTGTATACATTTACAATCATCATTTAGTTTATATTTGTTATTGATGTTCACGAAGAACATGTTAAATACTCTGATTTTTGGTACTTAAATCAGTGACAGTGCAATATCGTACAGCGTAAATCCATTTAGACCAGTAACTGAGTTAATTAACATGTTGTAACACCTTTATGCAATTAAATTAAATGAAAACATTTTAAATTTTCAAATTATAACCCATAAACATTCCACAAGAACAAGCTATTATTTATTGCTAGATCAGTTAATGTTATAGTTACACTACAACATACAAAAATCGATTCTTACAGGTAAAAATAAATAAACGCATAAAGTGTATTTTAAAAATTATTAAATTTACAAATACAATTATTCTAATGTTTACAAATGCACAATATTACTTTTATTTCTTTTTTTATATTTATTATTATAGATTAAATATTAACATTTTTGTTCATAAGAACAATACTTAATTGAATTCGATTCTTCATTTTCCTCTATCACATGATTGAGCAGACGAAACTGGGAAGAGTCCATTACAAATAGTAATTTAATTTTATGGATAAAATTATTTTCCAATTTAAAAAATATGTATATATTTATAATTATTTCTTTTTTTAAATTTCAGACAGATGAACAACCATTTGATAAAGGTGAATTAAATGTATTTTCAGAAGACCTCAATCTAACTAATACAGTAGTTAGCCATTTATCTGCATACTTATCTTCTTTAAATTCTCCAAAAGAAAAGCTAATGTTAACTGGTTCATTCTTTTGCTGGAGTGATAAAAAATCACTAACTTTTTCTGAGATTATTATACAATGCCTTTCTGAAGCAAATGTTACAATGAAAGCATTTTTGACTCGGGGAGCAATTTCTCCTTTATTAGATACATATTTTGATCAAGATCTTATATATATTAGTCAGCGATTGGCTGTTGCAGCTATACTTTTACCTTTCTCTGTTATCCATTCAGATTTTAGAACACTTGGTAGTGAACTGTTACTGCAATTTCAAAATTTAGATTTCAGAACTTTTTTTATTGAAGACATAATTTCAAAAATTCAGTGTTTCTTAAATCAGGTAACAGTTTCAGATTTGTGACTTTTAATATTTATTACAATACAACTATTTAAAAAATGTATTTTTGATACTTTTTAAATATTTTAATAAAACAAACTTTTTAATTAATAATTTTTGAATTATGTCTCTATCTCTTTCTTTTTTTAAGCATTTTGGAACTATGCATGTTCAGTTTTTATGTCCATGTAGTTGTTTTCTACTGTTTGGTTTACATGTGAAGAAAATTGTATTTTAAAACAAAATATAATTATCGTGATATACTAATTCAAATAAAGAAGTATTCTGAAAATTAATTAAATTAGCAAAAACAAGTATAGTATAGGATCCGTTATCCAGAAAGCTTGGGACCTGGGACATTCTGGATAAGGGGTTTTTCCGTAATTCGGAACACTATTATATGTATAAAAATTATACAAAATAATTTCATAAATAGCAGTGATAAACATGAATAATATATATAATCACTTTACCTATATATTTGTTCATTTAATAAATTATTTCCACAAAATAAAAAAAACATTCTTAATTAGAATTTTAAACTATAAATAATAATAGTAATAATCAATGAAAAAATATAAAATTTAGTTTTGTACCTGAAAGTAAAATCATACTTGCCAACTTTTCCGGTTTTCCCGGAAGACTTCCGTTTTTTTAACGTGTCTTCCGGACAGATGATGAAATCTTCCGTTTTTAAAAAAGTCGCGGATATCGTTCGTTTTAAAAAGAAACCCAAATGTTCTACGAAAACTCCCGATTCTCAATCTTTCTCCATCCATAACATAAATGTCAATATTCATTTCAAACTTGCTTTATGAGATTCTAGAACATTTAAAGAAATGGAATTGTTAAATATTTCTTGCTGATGTAATTATTTTTTGCCCCCCCCCCCCCTTATTTATCTCCAACTAATGATCAGCAATCTAATGTTCTGCAGTAGTCTTTTGTTTCTTAATCTTTATCCATCTGCAACATAAATGATAATATTAATTTTAAAGTTCTTACATTAGATTCTAGAAGTAGAGTTGAATGAGTTTAATATTTCTTACTCTGTAATTAATTATTATTGTACCCCCCCCCCCCTTTCCCCGGATTGTGATCAATGATCAATTCTAGAAACAATAAAGCAATGGAAGTGCTGAATATTTCTCACATATGTAATTATTTTTAGATCTTTATTGCTGAATTTAATGAATCTGTTTATTTTTCCTCAATTAAATTAAATATTTGTATGTCATATTTATACCAAATGCGTAAACATGGGGGAAAAAATGAAGAATAATTTTTTCAGGTAGGAAAATTTTTCCCAAATCAATTTAAGAAAATTAATACTCAGTTGGTTTTATGCAGGTTTGAAACTGATAATTAGCTACTGCTACTTTTTTTTATATGTATGATTAATGTACATACACAAAAATCAAATTCTATATTTATTTAAAAAATTAGTTATACTTTAACTTAACTATGTTTTTTTGCCTATTGTTAAATAAATTTCTTACAGATTCTGTTTTGTAGATATTTATATTTTGAAGAGGAATAACTTCATTTAAAACTTTTATATATTTTGTATAATCATCTATAGTAAAACGTTTTTATCGATTGCTTCTAAATATTAAAATTGTAAAACTGTATTGTTTAATACGTCAAAGAGAAAAAAAAAAAAAAATCTTCCCTTTTTTTATGAAATCTTCTGGTTTTTCAACAAAAATCTTCCCTTTTTTTATTGAAATTGGTTGGCAAGTATGTAAAATCCTTTCATTGGATTTTGAAAACATTTCTATGATATTTTTTGCTTATAATGTGTCTCTGATACTGATTGTTCATAAATATTTCACATATTTTTAGCACATAATGCTAAATATTTTATGAAATGAATTCTAAAAATAATGGAAATTAATAAAAACTATTTGAAATTTTTATAATAATTGGGACTTCATGCATGAGACCTGAGTTCAAGGATAAAATTCATCTGCTATTGGGCAAGTATGCATTATTAATTCTTATCTATTAAAAAATACCATAAAAATTCATTTTTTAACCTAATTTTGTAAAAGTTTTAGTAATTATTTGGACAATTTTGTGCTCCCCATATTTCCCAAGCAGTTACATCGTAGCATTTTAGAAAGTAGGTTGTAAAACTATAATTCTGACGGCTGGTATTGTGTAACTTTAATTCTTAAATTTTACGATAATTATGATAGTTGGCATTTTGTATTCTGGTTTTCGGAGCATTCTGGATAACGGATCCTATACTGTATATGCATTTTCTTATATAAGGCTGTATTTTATATACACAACCTAAAACTAGTATGTTGTAAAGGTGGAAATAAAGAAATTTGGTTGGTGGCCACTGGCCACTAGCCTTCATTTTTTTAGTGGCCACTTTTAAAAAGTTAGTGGCCACTCGCTGATAAAAGTAAAAGTAAAATAAAATTTTCTTTTCTTTAATTTTTTCAATGTTCAGTCTCGACAAATCATTAAGAAAATAATTAAGGTAGTCAACTTTTTGAAACTCATCCACAATAATACATTTCTGATAAATTTTAATAAATGAAATAGGAATAGATTTACATAATTTATACTATGAATGTAAGAAAATACTATTCAATACAAAATTCATATGTTTAAAATGCTCTTTTGGTTATATTATTTTATAACAGAAAAATTCTGATTATATTGCCCCTTCACTATCCTGAATGGTGTCGATTTTCTACTTTTTCAAAAAAAAAAAAAAAAAAAAAAAAAACATCTTTGATTCGTGAAAATATATTAGTATATGTAAATAAAAAAAATATTTTTTTAATAATGCTTTATTTTGCAAGTTTCTTTTTCCGTTTTTTTTTTTTTTTTTTTCCATGTTACAAATGAATTATAAATTAATTTTTCTTTAATAATAATGAATTTTTAATAATTTGCGATTATAATCCCCCTCTCTAACTGAATTTAGAGAGTGTGGCTGGCCAGGGTCCAACTATATACCAAGTTTGGTTGAATTTCATTCATTGGTTCGTGAGATATGGTGAAAACACTAAACCACAGACACACACACACACAGACATTTTATAAAAACTATCAATTCGTGTTCAGGATACCCCAAAACGTGTAGATCCGTCAAAAAACGGAGGTCGAAAATTTTCGCGAATGCAATACTTTCTCTATATTACATATAGAAGAAAGTAAAAAATAGTTCATATGCAATAACAAATATTAAATAATATGTAGTAAATAAATAAAATATTCAATAAATTATGCATTCTTCTGATTAAGAACTAAAAATATACATACATATATACATTTTTTTTTTTTTTTAATAATTTTTTTAATAATAACAGAAAACGCATTTACCTTTTTACGAAAAA